>JANHMN010000006.1:26630692-26643237 GCA_030674055.1 Rhabdomys pumilio | reverse complement strand
AATAATAATAATAATAATAATAATAATAATAATAATAATAATAATAATTTTAGATAGAGGTTTTGGTGTGTTGAAAAATTGCCACAGTATAAACCAATATGTGACTCTAGTCATACAGAAAATTAATATGTAAAACAATAGGGCTAGCAAGATGGCTCAGGTTGGCACATACCTCAGGTACTTTTTTCTGTTACTGGGATAAACTATCCTGACAAAACCAACTTATGGGAAAGAGAATTTTTTGGCTCACAGTTCCAGGTTACAGTCCACCATTGAAGCAGCTTGGTCCACTACATTCACAGTCAGAAGATAGCAAAGAATGCACACATACTAGTGTTCCCCTGGACCCATCTATTCTTACACAGGCCTAGGGGATGGTGCCATCCACAGTAGACAGGTTTCCCATGCCAATTAACTTAAAGATAATTCCTCCCATGAACATTCCCAGAGGCCCATTTCATAGGTGAATCTAAAGTCTGTCAAATTGACAACACTAATCATTATACCTAGAAAGTCTAACTGCCTGAGTTTGGTTCTAGAACTTATACAAAGATAGAAGAAGAGAATCAGCTCTACAGAGTTGTTTTCTGGTCTTCAAATACAAGCATCATATGTGTGGTTAGTATACACATACACATACACATACACATACACATACACATACACATACACATACACATACACATACATACACACACACATACACACATACACAAATCAAACGTAAATAAATTTTAAAAAAAACAAAAATGGGGTATAAAATGAGTTGTATCAAGCAGTGTGTCAGTAAAAAAATAAAAGTATTAATATATTTAGTAAAAAAGAAAAGATTATCACTGAATAGTGAATAGAAACATGACTTTTAATGTAATAAGGAAAAAATTTTAAAAAAACCTTCTTAATCAACCTACAATTAATTAATAGGGGAAAGACAGAGAAGTACAGAAGGGATAGATAAAAATAAAACTTGAAATAGCGAACCATGGTGGAATCAGGGCCAGTGAGATGACTTACTGAGGAAAGAGACTTGTCTTGTAATCCTGGGCCTACATTGTCAAAGGACTTTTACAAGTTGTTCTCTGACATTCACATGCTTGCACAATGAATAAACAGATGTTTAAGGGGGGAGGGGGCAGGGATGGTATCCTAGCTAGTTTTCAGTCAACTTGACACAAGCTAGAGTCATTTGAAAGGAGGAAACCTCAGTTGAGGACAAACCTCCATCAGATCCAGCTATACAGCCTTTTCTTAATTAGTGATTGATGGGAGAGAGCCCAATGTATGGTAGGTGGTGTTATCCCTGGGCTGATGGTCCTGAGTTCTATAAGAAAGCAGGCTGAGTAGGCCATGGGAAGCAAGCCAGTAAGCAGCACCCCGCTGTGGCTTCTGTATCAGCTCCTACCTCCGGGTTCCTGCCCTGTGTGAGTGCCCATCTTGACGATGAACTGCAATGTGGAAATGTAAGCCAAATAAACCCTTTTCTCCCCAAATTTCTCTGGTCATAGTGTTTCACTATAGTAATAGTGACCCTAACTAAAACAGACAGAATCAAAACTGCATAGACCAGTAATTACCTTTAGTGTAAATGAACCACTGAGTGAACAAAGCCTGTCAACGTGAATTTAGAAATGCAATGTGCAGTGTGAGGAACATATGAAAAACATCAGGATCCAGGACATTAAAAATGCAAAGATAGAGTCTTTTCTATTACATAAATGTAAAACAAAAGAAATCTAATTGTTGATAGTTTCAAATTTTTCAATTATATTCTATTACTTATTGGGTTTGTTTGTTCATTTGTTTGAGATAGAATGACTGGCTTGGAAGTTTGAAACTTGCTTTGTGGACCAGGTTGGCCTTGAATTCACAGATATCTGCCTGCAAGTACCACCCAACACCTTCATTTTTTTTCTCTTTTTAAACCTCTGTGTTTTCAAAACATTTTAATTATTTATGTGTGTGTGCATGCATGCATGAGTGTGTGTGTGTGTGTGTGTGTGTGTGGTGTGTGGTGTGTGTCGTGGCACAGGAGTTAATTTTCCTATTACATCATATGGGGCTTGGGAATTGAACTCACTTGTCAGGCTTTGAGGCATGTATATTTTTATCCTCTAAACTATCACTAGCTCTGGTTGTAGCTATCTTAATTTCAGAATGTAGACAAAGTCAAAAGCCTTATTGGTGTCTTTACCCTGACAAAAATTCTTTCTTTACCGGCTAAATATGACAATTGAAAAGGAGTGTGCCAAACAATATAACTTAAACAAATACAAAACAAAAACTGAACATAATGGTAAATTTTAATATGCTTGTCCTAGTAATTGAAATACTGGAACAACATAAACAGTTGAAGTGGAAATTTCTGGTTTCTTTGGAAACTCAGTTGTGATGTTTTACTGGAAGCTGTCTTGCGAGAGAATGTTTTGCTGAAGCAGACACACGAGAGGGCATGTGATGGTTTGCTGGAGTGGACCTTGAGAGGATGCGTGATGTTTGGAAAGAATATAGAAGGAACCCCACAAACAGTGAAAAGATACTCTTGCATTGCAACGCTGTGCAACACTTTGTTGGTCTTCACTGAAATATACCAAAGAACGTCTGGTATTCCAGCTTACTCTTGCTGCTTCCTCTGACTCGTGACTGTGGCAGAGCCTTGGGGTTTCTGCTGGAAGGAGCCACTGTTACTGATTCATGTTTGGTGTTTACTATTGGACTGGACTGCTGGTATCCCAATGATAAAGAGTGGTATCATCCTCCAAAACTATTACTAAGCAGGTTCTCAACCCCCTTTTCCTATTAACCTTCTTTTTCCCCTACCTATAGTCAGTGCACTAGAAAGGAGGTTGAAGCATTTAAGAATTCTAGATAAAGTAGGTTTAGAGAAAAATCTAAGCCTACAAATAATAAAGTTGTATATATGTATATCTACTTAACAGACAGGCAAGCAGATATTATATATATACAGCTACAGAATATGTAATTTGTTTGTTTTTTTAAATGATTATAGGATATTTATAAAATTTGTGTCAAAATTTAAATTTTAAAAAGATTGAAATTTAAGGAACTGCAGTTAAGAGCATTTGCTGCACTTGCAGAAGACTTAGCTTGGGTTTTCCCCCCCTCTGGTTTTTTGAGACAGGGTTTCTCTGTATAGCCTTGGCTGTCCTGGAACTCACTCTGTAGACCAGGCTAGCCTCGAACTCAGAAATCCGCCTGCCTCTGCCTCCCAAGTGCTGGGATTAAAGACGGCCCGGCTTAGCTTGGGTTTTCAATGCTTACATGGCAGCTCAAAACCGTCCTCTTCTGACTATTTGGGCATCAAGAGTGCATGTAGTACACATACAGGCATGCAGACATGACACTAATACACATTTTAAAGAAAAACTAATGAATTAGAATGAGACTTTGCTACAGATCCTGCAATACTAGATTTGGTGGGAATTCTTGTTGCTGAACTTAAAATTTTAGCTGAAATGGGTTTGACACACAAATACACAGGTAAAGAATTTGAATCTTGAAGACTGGAGAGCATTAGTTAAGAGCACTAACTGCTCATGTAGAAAACCAAAGTTCAATTCCTAGAACCCACATGGTAGCTCACAACTGTCTATAATTCCTGTTCCAGGGATCTGATGCCCTTTTCTGGTCTCTGCAGGCACTTCATTTACATGGTACACAGAGATACTTACAGGCAAAACACCTATGCACATAATATGCCACCATACTTACAACAAAATATTATATAAGTAAATAAAACAATTTCTCTATAAATAGAATTTATCGTGAAAATAAAAAATATTAAAAATAAATTTATTTTATTTATAAATAAAATCTTTGAACAAAATAAATAAAATCTTTTTAAAAAGCTTGAAACTTCACTTTGAAAATTTACAAGAGAAATGTTCTAACATCAAAGAAATTTAAAAATCAAATGCTTACAACCAGAAATAGTAGCATTTATACACAGGCTAAAAAATTGGAAATGAAGCATGAGATCTGTACAGTCAGTGACCAGCAGTCTAACAGACAAGACCCCAGCTTCTTGGGCCCCGTGCAGCTGTGGTAGAAAAGCCCGAGAAGGAGATAAAGGCCAACCTTTCTTATGAATATAAATTAAAATCCTTGACTCATTAACAACACACAAAATCAAGTAATTAATAAAATAGACAATGTACCAAAACTTGTTTAGTAAATCCCAGAAAATTAAAAAAAAAAATGCCCCACACCAAAAGTTAACACTTTGCTTTCTAGGTTAACACATTTAAAAAATGAAAATATAATGTCATGATCCCTTTAGTAGATCTTAAAATCTAATGTGTACTCATGATCTAAAATTTCCGTATTTGTTTTGTTTGTTTGTTTGTTAGTAAGACAGGGTCACACCATGTATTCTTGGTTGACCTAGACATCACTACAGGCTAGCTTTGAACTCAGATCCACTGGCTTCAGCCTTCTTAGTGCTGGGACTCAGGTGTGGGCCACTATTCCCGGCAAAACTTGAAACTATGTTTAGAAAGCAACTGTGTTACACTGACTGATGATGCCTACAAAACCTCCTTGGCTGCTACCATTCCTAATGGTGAATTGTTCTCCCTTTACAATAAAAACTGAAACTGGATTCCAGTATTGCCACTTTTATTTAATATTGCAAGGGATGACCTCAGTGTGATACTTGGTTACTGTAAGCATCAGCTAATGAGAGTCACCAAAACTTTATGTTAAAATATATATGGGGTTTTGGTTTTTTGAGACAGGGTTTCTCTGTGTAACCCTGACTGTCCTGGAACTCACTCTGTAGACCAGGCTGGCCTCGAACTCAGAAATCTGCCTGCCTCTGCCTCCCAAGTGCTGGGATTAAAGGCGTGCGCCACCACTGCCCGGCTAAAATAGATATTTTAAATAGACAAACAAATACACACACACTAAAAACAAATGAATAAACCATGTATAGCACATCACATTTACAGGAATAATCATAATAAACTATACTATACCACTGCCTACTCTTTATAGAGCCAAGGGTTTTGGGTTTTTTCTCCTTTTCTATTTACGTAGTTTTTTAATTGCTATGCAGAATAAGTGAGTTTTGTCTTATCATCTGCACACACACACACACACACACACACACGTATTGACCCCACTACCCGCTTTTGTTGTTCACATCCCCACCAGTGCTTTCCTTCTTCTAATAGTTGCTCTTTTTCTCTCGTGTCATATATAATCTGAGTCCATATCTATGAGAGAACTCACGTGGCACTCGTCTTACTTAGTCTGGCTTTTTCCACTTAGCGCCATGCTCTTCAGTTCCGTCTATTTTCCTGAGAGTGACATAACTTCCTTTTCCTTTTGGAGATGATTATTTTATTTTTAATTAGGGGTGTGTGTGTGTGTGTGTGTGTGTGTGTGTGTGTAGGGATGTGCATAGATGAGTGCAGGCCCAGAAGAGGGTATCAGATCCCCTGGAGCTGGGGTAGCAGCAGCTGGGAGCTGCCTGAGCTGGGTGCTAGGATTCAACTTGAGATCTCTGCACTCTACAGGCCAGGATAGCCTTGAACTCATGTCGAACCTCCTGCCTTAACCTCCAATGTGCTTGCTTATATTACAGGTATGAGTCACCATGTCCAGCCAATTTTGTTCTTTATGAATGAATAAAATCCCATGGTATATATACATCGCAATTTTTTAAATATCTTATATTTTATTAATTAATTTATTTACTTTACCTTCTTATTGAAGATTCCCCTCCCTCCTCTCCTCCCAGTCTCTCCCTTTCCTTCCTTCCTCCCATCCTCCAGTCCTCTCTTTCTCCTCAGAACAGGAGGTGGGGCTCCCATGGATTTCAGTCCTCCTTGGTATATCAAATTGCAGTAGGGCTAGGTGCATCTTCTTTTACTGAGGCTAGACAAGGCAGTCCAAAAAGGACTCCAAAGGCAGTCAGCAGAGTCAGAGACAGCCCCTGCTCCTACTGTTAGTCCTCCATGAAGACCAAGCTGCACAACTATTGCATATATGCAGAGGGCCTAAGTCCACCCCATGCATGCTTTCTGGTTTTATGAGCTCAGGTTAGTTGATTCTGTGGGGTTTCTTGTGGTGTCCTTGACCTCTCTGGCTCCTTCAGACAAAGGTGTTATGAATGTAGTTGAGCAAGTGTCCTGCTGATATAGTGGAGCATGTGTTGGGTATGTATCCAGGAGTGGGGTCGCTGGGTCTTGAGGTAAAATTATTGCCAATTTTCTGAGAAACTGTGACATTGGTTTCCAAAGTAGTTGTACAAATTTGCCCTCCCACAGGCAATGGAGATGTTTTCCCCTTGCTCCACATCTTCACTGCTGTCCCTTGAATTTTCGATATTAGCCATTCCGACAAGTGTAAGATAGAATCTCAGAGTGATTTGATTTGCATTTCCCTGCTGACTAGGGATGTTGAAATTTTCATTAGGTGCTTCTTCGCCACTAGATATTCCACTGTTGAGAATTCTCTATTTAGATCTGTGCCCTGTTTTTAAAATTGGGTTATTTGGCTTATTGATACCTAGTTTCTTGGGTTCTCTGTATATTTTGGATGTCAACCCTCTGTCACATGTAGGGTTGGTGAAGAAATGTTCCCATTCTGTAGGCTGCCATCTTGTCCTTTTGATGGTGTCCTTTGCCTTATAGAAGCTTTTCGGTTTTATGAGATCCCATTTATTAATTGTTGAACTTAGTGCCTGAGCTATCTGGTGTTCTGTCCAGGACTGTTCTGTATGTCTTTCGTCTCAATGTATTCAAGGCTGTCCACCACTTTTTCTTCTATCAGATTTATTGTACCTGGTTTATGTTGAAGTGTTTGATCTACTTGGACTTGAGTGATAGATGTGGATCTATTTCTGTTCTTCTACATGCACACATCCAGTTTGACCAGCTCCATTTATTGAAGATGCTTTCTTTTTTCTATTACGTATCTTTGGCTTCTTTGTGTTTGAGTGAAATGTTCTGTAGATATCTCTTAGGTCCATTTGATTCATAACATCATTTATGTTATGCTTCATTATTTCATCATTTTTATGATGTTATGTTTCATTAGTATTCTTTTTTTTTTTTTTTTTTTTTTTTTTTGGCTTTTTTGAGACAGGGTTTCTCTGTGTAGCCCTGGCTGTCCTGGAACTCACTCTGTAGACCAGGCTGGCCTCGAACTCAGAAATCTGGCTGTCTCCAAGTGCTGGGATTAAAGGCATGCGCCACCACCACCCAGCTCATTATTATTCATCATTAGTTAGTTTCATTATTTCTCTGTTTAGTTTCTGTCTTGATGACCTTTCCATTGGTGAGAGTGGGGTGTTAAAATCTCCCATTATTAGCGTGTGGGGTTCCATGTGTGATTTAAGCTTTAGTAATGTTACTTTTATGAATGGGGGTGCTCTTGCATTTGAGACAGATTTCAGAATTGAGACAACATCATGGTGGATTTTTCCTTTGATGAATATGAAGTGTCCTTCCCCATCTCTTTGATTACCTTTACTTGAAAGTCTATTTTACTAGATTTTAGAATGCCTACTCCAGCCTCTTGGGTTAATTTGCTTGTAAAATCTTTTTCCAGCCCTTTATGTTGAGGCCACTCTATCTTTGATGCTGATGTGTGATTCTTGTGTGCAGCAGAATGATGGATCTTATTTTCACATCCATTCTGATAGCCTGTGCCTTTTTATTGGGGAATTGAGTCCATTGATGTTGAGAGAAATTAAAGACCAATTATTGCTATTTTCTGTAATTTTGATGATAGAAGTGGTAGTTTTATAATGGAGTGTGTGTGTGTGTGTGTGTGTGTGTGTGTGTGTGTGTCTTTTGTTTATGCTGGTGTGGAATTAATTACCTCTGTGTTTTCTTGAGAATAGTTAATGCCATTTGTGTTGGAATTTTTCTTCTAGTATCTTCTGTTGGGGTGGATTTGTGGATAGATAGTGATGAAATTTGGTTTTCTCATGGAAAATATTGTTTTCTTTCTCTACATTGATTAAAAGTTTTGCAGGATACAGTCTTAGAGACTGCAAGACATCTGCCCAGCACCTTCCAGGTTTTAAAGTCTCTGTTGAGACTCTAAAAGTCTGGTGTAATTCTGATAGGTCTGCCTTTATATGTTACTGGTCTTTTTCCCTTGTAGCTTTTAATACTCTTTCTTTGTTCTGTATAGTTAGTGTTTTGATTATCATGTGGCAAGAGTATTTTCTTTTCTGGTCCAATCTGTTTGTTGTTCTGTAAGTTTACAGACATCTTTTTCTTTAGGTTAGGGAAATTTTTTTTCTATGATTTTGTGAAAATATTTTCTGGATCTTTGATCTGGGAATCTTCTTCTTCTATTCCTATTATTCTTAGCTTTGATCTCTTCACCGTGTTCCAGATTTCCTGCATGTTTTGTTTCAGGAACATTTTAGATTTAATGTTTTCTTTGACTCATGTATCAATATCTTCTACACCTGAGATTCTCTCTTCCATCTCTTGTGTCTGTTGGTGATGCTTGTGTCTATAGTTCCTGTTCTCTTTCCTAGGTTTTCCCTCTCCATGATTTCCTCAGCTTGTGTCTTCTTCATTATTTCTATTTCCATTTTCAGTTCTTAATTTTTTTTTCATTTCCTTCACCTGTTTGATTGTATTTTCCTGTGTTTCTTTAAGAAATTTATTCATTTCCTCTTTAAAGGCCTCTATCATCTTTATAATGTTGGATTTAAGGTCATTTTCTTGTGTTTCAGCTGTGTTAGAATATCCTAGACTTGCTGTAGTAAGACAGCTTGGGCTCCAGTGGTGCCATGTTGCCCTGGTTGGTTTTTGTTTTGTTTTGTTTTGGTTGGTTGGTTGGTTGGTTGGTTGGTTGGTTGGTTGATTGGTTGGTCTGTTTGGTTTGGTTTATTCTAGGTTTAAATGCTGATTTCTGAGTTTATCTTTGTTGAATGGGTGGTTTTTTGGATTTTTTTTTTCTTGGTTTCTGTTTCTTCTCTGTCTTTCAGCCTGAGTGGCCTAGGTTTCTGGTGACTAGCGAGCGTCTTCAGATCTAGTAAAGTGCCCCTCACCTGGGCTTTTTGTGGCCCACTTGGCCTTTAGGTTATGGTGTTCACCTTGCCCTGGGATTCCTAGTCCCTTGTGCCAGAGGGCTGCCAGGAAAGCAGTTGTAAGCTGGAAAATGGAGTCTAAGGGGATGGGATACAGTTTGTCTATATTGGGTATGCTTTCAGAGAAGTTGGTGGGCAGGGGCTTGATGGGGAGGGTGCTTACCTGGTGTCACTGGTACCTTCCAGCCTCCAAGCAAGCAAGCAGAGTTGTGGGGAGGTAAATGAAGCACAGGGTATGAGGTGGAGTTTACCACTGTTAGGTGTGCTTTCAGGGGAGTTGGCCAGCATGGGGCTTGGGAGGAAGGAGGGGCTTACCTACAGGTTCCTGGGAAAGCAGGCAGAGTTGTTATGCCACAATTTTTTAAACATTAAATTATTGATGGGTTTATAGGCTGATCCTGTATCTTAGATTCAGGCTTTCATTTGTTTAGTTGGTAGTTTTTTATTTGTTTGAGACGGGATCTCACTCACAGGTTGACCTAGAACTCTCTACATAGACCAAGCTGACCTTTAATTCATAGATAACTGTCTACTTATCTCATTCCACTGTGAGTCCTTGGATTAAAGATATGAGCCACTATATCCAGTCTTGTTTGTTGAGACAAGGTATTAGATAAGCTGGCATCAAACTCGATAAGCACCAAAGATGACTAAATTGCATCTTTGTCTCCTCCTCCCATTTGCTGGGGATGCAAGTGTGAGTCGCTGTGCCCTGTAAAAGCCAAGTCTTTTAAGAATACAGATCAGAAGGCTACAGTTAAAATCACTTGATTCTCTTTAAGAAGGCCAAGTTCCATTCCCTGCACCCACATCCAACAGCTTGCAACTGACTATAACTCCAGCTCTAGAAAATTTAGCACCATCTTCTGGTCTTTCTGGGAACCCATACGTGAATGGCATACACTCACAGATAGATACATAGAGAAATACATGCAAATAAATCTTTTTAAAAGTGATAGCTAACAGATTATTGTTTAAGAGATTAGGACACTGCTATGACCTTTTGCCTCATCTGCCTCTTCACTCCACCTTAAGTCCCTCTTCCTGAACTCTGCATCCCAGCTTCTTTTGGACTCTCAGAGATGTCTTGTTTCACATCTAAGTCTTTATATCATGTCTTCTCCAAACCTTGAAGCGTCTCCTCTGCCCTCTGAATTCAAATTCTTCTTTTCGATCACCATTTTAGGTATAACCTAAAACCCCACTAGGAACTGAGCACACTCAGCATCCAGATGTTTCTTCTCAGTGTTACTCTAGTGAAAGGAGTCAGAGCTCCTTGTGGAAATGGCTGATTCTAGGAAAATATGCAAGACGATCTTGGAACATCTTATAGTGCCAGAAAGAATGGAAATGCTCAAAACACACACGCTCTGTGGCTGGTGAGAGTGAGTCAAAGGAGCCACCAGAAACCTCCTGCTGTCCGGAGATAAAGCAGTATAGCTTACAATCCAAAGTATATAACCAACATCCAGGAGGCTGGACTAATGGAAATTAATGATTAATGAATTAAGTAGAGGCTAGGCACATTCTTATTCACATGAATTCCAAATACTTTTCTAAATGTCCTCCTCCCCAAGGAGGGCTATATATATCAATTTCCTTCCAAAGGGTACAGCATGGAACAGGGAAAGCAGGGCAAGATGCTCTAAGCAACCTGAGCAGAGATATAGTCAAATTACGATCATCATTAATGAGTCACACTGGATGGATGTGCCCTGAACAGGATGAGATGTGATAAGAGTGGCATCTTACCCACACAGCCACTCTCCCTAAACCTTGGTCTAACGAGGAGTCCACCATTTGACACATTCCATCCACACTCATCACACATTCTGCAAAACGGCTTTGAGCACAAATGAGAAATATTCTTCAAACTTGTCAAGGTCGTTGAATAGAAAAGGAGCCCAAAGTCGGGCGGTGGTGGCACACGCCTTTAATCCCAGCACTTGGGAGGCAGAGGCAGGCAGATTTCTGAGTTCGGGGCCAGCCTGATCTACAGAGTGAGTTCCAGGACAGCCAGTGCTATACAGAGAAACCCTGTCTCGAAAAACCAAAAAAAAAAAAAGAAAAGAAAAGAAAAAGAAAAAGAAAAAGAAAAAAGAAAAAAAAAGAAAGAAAGAAAAGGAGCCCAAAAAATTGTCATGGTCAAGATCAGACAGAAAAGGCAGGAGGTACCCCAGCTGACAAACTGGCATACAAAGGGGAATTAGGTAAAAATAAGGAGTCTCTAAATGAAGTACAGACTTTGGTTAATGTGATGGACCAGGAGGGTTGGCCCAAGCATAGAGTGTACCCCTAATAGGTAGGCATCCTTGAGCTGAATCTGTATCACCACGTACACAAAAAAAGTATCAGTCTTGCTTCATTAGTTGTGACAAATACAACAGAGTAGCAGAAGACATTGACCCCAGGGAGCTTTGGGTACAGAGGATGTGGGGACTCTGTTAAATTCACATTTAAAAAAAACTCATTAAAATAAGAAAAGATTTATGAGCCTGGTATTGTGGTTAAAGCCTTTAATCCCTAGCACTTATGAGGCAGAGGTATGGGGATCTCTGGGAAATTGAGGCCAGCCTGGTCAACATAGTGAATTCCATAACAGCCAGGGTTCTGTAGAAAACATTGTCTCAAAAAACAAATAAACAAATAAACAAACAAACAAAACCAACCAACCAAACAAACAAAATAACAAAATAAAGGAAAAAAACTGAAATGTTTATATAAAAAAAAAATAAACAAGTAGATATGCCCTAAAGACTGAAAACATAAGGATGCTTCCTACTTTCCATGAGTTATTTAAAAGTCTTCCAAGTACTGCCATGAATAGAGAACATTATTCCTCTTAAGCTAAAGAGATGGTCATAGATCTTGTGATGTCATTATGTCTTTTTGTAAGTCCAATAGTTCATTTTCTTTTCCTTTGACTTGATACAGTGTATGTGTGTGTGTGTGTGTGTGTGTGTGTGTGTGTGTGTGTGTACATGCCAGTGTACATGGAGGTCAGAAGACAACTTGCAGTCCCCTCTCTTCTTCTGCCATGGCTTTAGAGACTGAGTTCACATCATCAAGCTTGAGCAGCAGCCAATTCTTTCTCCACAGAGCCATCTCACCAGCTTCAGTACTTTAAGTTTTAGAAAGACTATCAAACAGTTGTACAGAAGTGAAGGTGTTTCTTTCTCTTGGGATTTCGTTTTGAGGTACGGAACTACTTATGGACTCAGTGATTTGTCTCTGCTGGCTCCCAAGTCTGTGCTCATAGGGTGGCAAGCTCTTGTCTTTAGGAAAGAGACAGAACTCAGTCCTGTTAGGTAGCTCAGGCTAACAGCTTCCTGCCACTTTTCCTGATTGGTGACCAAGAGTGATCTCTCCCAGACAGTTAGTGTCTGTTTATCCCAACAAATTATTAGCTGCTAGAGAGCAGGAATTCGTGTGTGTGTGTGTGTGTGTGTGTGTGTGTGTGTGTGTG
>JANHMN010000006.1:26558417-26625708 GCA_030674055.1 Rhabdomys pumilio | reverse complement strand
CCCCCCCCCCCCCCCCCCCCCCCCGCCCCCGTCTTTTTCTACTACGACGAAGAATTTACTCTATACTGGCATGTGGTCTGAATATGGTTGTTGTGTCTCTCCATCCTCTTGTCTCCTTGGAGGTAGGAAAGGATTGAAGGCTCTTTAGAGATAATACACGGTGCAATGCCTTGAAAATTGTTAATAAACTCTGTCCAGAAAGCAGCAGTGATTAGTGTGAGGAATAGACATGTTTTACTTATTTTGGTGTCCACTCTTGGATATGGGTTTGAATGTGAGATGCTATCCGCTCATTGTATGTCGAGGAGCCCTGGTTTTTCTTCAATTTCCTAGTATGTTTGCTCATCACTTGAGCACTTGACGCGCCAAAGGCTTTGAGATGCCTTTGTATAAAGTCCTAATTCCTAGTTTCGAGGAGCTTAACGATTATGCTAATAAATTAGTGTAGTAGGACTTGAGGTGATCCTCCAGTGTAGCAAACAAAGAAACGGCTAAGTGAGGAGGCCTGTTGGAGGTGGGACGTCATTGGCTGAGCCACCTGTGAAAGGCGGAGCTTGAGGTACCTTAAGTTGTTGATGAGTTGGACTCCTTGTGGTTCTCGTTTAGGAATCTGATTATGCTTTCTTTGGCCACTGAAATTCCAGCTCATTGAATATCAACTTATTTCATAGGTAGAGGGTGGTGTTTGGGATAGGAAATTCAAATGTGAAGATGAAGAATGGATAAACACTAAAATATACTGAGATAACGCTGCATTGGAGCACGCATCCAGTGCTTTGGGGGTCCCCGGAGAGAAGTACGGAAGACCAGGCTTTCGAGGTAGTGGTAGTTTTAAGGTTCAAGAGGGTTTGCTGGCATGGGAGTCAACCAGAGGCACTTTCGCGAAGACTTGGCATTTGTACTGCCGGACACTCAAGGAGCTGGTGAATTGTTTTTCCCTGGGCATGGGAAAAGACGTCTGTGGCTGTTAGAATGATGTTGTACACTAACTAGTTGGGTCTAAAGAAGAAAACTGGTATGAGGAGCCCGATGTTTGGGCGGTGGGTTAGGATAGAGCTCTGAGCTCTGAGACCGGGGAGGACGCATTGGAGGCAATGGGAAGTGATGCTGACTTCCAGTACGACTTAAGGGGAGAAAGTATCTGTAGCGCCCCGATGGGACGTTCTATTCATTGTGTTGCTAGCTGTTTGGAGAAAGCTAGGTTCATAGCCTCTTTCCCTATCGTTAGAGAAACGTCCAGTTTCCTGGCAGATGAGCTGTTCTAACAGGGCCCACTCTACCCATCTCACCTATAACATAAGGAAAGGCTAATCTATTGCAGCTGACTGAGAGGAAGTGTTGTCTACCCGGTCCCCAGAAGAAGAGTCACCATTGACAGCTTCGTTTCTTTAGAACGTAGACCTCCTGGAGTTCACATACGGAACACTCCTCTCCGCTCCCCTTAAGGGGAGGTGGACACTTAGGAGGAACCCGAGGCCTGGCGTAGGGAAGCTGCGGGCAGAGTGAGACGGCCGCGCCCTCTCGCCGCCTTCCCTCGTACCCAGATCCCACCCCAGTAGGAGGCCCAGCTGGCGACACGAGGCGGGGCGCGCGGTCCCGGCTCCGGGTCTTGGCTGCGGCCGCGGGGGCGGCGGGCACGTGGCAGGGCGGGAGACTCCACCTGGCCACGCCGCTGGCCCCTAGATGGCTGGCGCTGTCCCCGGCCGGCGCCCGCTACGGGAGCACGGAGGCATCTGCTGTGTTGTCCCGGTCACAGGCGCTAACAGAACCGCTGCTGCCGTCGGGTCGCGACTTCAGACGCGAGCCCACCGTCCCGCTAGATCCCTTACTCAACTTTGAGTCGGGTTACCTGCCCCGGCGGGCGCAGTCACCGTTCTCCGCGACCCTCAAGCGCCGCCGGGTCCCGCCCTCTGCTGGGCAACTGGCGCCCACGTCCAGGCAGGGCCGGTGGGCGGTACCGTGGCCACACGGACCCCAGGGAGAGAGACTTGGGTAACTCGGAGCCCCGCCCACAGCAACTGGCTCCGCCCATCACTATATGCGGCCCCGCCCACCCCGCCCGACTCCTCCCCTTCCTGCCGGCTTGCTCCCTGCAGCCCGCCGCCCGCGCCCAGGCCCGGAACGGAGTCCGTGCTCCCCTCGGCCGCCCCGCCCCGCCGCCTCCCACCCCTCCCGCGAGGGCGGCCCGAAAACCCGGAGCGCGGGAGCACTGCTCCGCCGGGCCGGGCGGCAGCACTGGGCATGCTCAGTAGCCGGGGCAGGTTTTTCGGTCGCAAGTAGGAAGCTTTTTGCACTACACCGGAGACCGGGAGCCAGGGATCCCGCCGCACAGCCCGCACCGCCGCCGCGCCTGCCCCAGCCCGTCCAGCCCCTGGCGGGCGCGATGAACCCGCGCCTGAGCCTCAGCCGGCCCGCCGGGCACTGAGCGCGGGCGCCCAGGGCGCGTTGCGCAGCTGCTCCTGCGCACAACCCCGCTGCCGCCGGCCCGCACCGGCCGCCCGGAGCGAGAGGCTGGTCCGTGCACTGCGCCCGGCGCCGGCCGCGGAGCAGGAAGCGCAGGCCACGCAGGGACCCAACTGGAACAAAGTGTCTGCCGCCGGGTGCCGCGCCCCGACCCCGCCGCGCCCCTGCGCCGCCCACCATGGCCTCCGAGGAGCTGTACGAGGTACTCCCCTCCCCCCGGCGGCGCCCCCGGCCCACGGGCCTCCGTGCCCGGTTTGCTGGACGGGAAGCGTGCGCCAGCCCCCGGAGCGAGTGGCGGCCGGAGGGGCCGACGGGCGGGGGCGCCGGAGTTGCCGGGCCGGGGGGAAGTGGCGCTGACACGAGCGACTTGCTCAGACTCAGCCCAAAGTGCTGCTGGCGAGGGGAGTCAGTGCCTGAGCGCGGCAGGGTCCGTGGGCGGCTCGGGGGTTCTTTTCCTGCCCTTTTGGTCGAGCCTGGTGGACAGGGTGTCGCCTCACGGGGGGCCGGTGCGGCTGTCTCCACGCGGGTACTAGCTAGAGAGATGCAAAATTTCGCACCGAAAATGCTGAACGTTGACCACATGCTTTAATTAGGTTAGCATTGTGGCCGGAGCCAGGAAATTGAACTTAAACGCCGATGCGCTGTCGTCGCAACCTTGCGAGTAGGAAAGGGTTCTAAGAGTCGAGGCGATGAGTTATGGGTGATGGGTCTGCCAGCTTTAACTTCAAGTTTGAGAGTTATCGGTCTGGATCCTGGGCGAATTCTGAATGTCTCCACATAACTCCTTGACGTATTTCAAAGTAGACTTCCTGGGAATACAGAAGGGTAAAAGCTGTGCCTTTGGAATATGTTGTTGATTTCACGTATTTCTAAAGTCATATTTTTAAGAGACTTAAAACTTTCCGGATTCTATCCAGACTCATCTTGATGTTGCCTTTAGGAACTTGGTTGTTTATGGTTTGAAGTGAGCATCTGTAACTACAGCCTTATGTGATCCTTCCGAGGGGTACCGCCTTCAGTGGGTATTACTGCTTTTGGCCTGAACTGAAGCTTTGTTGACAACAGTGAGAGGCTTGTAGCAACTTTCTGATTTGTTTTTGTTGCTTTTAAAAAAACCAAATGTTTACAAAAGTCCTTCGAAGGAGGCTACCTTCTGTAGACCAAAGGGAAGGCTGTTGCGTGCCCTTTATTTGTGCTTCAGTATACTGTACCAACCATTGAGAATTGTCTCCCCCTTTCAACCATTTTACACATTAGCAGTGCAGTGCACTACTCTATTCAATATGCTCTCTTAGGTCACTGGGGATATGAAGAGAAAACTCCCCTCTCCTAAGAAGCTTTGCTTCCAGGAATGGAAGCGTCCTGATGGGGGCTGGCACAGTAGAGGCTAGGATGTAGGCAAGATGTCTTACTCACCAAGTCGTGGAAAGTACAGCAAGTACTGAGTGTGATCAAGGTGGGGACTTACTTTTCACTTTAGATCATTCTTTGATGGCTTACTTTTGTGTGCTCACTGTTGAGCTTTTGGGGGGGATTCTAATTGTCGGCCCCATTTGGTATCTGGGGGAGAGGTGCCCATTATACAGAAGTTGTATCTTTCATGGGTAAAGGAGATGACACACACTGATCACTGTTAGGAATTAGTAAAGTTGCTTTCTGTTTATTCTATAGCTTCCTGTTTTCTACTCACCGTTTTCCTGACAGAAGTCACTTACAGATAAATAACATTTTATACTGAGTTTGTGTTCATTCGGGGTGATTTTGCATGCCTGTGGTGTGGATGGAGGTTTCATAGGGAGGGTGGAGGCATGTGATGGGCAGTGATGGGGAAGAGATAACTACATTGCAAATAAGTGGTGCACCTGGGCAGTAGCAGTTTTGAGTCTGGGTTTTTCCTTAGTTTTGAGGGAAAAGGTAACATGGAGATAGGATTGCAGTGCTGAAAGTCATTGTACGTGTGTTCTGGTTAGTATCTTTTAGGCTTCCTTCTAACTAACTTCTTTACTTGGTGGAAACATTGTGACTGTATTACAATTGAAAGTTGATGTTGAAGGGGTGGGAAGGGTGGCACAGCACTTGGGAGGCAGAGTTGGGAGTTGGAGGTCAGCCTGGTCTACAGAGCTAGTTCCAGGATAGCCAAAACTATGCAAAAAACACTGTCTGGAAAAAGTCAGAAAGACAACAGAAACGTTTATGTTGAGGTTACACACCTGTAATCTTGGGACTCAGGAGGCTGAGACAGGAGCATCAGGAATTTCAGGCTATTCTGGGATGCATAGTGGGCCTGTGTCTTAAACAAACAAACAAACAAACAAACAAACACAGTGAGAGGGGTTAGCAGGTGAAGGAAGGCTCTTCCCACTAAACCTCACTACCAGAGTTTGGTCAGTGTCTTCTTACAGAGCAAAGGGAGAGAGTTGACTCCTACAGATGTCACTTTGAGCCTACACACAAAAGCTCAACACGTAAAATAAGTACATTTACAGAAAGGGGGGAAAGGAAAGTGATGTTGGAAGTTTTGTATAACAGTGGCAGAGAGTCTGAATCTAGAGTCAAATAGCTGGTTACTGAAGTCCAACTGTCATGTTGAGTAAATTAACCTTGAAAGCTGTTTCCTCGTCTGTGGAGGTGGGATCAATGCTTTGCTTAGAGAGCTGTGAGGTTTATTTGAGGAAATACATAAAACACACTCTACAGCAAGCATGTAGAAAGAGGTGTTCAGCCCTGTTCTATAAATGATCCTGTTTTTGTTTAAAAAGATACAGCATTTGCTCACAGAGGCCTTGTTTGTCCAGTAGGAGTGATACCCAACTGTAGATGAACTCCGTGGTCTGGCTGGCTGGGCAGAACACCCTGTGCTTCAGAGGCCAGGTCAAGGGAGAATAGTTTTGTCATGTTTTTTCTGGTTGTCCCTAAATTGAAATGCTCTGTGTTTGGCCTTGAGGTTCTACAGATCCAGAGCACTGAAAAGACTTCCTCTTAAGTACCTGCCTTGATAGGAGGGCGGGGTTTTCACAAACTGTAGTGAGTGGTCCTACCACTCACTAAGCTTTCTCACTGATGTCTGTAACACTTAGCCTGGAATCCCGTAGATAGTGGTAGATCCTCAGCGTGACTAGTGACTATTGGAACTATGTTTTGTGACTGAAAAACAAGGAATGATCTGCAAAAGGGTAGAACATCAGTCTTCCAGAGTCCAAAGAGCTCGATAGTTCAAGGATAGAATAGACTTAATCCCTGTCTCTCCAGCAGCTAGGGCTGAGTGAACTCGTACTTGTGAGTATGTGGCTCACGTGTAGTCACTCCTTATGGCGCATGCATAAAAGTTAAGAGAGCAACTTTGGAGTCTCTTCTCCCTTCCAGTTAAAGGTTTCTGAGTCTTGCCATCCGATGAGCCATCTTGCTGGCCCAAGACCTATTTTTAGTTAATCATAAATAAGAATATAGGTTTTGTAAAAGACCAAACATCGGGGCTGCAGAGACATAGCTCAGCAGTTAAGAATACTAGCTACTCTTGCAGAGGACCCGGGTTCAAATCCCATGGCAGCTCACAACTGTCTGTAACATCAGGTCCAGGGGATCTGACACCCTCACACAGACATATACAAAGGCAAAGCACCAATGCACATAACATAGAAATAAATAAGTTTTTAAAAGACCAAACATTTTGTGTTTTAAAGTTTTAAAAATTTGCATTTAAAGATTGTTATAGTTGTATGTTTATCATGTACAACCTAATGTGTTGATGTATATGTGTGCGTTGTACAGTCCCTTAAATGTGGCGATAGTTGACGTAGTGTCTCAGTTGTTACTTGTGGTGGAAACAGTATGTTAAACATTTTCAGTAACATAGTATGTCCTCATTCTGCAGTCACCATTGCTGTATAGTAGACTCTAGAACTTACTCCCTTTGTTTCACTGTAGCAACGTTTCCCCAGCCTGTTTTCCCTCAGCTGACTGGATTCTACTTGGATCTCTTATGTGACTACAAGTTAAATTCATAGTCTGTCTGTCTGTCTGTCTGTCTGTCTGTGCCTGGCTTATTTCAGCGTAATGACTTCCATTTTTCTCAGAGTCACAAATGACGAACTTCTTTTTACTGGTGGAATGGATGATATTCTACTGTGTGCATATGCCGTACTCTCTTATTCCTTCTTTGTGATGAGCTCAAGCTCACTCCATATCTGGGCTGTTGTGAATACTGCTGCAGTAAACACAGGCTGTAGGTGCCTCTTCAGCATCCTGGCTTTATTTCCTTTGGCTCACCTGGAAGATCACATTCTCATTTCTTGAGGACCCTGTGTGCAGTTTGTCTACAGTGTACTGTGTGTGTTCCCATCATCACCATGCAGAGTTCCTTTTTTTTTTTCTCTGCCCCTTTACTATTGGTTATCTTTTTTCATAAAGTCATTCCAACAGAAGGCACTTGGCTGTAGTTTTTAAGAATTGATGATTGTGTGTGAGGATATGTGTGTGGAGGTCAGAGAACAACTTTGTGGCATTGATTCTCTTGGTTCCAGGAATAGAATCCATGTCACTGTACTGTGTGGCAGAGTATTTGCTCACTGAGTCATTTTGCTGGTCCGGATTGGGGTTTGGCTTTGCATTTTTCGTTACTATTGATGTTGAATATTTTGAATGTACTCGTTAGCCAATTGTGTGTCTTTTAAGAAGGGTTTATTCAGATCTTTAGCCTGTTTTTATTGTTGTTGTTGCCGCCATTCTGTTGGATACTTTATATATTTTCGCTACTAACTTATCAGATGTAAGTTTCCAAGTATTTTCTTCCATTTTATAGGCTGCCTGCTTTGTGATTTTGTGCAATCCCGTTTTGTCTGGTTTTGCTTTCAGTCAGTCAGTCAGTCAGTCAGTCGGTCATTTCCTAGAACAGTGTCTTTGTGCTTCACATTTTAATTTCTTCTAGTAGTTTTATCATTTTGTATATGAAAAAAGGGATTCCCTTTACAGATTCCCTTCCTGTGCATTCAACCACCTGTTTTTTTTCTACACCATTTATTAAAGAAACCATCCTTCGTCTTGGCTCCTTTGTTGGCAGGGCTGTTGAAAAATCATTTGTCTATAAGTGCTTGGGTTTGTTTCTAGGCTTTCCGGCATGTTTGGTTGGTCTTTGAGTCTGTTTTGTGCCAGACTGTGCACCTCTATTCATGATAACATTGCAGTATATTTTGAAGTCTGTGTGAAGCCTCTTGGTTTGTTGTTCTAACTAAAAATTACTTTGGCTGTTTGGTAACTTTTTTTTTTTTTTTAATGTATGAGTTTTGGAATGTATCCTGTTTGTAAGGAAGAATTTATTTGATATTTTAATGGAAATCCCGTTTATTTTCAGATCACCCTGTTATGGACATTTTTATATTGATCCTAATCCATGAACATGGTATATCTTTACATTTATTTGTGTCTTTCACTAGTGTTTTGCAGTTAGCTACTTCTATGTGTGTATTTGGTGCGATCCATGATAGACACAGTCTTGTGTATGACAGGTGCCCTAACAGTTAACTACAACCCCTGCCTTGATAGACCTTCTAAGTCTTTTACACTGTTTTTTATATATCCATTGCAAATGTGACAGCACATTTGTTTTTCAGATACTTAGTTAAGTGTGTAGAAACATGGCTGGTTTTTATATGCTGGTTTTATATGCAAAAGTTTTTTGGCCGGGCGGTGGTGGCGCACGCCTTTAATCCCAGCACTTGGGAGGCAGAGGCAGGCGGATTTCTGAGTTCGAGGCCAGCCTGGTCTACAGAATGAGTTCCAGGACAGCCAGGGATACACAGAGAAACCCTGTCTCAAAAAAACAAAACAAAAACAAAAACAAAAACAAAAACAAAAAAAAAAAAAGAGTTTTTTGGTGAAATCTTTGGAGTTTTCTGTATGAAATGATACTGTATGCAAACAAGGATAGCTGAATTTCTTTTCAGTCTGGGTGTCTTTTTGTTTCTTTTCTTCTGCTCTGTCTAGGACATTCAGTATGCTGAATAGAAGTGATTTGAGAGTGAATATCTGTCTTGCTCCAGATTTTAGACAAAGAGTATGTGACTTTTACCTTTTGAATATGATGCTATTCATGTTCTTGTCATAGAACTTTATTGGGTCGCTACTTCCTGATTTATGAGGGTCTTTCTCAGAAGAAATGATACCTTAACAAATGCTTTTTCGGCGTTGGTTGAAATGATCCTATAGCTTCTGTTCTCTGTTCTGTTCATGTGATGTATTTGTGGTTCAACCATCCTTGCATCCTAGCATGGATCACACTGTATGCTGCTGGGTTCGTTTTCTCTTTTGTGTGTCATTGAATTTTGAGTGTTCTGGCATTTTGTTGAGGACGGTTGCACTATATTCATTCAGGGTGTGAGTTGTAGTGTTCTTTAGTTGTGCTTTTGTTCTGTGTTTGGAAGAGCTAAGTTGTGAAGCCATTGGTCTTTGCTTTTCCGGGAGACACTACATTACTTAGTCTCCTTACTCACTACAGGTTGGTTTAGATTTTCTGTTTCTTTATATCATTCAGTCTTGATTTTGTATGAGCCTTCAAATTTGTTTTCTTTTAAGTTATCCATTTGATTAGTGTATAGTTGTTCATACGTCTTATGAGCCTTGTATTTCTGATTTTTCTTTTTTTGCTTTTTCAACTAAAGGTTTATTGATATGGATTCTCTCCATCCCCCACCCCCAGTTTCTATTTTATTTGTTTCTGCTCTGATTTTTAATATTGCCCTGTTTAGTTTTTAGTCAGCTTGACACAAGCTAAGATGCTATATTTTTCTGGGAAGAGGAACCTCAGTTGAGAAAATGCCTCCATCACATTGTCTGTAGGAAGTCTGCAGAGTTGAGAAGATGCCTCCATCAGATTGTCTCTAGGAAGTCTGCAGGGCATTTTCTTGGCAATGACAGATGTGGGAGCAGTGCTGCTTCTGGGCTGGTGGTCCTGAGTGGTATAAGAAAGCAAACTGAGCAAGTTAGGGGGAGCAAGTCAGTAAGCAGCATTCCTCCCTGGTCTCTGCTTCAGTTTCTGCCTCCAGGTTCCTACCATGACTTCCTTTTATGATTGACTGTGTACTGTAAGATGAAATAAACCATTTACTCTCTTAAGTTCTTTTTTATTATGTAAACTATTTTTAAATTTATTTTAATTTTTGAGATGTTTACCCATTTCCTTTCATTCCTCAAAACCCTTCCATATACCTCTCCTTACTCTCTTTCAAATACATGACCTCTGTTTTAAAAAACTGATGTTACATGCATATATATTCCTGGATACAAAACTACAACCTGCTCAGTCTGTATACTGTTATTTTATGTATGTTTTCAGGGCTGACATTGTTACTGGATAATCAGTTGTGCCCTTCTCTGGGGTTCTGCCTAGTTTGTGTGTCAGCTTGACACAAGCTAGAGTCATCAGAGAGGAAAGAACCTTAGTTGAGGAAAGGCCACCATGAGATGCAGCTGTAAGGCATTTTCTCAATCAGTGATCAGTGGAGGAGGGCCTAGCCCATTGTGGGTGGTGCCATCCCTGGGCTGGTGTCCTGGATTCTATAAGAAAGCAGGCTGAGTAAGCCATGGGAAGTGAGCCAGTAAGCAGCAGCCCTCCATAAGCTCTGCATCAGCTCCTGCCTCCATTCCTGCTTGGTTTCTGTCCCGACCTCTCCCATTGATGAATTAATGATCTAGAAGTGTCAGCTAAATAATCCCTTTCCTCCTCAGCTTGCATTTTAGTTATGGTGTTTTTGTTGCAACGGTAGAAACTCTAAGACACTCAGGGAAGGGTATTTCTCTCAGCTTTCCTTAGTTGCTTAGGTTTTTGTGTCAGGTGGATGCCTGGTGAGCTTTACCTGACTTATCATGTTGTCATTGTCCAGCAGTCATGTTCAGCAGTCATGTTGACGGGACTTCATGGGTGTAGCTTCTGACATTTCTAGAAGACACAGTCCTAGAGCAAATCCCTGATCCTCTGGCTCTCCCAACACCCCCACCCGATTACCAAGCCTTATATTTGAGAGTTATTTTGTAGATTATTGTGTATCAGGTGGGACTGGACTTCACAACTCTGCAGTTTGATTGGTTATTGTTTTCTGTGCTGTCTCTGGCTGTTGCAAAGAGAAATTTTCTTGATGAAGAATGAGCACCTCACTTATTTTTGTGTATAAGGTTAAATATTTAGCATGTAGTTAGGGATTATGCTGGTTTAGTAAAGTGGTGATTGTAGGTTCTCTTCCAAGCTCTCTGACTTTACTAGCCCTAGGGAATTGGCATGAGTTTCCTCTTGTTGAGTGGGCTTTAAAGTCCAATTAGAGAACTGTTGGCTCTCACCAAGGAATGCGTGCCACTACTACCCAGGTAGGCTTATTCTGTGTGCTGATTGCTGTGGTTCTTAGGTATCAGAGCTGGATAGGACTGTAGTTGCTTCCCTCCTGTGGAAGCTTGCATGGCTCTTCTTGTATTATGAAGGCTAGTCCTCAAGGAAGAAGCTATCAGGTCAGTTCCTGCTCAAGGGCCTCTGCCCTTCAAGTTGCTTTTGGTATTGGTGTTTATCAGAGCAATAGAAAGAAAACTAGACATGTATCTTCTTAATACTAATTTTGTGTGTTTTGCTTTGTGGTTACCATTGGGTTTACAAAAAAGCATGCCATAGTTATAGCAGGTTATTCTTAGCTATTAACAGCATACATCTTAGTATAATATTTTATTAATTCTTTAAAATTTTATACAATGTCTTTTGAATACATTCACCCCCATTCTTCCCCCTAACTCCCAACTTTCTTACTCATTCCTCTATTGCTTTATTTCAAATAACTCACTGAGTCCACACACACACACACATAAAAATATATATGAATACGTATATACATATACACACTCAGGATAGGACCACCTACCTGAGCATACATAGTTGACCTATCAGGAGCCACACCCTTAAAGAGAACTATCCCACGTGCTGAAATGACCAGCTGTCCATAACTTTTCAACTGTGGATAGGGCCTGGTGAACCTCTGGGTACACTGCCAGAAGGTTGATTGGCATGTTCTTGTGCATGTCTTGAGTTGAGTGCATCTGTCTTGTCATGACCGGAGGACTCAGGTTCACTCTGGTCCTCATAAACCTCTTAACCATTTCTTTTCACCCTCTCTTTGGCCATGTTCTGGCCCTTGAGTTCTGGGGGACGGGGGTTGGGGTGATAGTGGTGATTTAAAAGAAAACCAGTTGTTGGTTCCTTTTCTTTTTCTGTTTAAGTGGGTTGTTTTCTTGCAGCATTTCCAAGATACAAGTCCATCATCTGCTTTCTCATCATTCTTGAGGAGCTAGCTATTGGGACTGAGTTTCATTAAAGAAAACCAGTCTCCTGGTTGCCTTAGAGATCGGTTTTTACTTTGTCATTCTGTAGTTTTACTACATTGTATGTTGTATGACACTTTTACTACAAATATGCTTGGTTATGTTACACTACTATTGTGGACTTATGTCTTATCTGTTGTTGTCCTATCTTATTATTGTGTCTTATCTTATTCTGTCTTCAAATATTGTTTCTTCTTTATACCCATACCCATACCCATTCTACTGCTTCTTTTGTTGGAAGTCTTGCTATGTAGCCCTATCTCACTTTAAACTGGCATCCTCTTACCCTCGGCCTCCTCAGTGCCTGTGTGTACCAGCACACTCTGCTCCTACTCCCCTGGGGTTCCATTTAGGTGTCTGTTGAGTCTTCTTAGTGTCTCACTGATTAGCCTCTCATTTCCATCTCCTTGATTGTGTTTCATTTTTTAGCTTTCCTCGTTGTTGCTGCTTGTTTTCTTTTTGTGTGATAACCTTGTATCTCCTTGACCCTAGCTTCTAGTTCTTTTGAACTGAGTTTACTTTGGTAATTCCAGTTCATTGGGTCACATAACTGAATGTGGAGTGTGGTGAAAAAGTCGGAAAGAGTCAAGGCTTCTGAATGTGCAAGAATCAAAGGCAAATGTGTAATCAACTCTGGGTGTTGCCGGCAGTGCATACCTGTGTTGCCCTGGGTGACCTCACTGGAGCTACAGCCTGTTCTGTATATACTAAGATGTATGTTGTACGTTGCAGTGATGCCGTTACCACACACAATGCTGGCTATTGCTGCCTGACGCTGTGGCTCAGATCTGAGACCTATATGTCATGGATTATTGCAGTGACATACACTGTTTGTATTACGCATACAAGTTCTCTGTTCTTTAAGAAGCATAATGGTTTAGTTATGGAAAAGAAAGACTTAATGTGTTTCTATTCTCATTCTGTAGCGTATAAATGTCAAATTACTATGTCCTTGGAGTATATATGTTAGAATATTTCATTTTAAAATTGTTTAAATTGTTAGTTTGAGTATCATAAAAATACTAAATTTTGCTAGGGATTAGGGCAGAACTTTCAACACTTTCGGAAATAGCTTCAGACAGTCTTCTCTCAACTTGTACTGTGTATGTAGGTGAAGTTGAACAATCGAAATGATCACTTAACTCTGACAAACATTGAGGATGCTCTGCCTTGCAGTATCCAATATTCAACCAAGGTGTCATTCTTACTTTATGTAATAAAATAGTACTAAAATTTGCTCTCATCTTTAATAAATGGTAAAATTATATGGATACCAAGGAACTGTTCTAAATTAAGATTTACTGATTTTCCTATCCATTTTCTATACCTGTGTACCCAGGGTTAAGAATCTCTTGAAAGAAAGGGTTATGAGTGGGATAGTTTTAAGAAGCTGTGTGCTGTTATGTAATTCATCCATTTGGTATTTTGACAGTGTTTTCTGCTGTTAAATGTTCTGGGTGACGGTTGTTGTCTTCCTTCACCCCCTGTTTCCTCTGTCGTCGGTGTTGCAGTAATTTTTACTCCTTGATGTGACAAGTTCCTGGAGGAGGTGACTATTGGAAAGCCTTATTTTGGCGCATAGTCTAATCAGGGATTTGTTTTATCATGAGATAGTAGTTCACTTGCAGGAGTGAGGCAGCTGTCACTTGTGTCTACAGGCAAGACCTACAGGAGAATGGGCACTAGTGCCCAGTTGGCTTTCTCCCTTTTGTTCATCCAGAACCCCAGTGTAAGGAATAGTGTGCCAACATGTAGGGTCTTCCCTCTTCAACTAACCTAATCTAGAAACTCCCTGGCAGATGGGCTCAGAGGGTGTCTTCTTGTTGATTTTAGATCCTGCCAGTTTGGATCAGTATTAGCTGCCATGGGTGTTGATCTATTTTTATGGTTTACTCACTCTCCGAGATTGGCATTGGAGGTGTGCCTGAGGTTTTCCTTGCTTCTGCAAACCCAATAAAGCCTGAAGAATTACATTGTACTAAAGATGTGCTTATTTGGATTGGGGGTCCTGAGAACTGCCATTTGCTGTGACTCCTGCATCAGAAGAAGCCCCTTTTGATTTGGAACTTGTAATTACCATGACAAGGTGGATGGTTTTAGCCAACACTGTATTTACCCGATGTTACTGAAACACAAAGTGTAAACTGGATGTTGTGGGGACTGTTTATGGAACTGCAGATATAGTTGCTCCTGCCCAGTTTGCTGTGTGAGCATCTTTTCTAACTTTAGCCGAGGCTGGCTTGCTCTGAGCTAGCCAGCCCCAGCCTCTGTCTTCATCCAGCCTGCCTAGCAAAGGTGTTTCACCGACCTTGAAACAACTTCTTCCTTCAAAGTGTGGGGCCATTTTGTGTCACATTGTAGCTGCCTCTTTTCACCTTTTTCTGTCCCAGGTGTGATGTATAAATTGTCTTCTGAGTGGTTGGATACATATATGTGTTTTGAATACCTAAGGATGATGTCTGGGGACATGAATGTAGTAGACAATCGTTGTTGCTGATATTACTAGTGACTGAAGTCTGAAGTCGCAGCTTATATGGAATAGCGCTGCTATTGTCTTGTAATGTCTTCCTAGGCAGTCATTTGGGAGGTAAACTAGAAACCTGAAATTTGTAGAAATTATTTGCAGGGAAGAAAGATGTTTCCTAGAAAGACATTGCGTTGCTGTTATTAAAATGAAATACGGGACTGAAGATCCCTCAGCAGTTAAGGGCACTTACTGCTTTTCCAGAGAAACTGGGTTCAGTTGCCAGCACCTCACAGTGGCTCACAAATGCCTATAACTCCAGTTCCAGGTGGTCCAATGCATTCTTCTGCCCTTTATGAGTATCTGCATACATGTAGTACACATACATACACTCAGGCACACGTAAAACATTTAAAATCTTTAAAGTGTATTTTATGTTTTCATTTGTGAACATGATGTGTGGAAAAGGGTGCTTTCTTCCAACACAGTGTCAAGTAGCTAACGTGAGCCCCAGTCTCTGCAGGGTGCCTTCGTCTGTGTATAATTTCCATCTGTAACTGTTCCGGTTGTGTTCAGTTTTCTAGAAGATGATCCGTTACCACCATTTATTTGGTAGAGCCCAGCATTGTTGATTGCAGGCTATGGACATTCTTTAGTTAAAGCGTACCTTTCTTGTTGTCAGTGATTTACTGCTAGAACTTCAGGGCATCAAGTAGATGCCCACTGGAGTGATTCCTAATTTACCGTGTAACTAATCTCAAGGGTTCAGCTATTTAGCACCTGAGAGAACGAGGAGACACCCCTACTCTATTCTCTGTCTGTAAAAATAGTGGCATATCTCATGTGCATTGTTCAGCTCTGGGACTCCGTGGGGACTGCTTAAGTTGATATTAGTCGTGGCTGGCTTGGACTTCACTGGCTTCCATAGCATAATCTCAAAGCACAGAAGCACGGATCTGCCAAGGTAAGTACATACATGACTTAAGGTGGTGGGACTTTTGGGTCTTGAGCTAATAGTTTTATAGGTCATGAGCCTTGGAGAGAGCATAGTGTGAGGTGTATTTATGCAAAGGTATGTGTTGGAGTGAACTGCCTAAAAGGACTTTCTCAGAGCTTTGGCATGTAAGTGGTAAAGTTATTTTTATGATATACGTTGTGCAGTTTTCACCCGTGCCATTTATTCTAACAGCGGCAAAATGAGCATTCTCTTACGAAACTGTCATGGACTGGGGGCTTGAACGGCTTTAGCTAGCCTTACTTGTTACCTCTTCTTATGTTCTTCTAGAACGGATGCTCTGTACTCTGTAGACCCGGGGAGGGTTGCTATGAGACGTTTTGAAATGTTCCAGGAAGATGAGCCATGTTAGTGGCTCTGTGGAGCCTGAGATCTCCTGGTGTGTGTGTGTGTGTGTGTGTGTGTGTGTGTGTGTGTGTGTGCCCGCCCAAGCTTGTTTTAAGAAGTGTGAACTTGTGCATTGTCTTCTAGAACAATCCTTAACTGAAAGAAGTATAAGCTGGTTTGGTGATGTGTGAGTGAGATTTGAAATGGTCAAACCATCTTCTGTCAGTAATTGTTTCCAGTGTTTTAGAGCTTTCAGGCAACTTATCTTCCTGCTGGCTGCTCAGAAGGGGCTGTGTTAGTCTCAGCTCAGCCTCCTGCTTAGAGAGCCATGGCCAGTGTCAGCAGCTAGTGCCGTGTCTGCTTTAGAGTGCTGCCTTACCCATCAACAAAGCTGTCAGCAAGCTATGTCTTCCAGATGCTATAGCTTACATCAGGAGTGTCCTCCAGAGGCCTGCTTCTTAAAGGCTTGATAGATCATGAACCTGTGGCATTATTGGAAAATTCTGGGCCCTTTAGAATGGGGTGCAGTGGGTGGGGTAGGGGCCATGGTTAGAGGAAACCTTGATCCCTGGGGGCTGTCTTGGAGGCAACTATTAGGATTCTGGCCACCCCTTTCTCTTTGCTTTTTAGCCACCATGAAGTGAGCAGCTAGTTTTACTTCACCAAGTTTCACCAACTCACCACAGGCTCTAGATGCAGTCCTGAAATGTTTGTCCACCTTGGTCGTCTGCCTTGGGTACTGACAGGCTTCCTCACCTGAGTTTTCCTATTCCCGTGTCCTGTCTCTGACTTGACTTTATTCCCTACCAGATCTTTGGCTCAGACTCTCAACTTTGGCTCTGCACTTGCTGCCTTGCAGAGCTCTGGACCAGGGACAGGGGCCTGACTCCTACTTTATTTACCTACGTTTTTATCTGTGTGTTCTAGGAGTTTGCGTTTTCTATCTTTTACTTCAGGCATCTGAAGTAGAGTGTGAGCAGCAGAGCTCAAACTGCCTTAGTCTTCTGGCTGTCTAGTGTATACTGATCCCAAGATGTACAGGTGATGCTTTGAACATAAAGAAGAGGTGCGTGCGTGCGTGCGTGCGTGCGTAGTTCATTAGCAAATGGTTTGTTGTGCTTTTCCTAGGGTATTATAGAGAATGCTAGTAGCATCTGTAGTTTGATACCTAAAATGATGGATAGTTTGGGTCCCTCTGTCAGTTGTGCTTCTTCCTATTCAGGCTGTTTGACTCTACAGTGTCTCCCGAAGGCTCAAGTGCCTATTGGGAGTTGTCAAAAGCTTTTAAGAAGTGGAGCCTAATGGGAAGTGTTTAGGTCACTGTGGGGCATGTCCTTCACAGGAATAATGAGAACCTGTGTCCTCCTGCCTCCTAGCTAGGAGGTGAACAGTTGGCTTTCAGCACGTGCTCCCTGCCACAGCCTGGAGCAAATCACTTGTTTGCTGAAAGTAAGTTTAGTTCCGAAAGTGATTTTCTGAGGCATTGCAGGAATGGAAAGCCGAGTGATCCACACATACATACCTGTGTTGTCTTATTTTATAAATTAGGCATGGTAAGAGAGTAATCAATATTCTCTAGCGAGTTTTATGGCTGTGCACTCCCTCGTTGGCTTATGCATCCTATCAGAGTGCCCATTTGTGGTTGTACAGTTTCACTTGAAGGAATATTTTATATCTCTATTTGACACGTCTTAATTCTTAATCTCGGGCCGTTAGGTAAAATACAAGTTCCTTAACTGTGAGCCCTGTGGTAACTGTGATAGGTTTACAGCCCAGATGGCTATCAGGTGACTAATGGTGGTAGTGTATACGGCCGGGATACGTTGTACAGGGGCTGATGCACACAAGCAGGCTTCTGTGGATTACATCATGCTGTTCACGGTGGTGCAGAGTTCTCTCTTGTTTTCTACCACTCACCTGTCTACCTCAGGAAGATCTTAAAATTAGCTTGTCACTAGGTTCTACTCATACATGCCTTCTGAGCATGGTTTGGTTAAATGGATGGATACCTCTCAGTCACTTCCTTCCTAAGTAGCTTCAGATTTGTAGTGGTTACACAGAAGAAAGTTTAAAATGTCACAGAATACATTTTTTGGGGGGGGTGTGTGGTTTTTTAAACTTTGTTTATTCTCTCTGTAGCTCTGGCTATCCTTTAACTCACTCTGTAGATCAGGCCAGCTTCAAATTCAGATCTGTCTGCCTGTGCCTCACAAGTGCTGGGATTAAAAATATATGCCATCACCACCTGGGCTGGAAGTTTTTTTTTTTTTAATTGTATGGGTGTGATGTGTACACTTAGTTGCGTGTGCCGTGGTCTTGGTACATAGGTCAGAGAACATCTAGGTGGAGGCTGTTCTCTTGCTTTAGTGATAGAATTGATGCGAATTTCTTCTACGTCACTTCCACTTTGACATTAGTTCCAGGGTTCAAGCCCCAGTCTGCCAGGCTTATGTGGCAAGCACCTTTACCTACTGGACCACTTTACTGGCCCCGAAAATGGTTGTTTTCATGTTGATAGGAGGAAATCAGATGTTAATCTTCAGAGCTGGGTAGCCATAGGGACACCTAGTAGGTACTCTCTCATTGTGAGAAGGAAGTCCTCAGGGAGGAAAGAGCACAATGCCAGTGTGGTGGTAGGGAGCAGTTATTCTAACATTTTTTCAGTCACAGTTTCACTAAAGAAGAAGGTGAAACCTTGGGAGCTCATCTTGGGGCTTCTGTGCTTTATTCTGCAGCGGTGGAGGGGTGTGGGTGAACTAAGAAGCTGGTTCCCACTATGAGGGTAAAGTACTCATTTTTAAAGGAAGCATTGGGACAAACAAGGATGTTGTTGTCCTGAAGGTGGCTCAAGTAACCCTTGTATGTACCCTTTGATAAAACTGCAGCAAAAGATTGGGCTGTATCTCTGTTTTTCTCAGCTCTTGCTCCAGGTGATGGGTGGGAAGAAAGGTAGGATGGAAATACTCATCCTTTCTGGACATTGGGACTGCTGTCCTCCACTCAGACATGGGAGGTCACATCTGAGTGTGGCCCTCATTTACCTGTGCATGACAGCAACCTTCCCTGCCTTACCAGTTATTAGCTCTGTTCTTCAGAGATCTGGGGTCTAGCTGATTTGCCCTTTGTGCCTGCTGGTGGCCTTCAAGAACCATCCCTTCTGTAATGTGTGATGAGCCAAAGTCTCTCCTGCTGTGTACCTGGAGCTGCTGCAACCACAGTCTCTAGATGCTTCTGCACTATTCTTTGTTCCAAGGATAGCCCAGTGTGACAGCTTCATCCAGAGTAGTGGTTTTCAATCTGTGGGTTGTATATTTAGATACCTCGTGTATTAGATATTTACATTACAAGTTATGACGTAGCAATGAAATGGTTTTACGGTTGCAGTCACCACAGCAGGAAGAGTTGTTATTAGGAAGATTGAGAGCCACTGAGTCGCTCTTCCTAGCACTAGAAGCTCCTTGGTTGGGGAGGGGTGTACTTTAAACAGATATTTATGGTATCTGTCTCTGATCAGGGCGAGGGATGGGAGAGAGTGGAGGGAAGACTGCTGACTCTCTCTCTCTTTTTACTCGCCGACTGTTTCTTTAGCCTTGTCCCTCTTCATGTTCTACCATTAAGAAAGGCTCTGTACTGGTTTTTATGAACACCATCAGGTGAACAACACAATCCTTCCATCTGTCTACAGCAGCGTTTTTCAACCTTCCTAATGCTGTGGCCCTTTAATATGGTTCCTCATGTTGTAGTGACCCCAACTATTTCATTGCTACTTCATAACTCATTTTGCTCCCATTATGGATTGTAATGTAAACACCTGACTGACAGGTTATCTGATATGTGACCCCAAAGGAGTCACTACCCACAGGTTGAGAACCACTGATCTAAAACAAGCAACTTCCAGACTAAATGCCCACTTTCCTATAGGTTCTTTGTACTCAGCAGAAAGCCAATGTGTGCTCCCACAGCACACCATCGCAGGACAGTTAGTGCTCCCACAGCACACCATCGCAGGACAGTTAGTGCTCCCACAGCACACCATCGCAGGGCAGTTAGGTTTCAGTGAGGCAGGATCTCACATATTCCTGGCTGAACAGAACATAGCTAGGTAGACAAGGAAGACCTACCTCTTTTATTTTAATTCCAAAATCAAATACAATATATTTTGGTCATATTCTTCCCCTCCCTCAGTTTCCAGATCCCCTCACCCCAACAACTGATGGTCAAAACCTCCAAATACATAAAGCACGTAGAGTCCATATTATATTGGCCAACTATTCCTGCCCCATTCTGACTGTCCTTAGAGTGTGGTTAATATACTCAATGCCATTCCATTGAAGAAACTGTCCTCCTACCTTCCCCCTCCCCCCAGCATACATACTATCAATTGCAAATAGCTTCTTGGTTACGGGTGTGACTTGGTACCCACTTCACCGTCTCCAACCTGGGATTTGTTTGGTTAAATGTTTGCTATGATGACCATGGGCGTTTGCTTCTCATGCCTCCATCTCCCAAGTGCTAGGATTTCAGGTTTGTGCCTCCATACCAGGCCTGGGTGCTATTGGGATCCAACCCAAGAGTTTGCTGTTTCACCACACTATATCCCCAGACCCCTGCAGGTCTTTATTGTCTGTGGACATCACAGTGTTTGCGATGAGTAGCAAATATATGGGAAGATTGATTTTTCTCCTTAGAGATCTGTTTTGGATATATAATAGCAAGGAGCTATAACACTTTTGATAAGCATCCTAGGTTTGTTAAAGGCAATACTTGAAAGGCTTAACTGAATTGTGTTTTTGAAATAATGAAATGTTCATTTTAATGAGACCATGTCTTGTTTTGTTGCCCAGGCTGGCCTTGAGCTACTGTTTGCAATGTTTTAGCTTCTCAAGCTACATGTTTCACAGCTTCTAATGAAATCTTTGGGTCTCATTACGTAGTCCTGGTTGACCTGAAATGCACAGAAATCTGCCTGCCTCTGCCAAAATGAAATCTTTTAATGTGAAGACTAATAACAGTATTTTAGTGGCTAATGTTCAGCTTAAAATCATAGCTTCATATTTACATCGGCATCTGTTGAGGCTTTTATACATTGCTGTATAGAGTCCAGGGTGGGTAATGTTTCTCTGTGGCTGTTGTTTCTTTGTTGTGTCTGAGGTGCGATTGTCCTCTAAGATACATGCTCATACTTCATGACATGAAATAGCTTGGTCTTCTTGGAGAACATTAGAGACTCAAGAATTTCCTAAATGATGTAAGTTGACAGATGACAGTTGTTCCTTTAGTCCTTTAGGAAAAAGATCTTGTGTATGTGTGTATTTGTGTGTGTGTACATACATATGTACACACGTATACAGGTGCCCAGGGAGGTCAGAAGAGGCTGTTGATTCCCTGGATCTAGAGTTATAGGTGGTTGTGATCCACCAGACATGGGTACTAGGAACTCATCTCAGGACCTTTAGAAGAGTAGGAAGTACTCTTAACTTCAGAGCCATTATTCCATCCTGTAATATTTTGTATTTATTGAGGGACATGCATGCTATTGATGCCATTGTGTACCTATGAAGATCAGAATGTGAGACTTGGTTTTCTCCTACTAATTGGTTTTGGGGAATCAAACTCAGGCTGTCATGCTTGTCAGCAAGGTTCTCTGAGAATCCTAATCACTATCTCTGTTTTCCCTTTTTGTTCAGTGTGACCATATCTGGGGGTGGGAAGTGTTTTCAGTAAAACACAAGCGACTTGACTAAAGTAAGACATTTTCTAATGCTGTTGTGGAAGCCAAATAAGACTTGGCCAGTTCCCAGTTATTTCACAGACAGCCAGTAGGTTTCTGTACATTGCATCATGGAAATCTTTTGTGTGGACAAAAAGGAATGACTAATGATGGGGTAGAAAATTAATAAACTTTATACAAGATGAAGGCAGTCTGTAAGGAAAATGCACTCTTGAATCAGCTTTTGAGGAAAGAACAGTTTTTGACTGACTTAAATTTGAGATGTCTAAAAAGATGCCTAAAACATCATTGAATACAAGAAAACAAATCAGAGATTGGATTTGTTCAGGCAAGTTGATCGAAAATTTTGTCTGAGAAGAATCAACAGGAGCTTTCTTTTAAATAAAAATTAAGTGTAAGCCATGGTTTGATGTGTGTGATGACACTTGATATTTTTATAGGTAAATGTGGGGTTTGGGTGTGTTTGTGTGGGTGAGGCCTGAGGTTGATGACAGTCTTCCTCAGTTGCTCTCCACGTTACTCACTGAGGCATGGTCTCTCAGTTGAACCAGAACTTGGTAGAGCATCTTGCCAAGTCTTAAGATTCCCTCTCTGGCCCCTGAGGGTTGGGGATTACTGATGAGTCACCATGTCCACCTTAATGGGCTCTGGAGAGTTTAACTCTGGTCCTCACCCTTCTGCTTGTGTGATGCTAACCACTGAGCTGTTTCTCTAGTAGTTTTTGATTTTTGTGTGTTGATGGTGGGGAGGGGAGTTATCTGTTTTTGCTTTGTTTTGTTTTTAGACTTTAGTTTCAGCCCTTTGAGCTTTTTTTTAAGGAACTGGAGCAACATGTGTTTGGAGACTTACTGAAGATTTGTCCAGGATGAATGTTAAAGTGTCATTTATGGGGCTGGAGTGATGGCTCAGCCATTAAGAGTGCTTGTTCTTTAGAGAATCCAAGTGTTCAGTTCATCCATGTGGGGTGGCTTGAAACTGCTTTTAGTTTCAGCCTTGGGGGATCTACTGCTTTCTTCTGGCCTTCACATGTACATGCACACATGAAAATATGTATACACATGCACATAAATATTTTAATTTTTAAAGTTTTTTTTTTTTTTAATTAAATGTGTGTGTGTGCTTTTTGACCTGGGTGTCTATGTGGGTGTAGTAGCCAGAAGAGGAAGCCAGAAGCATCGGGACTGAAGTTAACCGTATCTGTGAGGCTTCTGAAATAGGTGATGAGAACTGAACCCGGGTTCTCTGTTAGAGCAGCCAGTGCTCTTAACCACTGAACCATCTCTACAGCCCATAAAATTAGTCTTTTTAATTTCTTTTCTTATAAAAAGAGAGATGAGGGATATTGTTGTAGAATGGGTCTATAGGTCATATATTTAGTGTGTAGAAGTCCAGGAGCTTGGGCCATCGAGGAGTTGTAGAGGACACCTGAGTCTGGTGATGTCTCCTCTTAGGAGACTGTTGTAGGGAAATGCTCCTTGGATTTGCATAGTCATCAGCCTCACTCATGACACAGTTGTTTTTGTGTATTCCAAGATTTTGTTTCTCACTTACAGAGGGAAGGTTGGGCACTATGGAGGGTATCCAAAAGACCGTCTGGGGGTTGCTGTACAAGAGGAGAAAGTTCTGAGAAGGTGTTTTGCTGTCCAGAGCCTCTTTGAAATATGAGTTGTCTGTCTTCAGTCACTGTGTACTGTGTGCTGACACTGACCCAGCATGCAGAAGCACATCTCCTTCTCTTAGTTGTGGTTTGTGGTCAAGGCTCTATGTATGCCTGTTGAAAGAATGGATTGATGAGAGCTCCTTGTCCACTCTCCTGGGACTGAGCACGTAACATGGAGGAGGGGCATTATTCCACATTTCTTTGCATAAATGCAGAAAGAAGAGTGGATGTGTAAAATAGGTTATGGGCTAAAGGCAGCTGCAACTTGAGCTCTGTAGCCCAGGCTGGGCTCAAAGTCAGTGATCCATTTCCCCTTTGCCTCCTAGAGCTGGGATTGAGGGTGTGGCCATGGTGAATGGTAGACTTTTCCATGAACTTGTTTGTCATATGTTTTTTGTTTTGGGTTTCCCCCCCCCCCCTTTTAGGAGAGCCTCACTCTGTAACCCACCCAGGCTGTCCTGGAACTCACTATTTAGACCTGGCTGGACTTAAATTCACAGAAATCTACCTGCCTCTGCTTCTTGTGTTCTAGGATTAAAGATATGGGCCATATTTTTTCCTTCCTTTTATTTGTTTAAGAAATTTTTTCTAAAGTTTTTTTCTAAAGAGTATGGTAGCATACACCTTTAATACCTTTAATCCCACCACATGGAAGGCAGACACAAGTGGATCTGTGAGTTCAGGGCCAGCATGGGCCAGTGTGTCTTCGGATGGGGAGAGGATTACAGGTAGGGTTAGAGTAAAAGTGACACAGTTAGGACCTTATAGATACCCATGCTGAAACCTTGATTTTAGTAGCATAACATGTAAGTCATAGAAGAATTCACTGACAGTAAATTTTATAAGGTTCTGTTGGGTGCTCTGTTGGACCAAGTGCAAGAAGACCAAGAAGGTAGATCAGGAAGGCGTCAGACACAACAGTGCAGACGAGGTACCTAGGGAGAGTGAATGGGGCAGACACTAATGGGGTTGTGAGCAGTTACTGCAGGACATGGAGCTGAACTTGGGTTAGCCCTGGGAGGGAGTAAGAGAAATGGAAGGAAGTTGTTTCTAGTTTTGGGTGAGCAAGATAGATTTGCCACTTATTGAGGTGAGGGCACACTGCTTAGGGAAGAGACAATGTTATTCTTATTCCCAGGGAAGGCTGATGAAGGTTGGGGAATAGGAGGAGCTGGCTTTTGGGTGTCAAGTTTGAGGAACCTATGTCCAGAGGGCAGTGAGCCACCCTGGAAAGATTAAGACAAGTGGTGACCTGGAGTTGTCTGTGTATAGACTTAGCTAAAGCCTTGAACACGTCCAGCCACACAGTAAGATCAAATGTAGAGCAGACTTGAAGACTGGATATTGATTGTTCTGGCCACACTTACTTGCTGAAGAGCTCAGAAGAGATGACCATAAACACGGAAGAGGCTGAGAAGCAGGAGAGGCAATTCTTAGGCTGCATCTTTCTTTCTGAGCTCTCTCTGTGATCACTAGTCTGAACTCTTGATAGTTTTGTACAGTCTTATTCCTAGAAACTGGAATTTTGTGGCTCTTGTTAATGGAAGAGCAGTTGGCTGTTACCAACTAGCATGTTGAAAGGATGTTTGGGTTTGATCTTATGTCTAGCTCACCTTTAAAATTACCGTGTCACTTGGAAAATCTGTAGGTCCTCCCCCCCCCCCCCCCCCCCCCCCCTCCCCCCCGTGTGTGTGTGTGTGTGTGTGTGTGTGTGTGTGTGTGTACATATATGAGGAGCTGGCTTTTGTATATATTTACACATATAGATAAATATAGATATATGCACATATATGTATGTATATCTCTTTATATATAATGTATGTGCGTGTGTAGACTGTCTTAAAGCTGAGACATACCTTTTTTTGTTAATGAACACTTTCCTCTTTTATTGGCAGCATTGAATATAAGTTGTAGCAAGCATCTCAGCTTTGTTTCTAGTTCTGAAAGGGACTGGTTCTGTCATACTAAGGGCAGCATAGTGAGATCACATGTCAAAGCAGAAGAGATGGGTAGGGAAGGATGCCTGCTTGCCTGCATTTTGTTTAGAACTGCAAGCACATACAGCCATATTAACAAACAAACATAAACCTTAAATATAAGAAATTACCCTCACTTCTTTAAAACAAGTTTAAGAGACTGGTGACACTGGCGAAGGAAAAACAATTTTAGTATTCGATTCTACAGGAAAGAACAATGGTCTAGTTTTAAAAATGGCTGGCGTACTGGTTTGATGCCAGACAGTATTTTTCCTACAAGATTTGTTTATTTTTATGTGTATGCCCTCAGGCTTCAAAAGAAGGCATTGGATACCTTGGAACTGGAGGTTACAGATAGTTATGAGCCACCATGTGGGGTCAGGGAATAGAACCCAGGTCCTCTGCAACTTAACCTCTGAGCCGCCTCGATAGTGCCAGACTGCAGTTCTCAAGTTTCCAATTATGAGAAATTCCTGCCCTCTCATTGGCTGATACCCTAGAGAGTTACATGACTCACCCTCTTTTAGTGTAGCCCCCTCTCCACATCCCCAGTCCTGTTGGTTCAGGATGCAGAGCCTTATCTTACGAATTCCTGGGACTTGAGATGCCTGTTTCGGATCGTGGGCTCAGACTGCTGGCTGCTTTCCAGCTCTCAGAATTCCAGGACAAGCCATTGTCAGCTGGGGAAGAGAGGGGCCCAGCGCCTCCTGCTTATCTGTGATTCCATGCTGAGCCCTGCACGCTTCCTACTGGAAATGAACCATAATTTATTTCTTATGAATGCAGCATCATTTCTGAATTTTATGGTTTTTATCAATGTTGAAATGATTCTTGTTTTTTTGTTGTTGTTGCTGTTTTCTTTGGGGAATTTTTTTTTTTTTTTTTTTTAAGAGTACTGGGGACCTGACCCAGAGTCCTGTGTGCATGGAAGGTGAATGCCCTACACTAATGCTCAGTAGTACTGAGTACTACCTACTCCACTTTCTTCTAAGACATATTTTGATACAGATTTACTTTGGAAGATAAGATTGTATGTCTGGCCCTGTGGTTGTCCTTCGTCTCTTTACATTCTGCTGGCTTACTCAAGGTCAGGTAGGCATCAGGTCGTTAGGTCGTTAGGTGGCACCTTTGGCATCTGTGTGTATGCCAACATGCCTCACTATCTTCATGCAGCATCTCATAGTCACCCAGAATTTTGTATTCTCTTCATAACAATTGGGTGTGTATTTAGTTTTCTGTTTTTTCTTCCTAGAAGGGATGGCCAGGAGACTTGTTCACTCTCTCTGTTCACTCTCTCTGTTACCATCTCTAGCTTCTCCCCATTAGGTGAAGATTTCTGTTAAACCTTTCTGGAGCTTTTGGTGTTCTGAGACAGGGACTCTGGCCTGGCTGCCTTAGATTAGCTATGCAGCCGAGGATTACCTTGACCTGATCCTCCTGCCTCCAGGAGTCCTGGGTGTGCACCAAGCTCAGTGTTACATCTTTGCTCTTTTTTAAAGATACTCTTGGTTCGTTACTTTTTGCTGAATCCAATGTTACATTTGAGCTTTATTTTGTTCTCTACTTCCTCCTTGTATTGAACAACATCGTTTTCTTTTGTGGGGTACAACTCAAATAACAGAATTGTTCCTTTTAAAGCATGTGGGTGACTAATTTTGTCATATTTCACAAAGTTTTATCACCATCACTCTAATCCCAGAACATTGTCACTCTCTGAGGGAACCCTGTATTCCACCCTTCCCCCCAACCTTGGCAGCCACTAACTAGCCTGTGGATGTGTCTGTCCTGGATATTCGGATAAAGAGAGCCATGACATACCTGGGCTTTTATCTTCAGCATCTTTCATTTAGTATAATGTCTTCAAGGTTCAGCCACGTTGTGGAATGCTTCAGTGCTGTATCTTTATTACTTAATGCTTTGTTTTTTGAATGTCTGTCTTATACTGTTTACCAGTTCATCAGTTGCTGTATATATGAGTTGTGTGTATTATTGTCTATTGTAAGTGGTGCTGTTTTGAATATTCAGGGTGAACATGTGAGTTTATACTTAGGGTCTGGTTATTTTAGAGAGGATTAGAGATAGTGGATTATTGCTATTGCATGTCCACTGACAATACTGTGAACAATACTAGTGACTGTTTAGCTGGATATAAATTTATGAGTTTACATAACCATGGGGATGGTCCCAGCTTCTAAATAAAGACATGGAGACATTGTATTTATTATAAGCTTTGGACACTAGCTGGGCAGGTTCTCCACTGTTCTAACCTGATAATGCTGGCCTGGCCTATGTGCTGCCATGTGGCCTGTTATTTGTTCCTTTTAGTCTCTCCTGGTACTTGCTTCTTCATCCATGTCCAGCTGACGACCTCCCTTTGCCTTTGGTTCCCCCCTGAGACTCTCTTTCAGCCTGGAAGACCCCCCCCCCCTTAACTTTGCAGCACAACTATTGGCTGTTCAGCTTTTTATTTGACCAATCAGAAGGTGGTAGAAATACAAATTACTGAGACAAACTATGTTTCATAGTAATAACACTATTGAAGTTTGGTCAGCTTGCTCTCAGCTGGTACAGAAATCAAGCACTTGAATAATACAAGGACAAACTTTACACAGTGCACAAAAAGATTATCCCTGCACTTCACGGCTTTTGTTAGTCTTACAGCCAGAGTCTGTCTGCCTCTCTCTAGCTTCTTCTCGCTGGAGATTTTGTCAGGTTTATTTCTTGGAGTCTGTAATTGTGTCGTTTTATTGCAGCGGTTCTAAGTAGCTATGATCCTATAATCTGAATGTACATGATCTGGGGAGGTTTGTTCCCTGTAGTACATGTTGATGCTTTGAGAAGTTATATAGGTTCCTAATGTCCTTCCCTTGATTCCTAGCAGACTGAACACTGGCTTCATGAAAGGCAGACTTCTCTCTCTGATTCTGTTCTGAAATTCTGTTCTGGTTGTATTCCCATTGGTTTTGATTCTCCTGTACATGCTTATTAGAACTCATTAGTGAAACTGGAGAATTTCTTTGTGATTAGTTTTTAGATTGTGGATCTCTCTGTTTTAAGATACATAAGGCTATGCAGACTTTATTCTTTGAGTCAACTTTGGTACGAGTTGTGTTTTTAAAAGAATTGACTTCATATAAAGTAATAATTTGCCTGTTCAGACAGTCTCCTTGTATTTCCTGGGCTAGTCTTGAACCACTGGACCCAGGCTCTCCTGTTTACTTAAGTAAACAGTGCTTAGTGCTTTCTTCAGACTTGGCTTAATTTTAGACACTGGAGAGTTTTTTTTTTTCTAGATTTTTTTTTATTCCATTGAAGCCAAAAAAATGTTTTGTGAAAGTTGGTCTATTCATACTTGTTTTTGTGAACTTGATAATGGTCTCTTTTGTGACTTTTCTGTATATTTGGAAAGATAGTAGATTTTTCCTTCTTGGTTGACCTTCTCCTAGGTATCTGCTGATTTGGGCTTGTCACTGTTGTTTAGATCCCCGCTTTGTCTTTTGTCCATCTTTATTTTTGTGTGCAGTATTAGGGTCTCCAACATTAGCTTCTCTCTTTGTTTCTGTTTCACATATTTTGAAGCTGCCATTAGATGGATATTTTTAACATTCATGTATCATCCTAGACTGACTTTTTAAAATTTCTGTAGACTCTTTCTAGTAAAACCTTTTGGAGTTAGTTGGAGTTAGTTGGGTGTGGTGGTTCATGCCCTTAATCCCAGTACTTGGGAAGCAGAGGCAGGAAAAACTCTGTGAATTCAAGTCCAGTCTGTTCTACAAAGTGAGTTCCAGGACAGTCAGGAATGTTGCACAGAGAAACCCTGTCTCGAAAAACTAACCAACCAACTTTTGAAGTTGACTTCATTTTGCAGTAGCCTTGGTGTTTCTTTATCCATCTGGGTTGTTTTAGTTTGCTTCATATTTGTATTTAAAGTACCTCTTTAGAAAACAGATTATAGAGGGCTTTTGGGGGGGGGGTTGGTGTTTTGCCTTTTGAAAGGTTTGATCTGTTTCTTTTGATCAGAATCTGTACCGTTTACATTTATTTTTATTTGTAGTTATATGTATGTTATAGGGAGGTAATGGGAGAGGTGAAGTGAATGTGAAACTAGCTGGCAACTGTTGATGGCCTTGGAGCTGGAATTTAACGGGGTAAGTTGTGAGCTGCCTGATGTGTGCACTGGGAATTGCAGTGCATGCTCTGTGGTGGAGGAGCCATCTCTCCAGCTTCTCATTACATTAAACTGTTTGACTCTTTGTCCATCCTACCCCCTTTTTACTTCTTGCATGCCTGACAAGTTTTCTGTTCACCTAGTCACATTTCTCAGCCTACCATTTATACGTAAAATCATTATTAAGATGGTTATATTTAGATCTTTGATGTTTTGCTTTTTCAGGGGGAGGAATTATTTTGCTTTTCTATATTAATTTTTAATTATCCCATCAGTTCTTTTGTTTTCTAGCTATATTTCTTTGCTTTTTTTGGGGGGGAATAGAATAATCGATTCAAGGATTACAGTATTAGCTTCATCATAATTTACTTAGCATGGGTATCAAACCTGGGGGAAACAGTTTTTACTGTGGTAAAAATTTTCATTTTCTTCTAACCTCTCATGGTCATGTGCTAGAACCTTCATGTATTCTGTACCTCCGTTGGTATAATTGTAGATTTTGCTTTTAACTACTCTTTTACAGAAACGAAGATAGAAATTGCTTATTAACATATCCTCATTAATACTGTTCCTGACTATTTCTTCTTGCACAACCAGGGTGCCATCCTGTGTGATTTCCTTTTAGACTGTGGGACCTAGCACTTTCTATAGCTGGAATCTTCCGTTTGGATGTCCCCTTGGTTTGCTTTTTTTTTTTGGATGGGTTTACTAGAGTTATTAGAATTCTTTGCTGGAAGGCTGGCTCTTTATTTTCCTCTTTAATCTTTTGACTGTGGCACTTGTGTCTTAATGGGCTGTAGTTTCTGGGGAGGGCCTGCCCTTTGTTGTTGCTGTTTTAGCTTTCCTGCTCACAGAATGCATTTCTCTGGCTACCTTCAAGGTGGTCTTTACCTGACTCGGTGCTTTTGTTAAGCTTCCTCTGGGGGTTTTGTGCTCGTTTGGGGTTCCCTGAGCGGTTGTGGATATTACATCTCTAAGTCTTTCTCCTTCCTGTGCACTCCCAGGCTCTCCCCACTGGCATTCTCTTCGTTCCCTGTTGTCACAAGAGTCTTTGAATTCTCACTTCTTGATTCAACTCTCTCTATGGTTTTTGTTTGTTTGTTTTGTTATTTTTTGCTTTTTATTTGGTTCAGTTTACTTGCTTGTTGGTTTGTTTCACTTTTCTTTCAGATTGTTCAGGGCTGAGGAAATGGCTCAGTAAGTAATAGATCATTTGCTTTAGAAGTGTGAGGACCCTCGTTTTTATTCCCTGAGCCCACATAAAAGGCCTAGTGGTGAACCGAGTGTAGGCATGAGCCTTTCGGACAGCAGCACTGGCTAGGCAAACACAGCCTAGCCACAGAGAGACACATAGAGAGACCCTGCCGCAGAAACAAGCTGCTGGTGCCAGGCTACTCCCCAGCATTGGTGGAACATGAGGAATAGGCAGGTAGATGCCTTAGAAGCTTCCAGGCCTGAAAGCTCGGCCTACTTGGAGAAATTCCAGGCCAACGAGAAACCCTGTAACAACGTGGAAGGTACCTGAAGGCACACCTGAAGTTCTCTGACCACCCTCAGATTTAATTAATTAAAAAAAATACTTTGTTTAGCTCTAGAATTTTGATTTTCCTAGTCTCGGTTTTGAGACTGCTTTCTGTTCACTCATTGGCAGCATGTTTTTTATAAGTTTTTTGAACATGATTTAAAAATTGTTTATTTCAAATATTTCATTTATTACTTAGGAATCACTTGGCATCGGATTTTACGGTTTTTGTTTATGTATTGGGTTTTACCTTGCTGTTTTTCTTTTCTTCTCTTGAAATTTGTGCATGTGCCGTAGAGACTCAGCCCTTTCAAGTTCTTAGGAGGTGTACTGGCTGGTTTTGTGTCAACTTGACACTAGCTGGAGTCATCACAGAGAAAGGAGCTTCAGTTGAGGAAATGCCTCCATGAGATCCAGCTGTAAGGCATTTTTTCAATTAGTGATTGAAGGGGGAGGGTCCCTTGTGGGTGGTACCATCCCTGGACTCGTAGTCTTGGGTTCTATAAGAAAGCAGGCTGAGCAAGCCAGGGGAAGCAAGCCAGTAAGTAACATCCTCCATGGCCTCTGCATCAGCTCCTGCCTCCTAACCTGCTTGAGTTCCAGTCCTGACTTTTTTTGGTGATAAACAGCAATGTGGAAATGTAAACTGAATAAATCCTTTTCTCCCCAGCTTGCTTCTTGATTATGATGTTTGTGCAGGAATAGAAACCCTGACTAAGACACGAGGGTTACTGGATTTTTATTGTAGCAGACAGTGGAGTTTTACATGGAGGCCAAAGACTAGTCCCTCTATATTTTGAAGCTGCTTATTCCAGGCTGTTGTGGTCTCGTGCTTAGCCAGTCCACTCCGCTGGGCTTCCGTGTGTCTGAAGGCTGGACGTGACCTGAGATAGACTCTCCTACTTTGCCTACTGTGAGTTCTGCACACCCCATACTGGAAGCTTCTGCTGCCCGACCGAGCCATGCTTGCTTGGGAAAGCAGATTTTCGGACTTGGCTCTGTTGGGCTTACATTTCCTGGGCCCAGCTTCCTTCTTTCTCGCCATACTGCTTGTGGTCTACTGGTGCACACAGGCTGAGGTGGGACACTTTGTGCTTGTCCCTTATTCTCCTGTGGCCTGCATCACAATACCCTGCATTTCTAGTTCACCTCCAACTCAGAGTTCTGGTATGTGCCACCAGTTATCCCAGTGATTCTCAACCTCTGTGTCGTGACCCCCTAGGGTTGTAGAATGACCCTTTCATTGGGTCACCAAAGACCATGAGAAAGCACAGATATTTACATTATGATTCATGACAGTAGCAAAATTACAGTTATGAAGTAGCAACAAAAATAATTTTCTGGTTGGGGGTCACCGCAACATGAGCAGCTGTTAAGGTTGAGGACCATTGTACCAACAGAAAAGACTAGCTCTTACTCCAGGTTCACGGCCACGGCTGTGGGGATGGGGTACAACCTTAAGCCAGAAAATACAAACTCACCATTCTACCTATTCTGACTTTATTTTGTGTAGTCATTGGATTTCTCTTTTTGGTTAGTTTTCATACGATATCTGCTGGTGTCAGTATTCTGCCATGAGAAAAAGTGTATTGTTCAGTTTCCCTGTAAATAGCAGGGTAGTTTGTTTCATGAACATGGCTTCCCGCTGAGCTGTCATTGCCTTTGTGGTCATTATTCTGTTCACGTTTAAATCGAGATGATTTTGTGTTAGACTCAACTGTTGGTCCCTTTCTTCTCAGACTCATTTGAAATTTCATCTTCTTGCGTTTCTCCAGGGGAGGGCTGGGTCATTGAGAGTTTCTGAAGCCACAGCTCTAAAGCGCCCTCTCCTGTCCTCAGCAGCCACTTGAAAAGGTACACTGGTGTTGTGGACCCCCAGGGTCTGTCTGTCATTCTTCCCCTCCCCTTCATTTGGAAGGTTCCTTCCGTTTCCCTGCTCCCATTCTTTCTGCCCTGGCTGCTTGCTGTCCCCAGCAGTGTTTCAGTAGTGGCAAATTCTCCAGGAGCCCATAAGCCTTAGGCCACTGCAGCCAGACTACCTGCAAGAGTCCCTTGCACAGTCTCACCTACTGGTGGGTGTCAATATGCAGACACCCGTAGAGGTCTCGACTGCTGTGCTGATGTTGGCTCATCTGCTGTGCATCGCTGGGGTACTTCTGTCCCTTCTGTCAAACAGCTGTAACCCTCTTCTGCCTGCACAGGTCCGATGCAGTGTACCTTAGCTTTTGCTAGCTTTTCCCTGCCTCTGGAGCACTCTGTAGCTTGTGGGTTACAGTTGGCTGATGTCTGAGGATTTTTACTTTTGTTAGGGAGAGCCAGAAGATGAAAGCTGCCTTCGCTCTCACCCATCCTTTGTCTCCTGGAGGTGAACAGGTTGGATCCTGCTTTGAAGGTTGGAATGAAGGCAAGATCTGCCATATAATCAAGACTGAGAAGTAGTTTTGTTTTATGTCCATTCCCATTTGCTTTTTGACCTGAGCCTTTCCAGCCTGAAGGAACTTTGATCTGACCTCCCATCTCACCACACAGTCCTGTGTCCCCAGCTCTACATCATAGGCACCAATGGCTTTTTGCTGCCTTGAATTTTAGAAACTTTTTCATCTTTATATTTCTGAAAATACCCCTTCTTACCAGTTGAGAATGATGGTTGTTTTGCAGTATTTAAAAAGTTTTCTTTATTTTCCTCCCTTTTTTTGTTTTTAGTTTTTGTTTGTTTGTTTGTTTGTTTTTTGAGAGGAATTATGTAATCCTAGCTATCTAGGAATTCACAGTGGAACAGGCTGGCCTCAAACATCATACCTGCCTATGCTTCCTGAGTGCTGGGACTAAAGGTGTGCACCACTGCAGCCACCACCACCACCCAACTTAAGAGACTAGCTTTCTCTCTCTCTCTCTCTCTCTCTCTCTCTCTCTCTCTCTCTCTCTCTCTGTCTGTCTTTCTCTCTCCCTCTCCCTCTCTCCCTCCCTCCTTCCCTCCCTCCTCCCCTCCCTCCATTGCTTCTTTCCTCTTTCCTTCTTTCTTCCTTCTTTCCAAGATCTATTTATTATGTATAAAATATTCTGCCTGCACATACGCCTGCAATCCAGAAGAGGGCATCAGATCCCATTACAGATGGTTGTGAGGCACAGTGCGGTTGCTGGAATTGAACTCAAGACCTCTGGAAGAGCAGTCAGTGCTCTCAACCACTGAGCCATCTCTCCAGCCCTTAAGAGGCTTTCTTGTTTGTTTGTTTGTTTGTTTGTTTGTTTGTTTAAGAAGAGTCTTACTATGTAACCCTAGCTGGCCCAGAACTTACTATAATCAAACTGTAAACCAAACTGGCCTCAAACTCAGAGAAATCCACTTGTCTCTGCTTCCTGAGTACTGGATTTAAAGGCATGTGTCACCACACCTGGCTTTAGAAGGTATTTTATTCAACTGTGGGTGTATTGTTCTAGGAAGAATGTCTTACTTACCATGTCGGAGAAAATGAAAACTTTAGAAAGTTGTTCCTCCCACCCCATCTCATGCCTTCTCTCTCTCTCGGCTCAGTCACGCCCTCTGCTGGTTTAAACCTTGATTTTGAAGTGCCTTGTGTTCTGTGTATATCCTTCACCCGCTTCTTAGGACATCAGCGCTAAGCCATGTGTTTTGCTAGAATTGGGCTTGTAAGTCACTTGTGTGTAGACAGTAGACTGCAGGTAGAGAAAAGGTGCAACACCTGTGTTACTAGACGTCCAAAGGTCAGGTTCTGCTCACACTGCAGGCTGGAGGGAGATCACAGAAGAAAGGCCTCAGCTTACTGACCACCCTCCAGCTCTGCACAGCCGAGGGTGCTGGACGGAGAGAAAGAGTGGGATGACCAGACATGACCAAACACAAGAAGTAACCTCACACACCCTAGTGAGGCAGGGGTTAATCAAAACATTTCAGAGCATGCTCAACACCACTTGTTCCACTCTCTGTGACACTGGTGACTGTCCTCTCTTCTCTTGTTCCAAGTGCTAAAACCGATAAAGTAACCTTTCCTGGGTTTCTAGACAGACACAGTTTTTCACACTTGACTATTATACAAACTGATGATTATAGTGTATGAGTATGTGTGTGTGTGAGAGAGAGGGAGAGAGAGAAAGCGTGTGTGTGTGTGTGTGTGTGTGTGTGTGTGTGTGTGTGTCCATGTCCATGTTTCTGTCCCTGTATAGTCTACCCCATGGCTGGTGATAGCTATTCGAAGCTATTTGAGAAAATGTCCTTCAGTAGTAGATAATCTGTTAAATATGTGTAAGCTCATGGCTTAAATGAAAACACAAAATTGGCTAATTGTGTAGAACCACTGATCCATTTAACACTGGTGTCTGTCCCATTTCTATGTGTCTGTTTATGTGTCCAAGTTTATATTTGTTTCAAGTATGGACAAGTATAGAGCCAATAGTTAACAATAAATTTTGTTACATAAAGGTTTGAGTCAAAAATCAAATTTCTCTCCCAAAAGAGGACTAAACATTATATCTGAGTAATAATAATATATTTGAACTGCTATAGTCTTAAGCACATTAAAAAATGTGCCAACCAGTAGTTTTTTCCCTGCTAAACATAAAAAAATGCTTTATTTTTAGAAACTTTAAAAAAACAAACATAACTAATATTAATCTTTTAAGTATGATTTTACTACATTACACTTTATCTTGTGTGCATGTGTGCACTGAGGCAGGAGAATCACATATAAGGTCAGTTTAGGCTACATGGCGGGAGACAGGCTGAGAGCCATGTGCTGTCTAGAGCAGTGGTCCTCAACCTGTGGATTGTGACCCTTGGGGATTGAATGGCTCTTTCACAGGGGTCACCTAAGACCACCAGGAAACAGATATTTACATTATGATTCATAACAGTAACAAAATTACAGTTATGAAGTAGGAACAAAATCATTTCATGGTTGGGGATTACCACAAGGTGAAGAGCTGTGTTAAAGGTCACAGTGGTCAGGAGGCTGAAAGCTGAGGGGCAGCCTGAGGGAAGAAGGCTCCCACGGAATCCACCGTGCATTGAACACCCTTCTGCAGAAGGCACATCCTGCTGCTCCAGCCTGCATCTCTTGTTGCATCCCTAGCAAGCTCCTGTGGAAGGCCATTTCTTTCTAAAAATATAGTAGACCTGAAGTTAGGAACAGTCTACAAAATAAGTGGAAAACAGTTTTCAAAAATACATGCAGAGGTCATGATAAAAAAGACAAGAATTGCCCCAGATACAGAGCGAAAAGAAATGAAAGGAACACAGGGCAGATCCTGGAACAGCAAGGCACATTAAAGGGGAAATGATAATATTTGAGTAAAATCTACATAATGTACTCAGTGAAAATTCAGATTTGGGTGACTGCTGTGACCATGGGCAATGGTAAAATTCAGGAAGTTGGGTGGTGACTCGGTATTTGAGAATGCTACCATTTTCGCAACTTTTTTGTCAAGACAACTGGGAAAGGATATTTGTGAGTGTATCTTTGAAATTGTCCCAGAAAGAGATTAGCAGTAGAGTGAGTAGGCACCGGGCAAGATCATTTCACAGCTGTGAGCAGCATTGTTCTGTCTGAGGGTCCTTTAACGCAGAAGAGCAGAACGGTGAATTCTTGCTCCCTGAATAAGTGGGAATCCCAGAGCCATCAGCATTAGAATCTTGGCCTAAGGTGTCACATGATGTTTCTCCTTAAACTTCGGGTAGTAACTTTAGTGCTCCATTGGCAAATTTTGCCTGTAATTATCATTTCTGTTGTTTATCTATTCTCTTTGTTCTTCTACATTTATTTGATGGAGTTCTGACTCTTCCCTGTATGTGCTAGTCCGTCCGTCCATCCATCCATCCATCCATCCATCCATCCATCCATCCATCCATCCTCCTACCCATCCATGTGTGTGTATAAATGTAAATTGATTTAATTATTTGTGTTACAACCTAGTATTTTTCTATTCTTCAGTTGTAGTTTTGGTCACTGCCCCTCCAGTTTGGTTCCTGTTTGCCTCTTCACCCACCCAACCCCGCCCCCACCTCTATTTTCAGCCTCTCAGGAATGCTCAGGGTTCATCTTGGACTTTTTCTGAAGCCCTGCTCTAGAGCCAACAATTTTCTAAAGATCCCTGTTCCCTTTTATTGGAGAATGGTATAGAACCCCAGTTCAGGGAGCAAGGAGTGCTAGATGCTACTGAGGTGTTATTGCTTCTTAGGCACCCACAGGACAGAACTGTGGAGTGTATGTATACATGGGCAGGTGGGCGGCCAGGTACTGGTGCTCATGCACGAAGCCATTTTGATTGGGTCCTTCCTATATGTACTCCACAACCGAGCCCAACATTGTTCATTTTAACTTTCCTTAACTTGGTTGAATGTCTTTCTGTCAGTGAAGTGCCAGCCCCCCCTGCGCCTCCCTTGTTAGCTAGCCATACCGCGTTTTCTCATTTGTCCAGTTCTTGTTGGAGTTTGTCCACTCATATTCTTATGAGGAACAACCTTATTAACTAGATCAAGTTTTAATGAATGATAGCCCATGGACCAAATCCATTCTGCTTCCCAGTGTTATAGACAGTCTTTTGGAATAGAGCCTGCCCATCTGTTTGTGTTTGTCTATGGTTGCTTTTAGTACAATGATCAAGTCAAGTTCTTTCAGAGAATGGATGGTCTGTAAAACTGAAAATACTTGCTCTCTCACAGAGTAAGCTTGCTAACTGTTGAATTCTTCTGAGAATACATTTTTATATGAAATTCTGTCTTTAGCTTTAGTGAGTGAAGATGTTTTCCAGTTTACTCCTCTTCTGTTTTTTTCAATGTGGTGATTTTACTCATTTGGACAATTGGGCACACTCCCTAGTCCTTGTATTACATTGTAGGGCTTCCCACAGTTGATTGAAATGAAGTGGTGGGACCATATAAAAAGGCATACCAGATTCAGTGCCCCCCTGCTCCCGCCCTTTCCTCTTGTCATTCTGACAAGGTCTCCACTTTGTCCGCCCATTCCTCTCATCCCCTGTGGGTGACGTCTTGTATGTCTTGTATAGATCAGCAAATACATGTGTATGAATCTGGTTGGTGTTGCTCTAGTGAGCAGCTGACCACAGACTGTATCCTTTTGTGAGTTGCTCTTGTCAGGTCTGTGTTGGAAGCTCCTCCGTTCTTGGTGATACAGAACTCTCGGTTATTCAGTTTCCCTCCTAGATAAAGCGTTTAGAAAGTCTGTCGTGTTCCATGGTTACAGACAGTGCTGCAGTGAAAAGCCATGTGTGAGTGTGCAGTCTTACACTGTTGGAGGCGTGTGTCCAAGATTTGTTCCTAAGTGAAGCCACTGGGAGAAAATATAAATGCAAGTGTAAATTGTATGTTGTCAGATTTGTCTCCAGAGGAGTGGGCCGCTGGAGTTCAGGTTGTCACCGGCTGTTTCCATAGTCTTCGAAACACACCTCACCTCAGTTTTTCTTGTCACTTTCTAAGTGTTTTCTTCTAGGCATTTTACACTTTTTGTTATTACTTCTCTTGGGTATGAATTGCTTGCTTCACGTTTTATATTTTTCCCATTTATTACCAGCTCTTAACATCCTTCACCTTTTAAGAGTTCTTTGTATGGTCAGATACATCTCTTTTTTTTTTTTTTTTTTGCACATAATTTCTCCATGATGACTTTTTTAAAAAGTGTTTTTTTGAGATAGGGTCTCATGTGGCCAGGGCTGGCTTTCAGCTCACCAGGTAGCAGCAGCAGCTTACCTGGTCTCCTGAATGCAGTAGTCACAGGTTACTCCTGATTCCTCCTGGGGACTCTGAATTTGATTATGATATGGGTTAGTTTTGCCTTCCTGCCGCCTCCCCTTGCCTCCATGAGAGTGAACCAAGCCATGTTTCTGTAACTGTAGCCTGCTTACACACTCTTCCTCCTGTGTGCATGATGCCTTCCATCCCCCAGTGAGCAGGATTCAGCTCTAAGGGCAGTTCCCAAATGATTTCCCAACTAGAAAAAAGTAAATGGCTCTAATTAACTTCTTGGAAGGTGCTACTTTTAAGTCGTTTGATACGCATGTGCTCTGCAGTGACTGCCTGTGATCATATGGCCTGTACCACTTAAAATAACGAGTTTTAGATTTAGTCACTTCCCATGTCTGTATGTAGTGATGAACTATTTGAACCTGAGACTTGGATTTCATGAGTTCATTCTACCCAGTATACAATAAAGCCTATAAATTCCAGTGATAACTTGAGTGATACCCTACTTCGTGTAGGCTGTAATAATAATATGACATCAGCTGAGTGGCTTATAAATAGCAGAAAGTTATTGCTTCATGGAACTAGGGGCTAGAATTCTAAGTTCTGGGCACCTTCTCTGATTCATAGATGATGCCCTTTTACTGTGTTCTCAGATGTAGAGGGGCTAGGCAATTCTCAGGTGTCTCCATAATGATGGCAGGAAGTCTTTCACAGGGGTGGAAATTCCTGGCCTAATTACTTTTTAAAAGCCCCACCTTTAATGCTATCATATTGGGGATTAAGTTTCATTGTGGTATTTTAGTAGGCAACTTTTTCACCACAGTAAGTGGCCATTCGTGTCCATTCAGTTGCTGCTGGAGGCTCTCTTTGTACCTAGTGATTTGAAAGGGGAGCAAATGCTTGCCATTTATGGCTGCTCACCACAGCTAGTAATGATTCAGGTTTAGGTGCCCTAACTCAAGGGCCAACCCTGGAGACTTCTTAGAGTTGGCATCAACCAAGGGACATTTCTGCAAGTTCATGAGCCCTTAAGGATTTCTTCTAGGAGTAATTAGAGTATGAGTAGGATTAAACAGGCTGTGAAAAAACATTTCCATGTTAGGTTATGTAGTATATTGCTTTTTTCCTTGCTATGATCAGCTTATTATGATCAGATACATGACAAGCAAGGGGTTTATTTTGACTCCCATTTCAGAGGGCAGAGGGCATAGAGTCCATGGTGCAGAAAGCATGGTGGAAGGACTCTGGAAGTAGAGAGAGCTGTGTGCTGGTGCTCATCTTATACACGTCCTTCTCATTCCTTCGGATCCATTCTATTTTGTTAATATGTGTGTGGGGTGTCTGTATGTTTGTGTGTGCACATGCATGCAGATACCCACAGCAGCCAGAAGAGGGTGTCATGTCTGCAGTTGGAGTTACAGTTATGAGCCACCTGATTTGGCTGCTAGGAACTGAGCTCCTTTGGAAGAACAGCAAGTTCTCTTAAATCACTGACTGAGCTGTTCTGCAGCCCCTGCTTGCTTTCTCCTTTATTTAGCCCTTGACCCCAGTCCTGTGGACGGTGCCACCCACATTCAGGGTTCCTTCCTCTTCAGTTAAGCCATTCTGTAAACCCTCTCATTGATATTGGTCTGAGCTGTGTTTCCATGGTGTTTTCTAAGTCCCATCAAATGGCAATCGAGATGAACTGTCATGCATTCTACTATGGCAGGAATAATAGGTAAAGCAGGAGCAAAAACTTGGGGGAAACAATTGCTTTGAATGAAAACAGCATTTGACTTATTGGCAGGTCGTTGTTTTCTTTTAAAAGTACCTCTGCAGTAATTGTGGTTTGTTACCATAAACATGATTGATTCTTTTTTCCACTGTTCTTTTCTCGTCCCGTGGCTGATTCTTGATTGAGGAGCAATGCTGGCCAGCATTCATTGACCTGACCCTCTTTGTACTTTATTATGACAATCTTAGATTTTAGTAACTATATTCTCAAGTTTTCTGGGTTTTAAAAGACGAGCTTTAATTATATAAGCACTCAATTACTTTATTCTTGGAAAATGAAATGTAAATAAGCCTGACGCCTCTTTGGGCTCCTGCCTATGACCTCACGGTCCTTCCAGACAGTTCCCCACTTGAGTCACTGTTGGTCTCCTGTAGAATTGTCGAGCAAACTCCCTGTAGAGTATCATTTCCCACTGTGGTTTGATTGCCACTCAGTTTTGTTTCATCTAATTTATTAAGTTCAATGTTTGTTTCAGTTTTGCAGTAAACAGTTCCTTCAGAAACCATTTTGTTGTTGATAGAGCGTGTGTGCTGTGTGGGACGATCCGTCGAGGTGACAAGACGCTGTGCAGTCTCGGGTGTCCCCCAGACCTACTGAATTGAATGTGTGTGTTTGGAAGACACACTATTTTACATAGAAAATGCTCAGTTGGTCAAGAACAAGGACCTGTGCTCCATCCCGAGAACCCGTATTGAGAGGGCGGGGGAAGGAAAGTAGGACATGGTGCGTGCCTGTAATTCTGTAGCTGGTGGTCTCTGGGGTTCAGCGTCAGACAGCTTAGCCTGTTCAAGGCCACTGAGAGACCTCCAGAAGAGGAAAGGTAGACAGACCACTGAGAACTGTTAGAAACAGCAAATAAATCCTTTTGGTATGGAAGAAACAACAAACAAGGCAGAAGTATCTTGGTAAAGTAATTCTTTTTGTGGAAAGTCTCCCAGAACCCAAACTAGTCTAGCAGAACACCAGGGCCAACATGGCTTTCTTTTTTATTGCTGATATAGGTGATGACTTTGTCTCTTTCCATTGGTGAGAGCTCTGATTCACAACGTGATGTGGTTGGTTAATGGTGGAAGAGGAATGTTTAAGAAATGTTCAGGGAGTGGTAACAACCAACAGCCAAGGCTGTTCTGGCCACAACGTACTTGAATATGATCTGTATGTGCACACACACACACACACACACACACACACACACACACACACACGGTCTGATCTTGCAGCTTTTCCCATCAGCCAGATGCTTTTCATGTTGTTGTGGGCAGACTTGCTGCATCCTTTCTTTATTGTTCCCTAACTTTGCTTCAATGGTGTGCCCCCACACCCCTTCTTTCTCTTTTTCCTCTTAGAAGTCCAGTGTAGCAGTAAACTCCCGGGGTGAATCAGATGAAGGTACCAGCAGGTAGTCAGGTGGAAGGGTGTGTATTAAAGGGCCTGCCAGTTGCCTGCCCAAGTGTGGGATCAATTTGAGTGTTGAGTTTGTTTTCTGTGGTTGTGGTTGTATGATCCTTATTGTGTATAACATGGGCTTAATTACTGCAACTTTGTAAGTTTTCATCTCAAATTGGCGAGCTCTCCCCCTGCTATTATAAAAGTTCTTTTGGCTTTTCAGGAAACTTAGTGTTCTTGTATAGAGATGCCGAGTCCACTCTACTGGGTTCCGTGAGACCTTCTAGAGTTTTCATGGTAGGATATTGCATTGAATTTCTGCTTCATTTTGAGTGAACAGTCTTGTTTGACTCTTCATACTCAAACGCTGATGGTGTCTCTGAATTTGTTTTTAATCCCTTTGGTGTTCTGTGGCTAGGTGCATACGTACATATGTTTACACGTGTGTATGCTGTGTTGTACCTTAGGAACTTTCTGCTAACGCCTTCTTCTTTGGATCTTTATATCCATTGCATTTTGTTGTCTGCTAGGCTGGGGATTTCCAGGAAGGGCTGTTGAGATAGGCTTAGTAGATAACGTTGGAGATTTCATGCAGGTACTGGGAGTGTTCCAGGATTTCACCAATAAGTGAGTGTCTTCCACGTGTCTGGAAGATACTTTTTTGTCCACACTTGCTGGTGAGGAGGTTGTTACTGCCTTTGAGAGGGATGAGTGGGTTTGACTTTGAAGGCACGGTTTTGCAGCTCCTTGCTTGCTGTTGTTAGATCCTCTTAAATATCTAATGTTAAACAGGTCATGGATTTCCTAGAACTGCATCTCTCAGGTGCTGGGATGCTTTGTACACTGAGGCACCTTTGATTTTTTTTTTTTCCACCAAAAGGTTCGGTTTGCTACGCTCTTTGTTTAGGAAGTGGGTTGTGTGTGAGGTCTTTCTGCACCGTTCTGGTTTTGCTTTATTGGTAGTTATTACAATCTTGCTGCTTGTCTCTCTGTTTTGGGAAAATTTGCTCCGAGTTTCTTTCTCAGACTCACAGTAAACAGATTTGTTGACATATTTTGTGTTTCGAGTAAAACTGTACATTCCAGTTATTTTTAACTTCTACATTCTAGCAAACTATAGAGAATAAAATGTTTCCTAAAAATATTGGACTGACTTTTATAGAGCATTTTATAAACAACTGCTTTTATATTTAGTTGACTTTTAAAAAGGACTTTTTATTTTCACTTGTCTGAGTGCTTGCCTACATGTGGATGTGCACTGCGTGTACTGCGTGTGTACCTGGTACCCTTGAAGGTCAGAAAAGGGCATTGTATTCCCTGAAACTGGAGTTATGGATAGTTCCGAGTCACTATGTGGGTGCTAGGAACTGAACCAAACCCCAGTCTTCTGCAGGATCACCAAGTTCTGTAACCACGGAGCCGGCTCTCCGGCCCTGGGAAAACTTGCGAGTCACTGACGTGCGCTTACTACAGCGATGGTCCTCAGCCTTGCCTCGGTCATCCCTCATCATAAAATTGTCTCATTGCTACTTTATAACTAATTTTGCTACTGTTAGGAATCATCATGTAAATATCTGTGCTTTATGATGGTTTTGGATGACCCTCTGGTAATCAAAGCTAGGACTAGCTCTGGCAAGTGTGTCAGTTGCCATTCCTGTCAGCTTGAAGGAGCTCATGCGGAAACATAAGTAGGATCCTAGGTGTTTTTTCCTAGTTCAGGCAGAATGGAGGTAGTAGTGTAGTGAGTGTCCCCTTGGTACCATCTCTTGGACCCTGGGTCACAGCATCAGCTTCATATCTGCGGTGACTTGGAGCTTGCTTTCTTTCCATCTCAGAGTTGTGTGTGTGTGTGTGTGTGTGTGTGTGTGTGTGTGTGTGTGCATATGTGCGTACATGTGTGTGCACACAGACTGTATATACCGTTCTAGAATGGTGATGCAGACTATATATACACTGATTGCACACCTCTCCCCTTTCTGTATTGTTTATGGTGGTTGAATCTCGGGATACACAGATAAACAGATCATCTTGAATGGGTTTCCTGTGAGAGGAACGTAAGTGCTCCTCCAACAGGGAGATAGGCTTGCATACTCTCAGCAGCTTAGTGGATCTTTGTAGCATTTCTCCTTGACTCAAAAGTGATTACTGAAAAGATCCATATACACTCTTGTAGGACCAAAAAAGATGTTAAGTTTCTTTAAAAATGAAGTTTCACCAAGAGGTGGCTCTAAAGCTGGGTGTCTTGTTCTAACCTCAGCACTTTGGTGCTGTTTGTGCTAGCCGTTTATCAGTCTAGATTATTAGTAGCCAACTAAACCAGGCTATGCTGTGAGATTCCCCCAGTGAAGTCTGTTCCTTCTGCATCAACTTCTTCAGGATCCTTGTACACCTTTTCTGGTGTCTTCAGTAAATAAAATGACCCCATATTCACCACACTGGACACTCCATTGAGCAGTGCTCTGGTCTTCTGTCTGCCCAGATGAAGTTGTGGTGGTTAAGGAGAAGCTCCAGGCTTGTCCTCTGTAGCCTTTGCGTGCCTGAGCTTTTGACAGGCAGGAACAGCAGGTGGCACCCTCTAGTGGGGTAGTTTTGAATATCAACCCTTAAGGTCCTGTCTACTACTGTTCTCATTACCACTGCCACCACTGCGGGTCAGAGCAGCTCCACCTCTTATCACTGTCAAGGCTACAGGGTTTCCTTCTGCACCTCTGCCTCTGCCATCTGTTAATGACCCCTAGTTCCCTCTCTGGGATGTCACTACTGGCCCCAGCTCTGTCTCTTTCAGTTTTCAATAGCTGGGTGTTCCACTGTAGCTGACTGTTGCTCGGTTCTACTCCGCTTCTTCAGAGTAAGAAGAAAAAGCAGCAGAGTGGGCACAAAGGTTGTGGCTGGAGCTGTACTTTGAGAAGTTAGAGCAAGCAGCTGCAGTCTTCCTGCAGTTTCCCCAAGCTGTCTTTCCCCGAGGTACTGCTTGACTGGCAGTCCTGTACTCCAGGGAACCAGAACGCCATGAATCACCACTGTCAATTAGAGAGTTTAGTTGTCCTGCCCAGTGACATGTTTTGCTTATGTATGCACAGGAAAGTAAGCATCACAAGGAGTGCTTACAGTAAGAATTTACTAATATTAGTACTGATTGTTTAAAACAATTTAACAGTATGTAGCACCAGCCACTTGTTCAGTGGGAAATGGATCTTTGTCTGTTTCGGTTCCTCAGAAGAAGCATGATAGACATGTACACAAAGAGCGGTGTGAGGGTGACAGGGTCATTTGCTGGGTGAGTGCATTGGGAAGTGGTTCCTGCAACCCTAACAACATAGAGGAGGCGGTGAGATACAGTGACATGACCATAGTGGACTGAATGCTGTAGGAACAAGGCTTCTGAAGTCCAGCAAATCCAAGGCTTTGCCTCAAACCCAGAGTGAAATCTAGAGAGTCAGAATGCTTCTAGATCTTACTTTGTCCTTGGCACACACATTCTTGGATGTAAATAGCAGCAGAGGCAACTTTTTTTTATATATTCTGGTCATGCACTAAATTATTTTGCTTTTAATGATGTGAGGTGGAATCCTATCTCACCTCACCACTATTAATCTCTTTTTCTCTCTTACCTCTTCACCCTAGTGGCTGCCAAACTCTCATGGTCCGAGCAGCAGGTCAGAGATATGAAATGTAAACCAGAGGGCACTGGTTGCCATCACCATATGGGAATTCTTTAAAGTGTCCTCACTTTCCATATGGTATTAAAATGTGTAGTTTAGAAAATGTAATGAACATTCCTTTGTGAGTAGAGTGAATTTACATTGTCCATTACAAAATCACAGTCATACCATGGTCTAACGTAATTTTGATTGAGCCATAACGTAAATTTCAGATGTTGCAACATCTTGTTTGCCACCTATATTCATTACTTTTCTATTGCTGTGATAAAATACCATGACCAAAAGCAATTTAGGAGGGACATTTTATTTTGGCTTATGGTTCCAGATGGAGAATCTGTATTAGTTACTTTTCTGTTGCTGAGATAAAACACTATGACCAAGGCAGCTTATAGAAGAAAGCATGCAATTGGGCTTATAATTTTAAAGGATTAGAGCCTGTGATGACGTGGTGACAAGCAGCAGAGAGCTCACATCTTGATCTACAAGCAAGAAGCCCAGAGCATAATGGGAATGGTATGAGTCTTTTGAAACTTGAAAGTCCATTCCCAGTGACATATCTCCTCCAGTAAGGGCACACCTCCTAATCTTTTCCAAATAATACACATACATACACATATACATGGATATATGTATCCATGACTTATTTCTCGCAGCATGCTTTCATATTCTCCCCAAATAGTGCTGCCTACTGAGGATCGAAGGTTCTAAGATAAAAGCTTGTGCTAGACACTTTCAAACCACGCCACCACCTTTATTGTCTCCTTATTTAAAAAATAAATCAGCTTCTTTTTACCTCTCTTTTTAAAAATAAACTCTAGAATTAGAGTGAAGTAGTGGAATATCACTCAGCAGAAATAAATGTCCACAATACATGAATAGACAAGGCTCATTTCAGTGAAATATGAGTAGCATTTATTGATTGATGACTAACTTTATGTTAGGTAGCATGCCCCCCCCTTCCCCCCCCCCCCCCAAAATACAAAACATGACCAGCCCTTTTTTTTTTTTTTTTTTTTAAGTTTAGTTACCAAGAAATTTAATACTTAAGTTCACTTTGGTTTTGAGGAGTCTAGAACCATGGGGTTGATATTAGACTGCAGTCTTTCTGTCTATGAGAGGGAGGCCATGCTCTGCTCCATGGCCATTGGCTTCATCAAAGACCATGAGGTGACAGAGGAAGCAACCCATAGCAGAGCCAGTGCTGGGGCGCCTCACCGGGTATATCAAGTTCCTGGGGTTGTGATCTGGAAGGTGTGCTCTGAAGCCTCTCAAGGTGTCCAAGGACAAGAGTGCACTCAAGTTCATCAAGAAGACAGTGGGTGGTCTGCACATCCATGCCAAGAGGAAGCGGGAGGAGCTGAGGAACATGCTGGAAGTCATGAGGAAGGCGGTGACCCAGAATGATTAATGCCCCTTCCTCCAATACTGTGCAGCACAGTAAAAACAGCAACAAAACAATCAGCCTGTGCATGGGAGATCTATCCTCTAGACTAGTGGCTCTCAGTCTTCATAGTACCGAAGCCGTTTAATACAGCTCTTCATGTTGGGATAACCCCCGCCCATAGAATCAGTTCATTGCTCATTCATAGCTGTGATTTTGCTACTGTTAGGAGTCATATTGCAGATATCTGATATGCAACCCCCATGAAAGGGTTGCTCGATCCCCAGAGGAATCACGACCTACAGACTGAGAGCCTGGGCTAAATTCTTCTTGTTGCCATTTGGTATGGAAAATGAACCATTGTTATCCATGTTAAGATTTCCTTACAGTTGAAAAGGTTTTCTGTCTAAGTTATGTAGACAATAGAGAGAGCCTGCCCACACAGACTGTTACCAAGGTGTGTATCTGGGTATAACCCCAGAGTTCTGCCTGTACTTACAAGAGGGTTTATCATGCACCTGAATTCATCCCACTTAGACAGGGGCTTTGAATAAACAGCACTAGAAAATGCAGTGATTATTGAAGCCCATCTAGATATGGGCATTCTGCCCATCCTAGTTTGTAAACAGGGATTAGATTATGTAAGTACATACTAGTACTCATACTTGCTAGATGGTTCAGTCTTTTGGACAAGGGTCAACAGAAGTAACAGCGTTTTTTCCCACCAGCTTGTCCCTGATAGGAAGGCATATCCGGATGCTCAGGCAAATTAGCTCTCTTGGAGTCTCGATTGATCACATGCAGTGTAGCCACATGTCTCTGCTTCTGTTGGTAAAATATATGTAATAGAAAGTATTATGCCAATTGAACACTTTTAGCCTACAATTCTATGACATTGAACATCACAGTGTTAATTCACAATCTCTTAAACTTTGATATAGTTCCAGATAGAAGCTTTGAAGTTATTTTGTAGCAATCCCCCATTCATGGAAATGTCTAGCATATGTTAGGTTTCAGTGAATTTGCTTATGCCAGCTAGTTGATACCAGTGGGATTATATATACAGTATATGTTCATTGTCCGCCTTTCTCCACTCTGCACCATGTTTTCCAGGTTCATCTGTGTTGAATGTATTAGAATCTTATGTCTGAACATTATTCTGTTGTGTACATATACATTTGATCTGTTTACTGTAATGGCCTTGTTATTTTGTGGCTTGTCTGTTACAAGTAATAAATACTACTGTGGCCATTAACATACAAATATATGTTTTTTAATAATTTTCCGTGCCATTGGGTTGGTCATTGTTGGGTCATATGACAAGAATTTGTGCAGAGCTACCGAACAGTTTTACTTAGTGGATACCATTCTGTATTTACATTAGCAACACTCATCCGCATTTACTTTCAGTTTTTCATTATAATAATTATGTATGTAGTTTTTATAATACATAATATTACATACATTTATATAATATAAATATATTTATATATTATAGTTGTTCTAATCAGTGTAAGGTGGTCTCTCGTGGTTTTGATTTGCATTTAAGGACAGGCATTTCTATTTATACAAAAGGATATTCCCATTTTAATAGTTATTGCATCCAGCTTGCGTATTACTTTCGATAGTATTCACGGCCAGTTGAGAGAAAACTGACTTTTGTGTGTTAATGGGGTGTCCTGTAACTTCACTGAATGCATTAGCCCTAAAAGCTTTCCTGTGAATTATTTAGAATCTTGTATTTTAAAATCTTATCATTATGTGAATAAATAGGGATAGCTTTGCTTCCTTTGCAATTTGAACTCCTTTTATTTATTTTTCTTGCCTGATTGCTTTGCCTGTAATTCCCAGTACAGTGTTGATCGGGGTGCTGAAAGCAAAAGTTTTCTTGAAAACTTCAGTTCCCAGAGTTAAATGTGAGCTGTAGACATTTCATCAACAAACCTGTTGATGTCGAGTTCTTTTTTGTTTGAATGGTAGTGTTTTGTGTGGTTTTTTGGTTTAATATTGCATTATGTTAGTGTCTTTTGGAGTGGGAGAAAGATTAAGACGGAGTCTCACTATGTAACCTTGTCTAGTGTACAACTTGCTAGCTAGACCAGGCTGGCCTTGAGACAGGATTTGGCTATTCTGGAACTCTCCATATAGACCAAGTATGCCTCAGACTCTAGGAGATCCACCTCCCTCTGCCTCTCTGGCTCTGCCTGTCTCCCTTCAAAGACAGAAGCAGGTGGATCTCTTTGAATCTGAGGCCAACTTGGTCTACGTAGAGAGAGTCTCAAGCTAGTCAGACCCTGTCCAAATGTTTTTTATTTTGATCACTTTTACTTTCCAAAGTATCTGGAACTTGTAAATCCCCTCTTGGCCATGATGGTCCTACATTCCAGTCCTCTCTAGAAACACTTGCAGATAACACCTATTATATGCTTCACTAGTCTTAGGCATCTCTTAATCCAGCCTCTATGGACTATGTCTAGTGCCCTACTAGAGATAAGATAGTCCTGTGACAAGTTGCTAGACATACATAATACGGGCCTATTTGGGAAATTACTGTACAACAACCAAGGAAACGTCTGTGAAGTTAAGTAACTGTCCCCTGTAGGAGTCTGGTATCTTTGCTTCATTCATTGCTTCGCTGTGTGTCTAGTGAGCCAGGCTGCTCTGTGGCTTTGTGCCATGGGTCTCCTGAAGTTAGGTGTCTGTGCTTCCAGTCGGTACAGGTGAAGTTGGTGGCATCCTAAGTTTCTTCTCCACATCTCGTACTTTACTGCCGGAAAAAAACCCAAAACTTTCTTGATAGGTAGTATGTACAAAGTAATTTCTAGAACAGAGAAAATATTTTTGGTACTTTTTTTTTTTGTTTTAATTTCAGTATGGCCTGTTTCAGCAAAAATATTTTTACGAGAACTGTTTTTTTAAACCTCCATTTAGAATACCTTTGTTCAACAGATAATTTAACAAGACAAAACGTTGTCAAATAAATTGCCACTTTCATCTTTTCAAATGGTTGGCTATATTTAGATGGTGTAAAATCCAGCCTTTCTCCAATTAAAAATGGGAGCTCAAAAATGTTGTTTCTCACCGCTCTCAGTGTTTCCAAGTGTACTCCGGCTTTCGGGGCTTTAAAATTCACTTCTCCAGTTCATTGCTGGTTTTATGTTTATTTCACTGTTTACTTGTAAACTCTGATTCCAGGAATTGGCATTTGCCAAAGGCTTCAAAAAGTACAAGGGGCGTGTGTGTGTGTGTGCGTGTGCATGTGCGCGCGCTCGCATACATTCTAGGAATTATTGGCTTTTGGATGTTTCAGTGAACTTCCCACTGTTTTAAACAAAGGAACAGCCCAGGTTTTAAATACCTCATACTCTGACTTTTCAAAGTAGTCTTTTGAAGGTCTGCCTGTGTCCTCAGCAAGAAGAGACTACATACTGTTAAGATGGAGCACTTTTTTGTTGTAGACACAAACACCCCTGCTACATTTAACTACCTACCTATCTTATATACATATGAGAAAACTTGTGTTTGTGTGAAAATCACAAAATCCAGTAATGTTCTGCATTGAAACACTGAACGTTTAACACTGTGAGGTTTTTTACCTTGCAGTGCAGGATTCAACAAACCTTCTCTAAAGGACCAGTGGGACAATTTGAAGTGCTCTGTGTCATGTGTACTGGTCTGCTATGGTGGCCCAAAGATAACTATTGACAATATGCAAATAAGTGTGTAGCTATGCATGGAGGAATGGTAAACATTCCTTTACCAACAACAAGATAGGAATTTTTATACTTTCTATGCCTAATAATTTTTTTGGACTTTTCCCAGCCACTGAAAGCTGATACAAAGCAGTCTTATCCCATGGGCTGGGCCTGAGCACGAGGCAGGTGGATTGGGCTCAGAGGTTACCGTTAGTGACCCTTATCCTGTGGGTTAGGTGAAAAATACAGAGTCAGTAAAGCACTTGATTTTCCCTTAGAAAACTGGAAATGATCCGGTGTCGTCATTTAATCGCAGGACATTTCCGGAGGAAACACGATTAATCAGAACACGCCGTTTAGTAAATGGGAAATGAGACTTGGCAGACATGCAGAATGCTGTATTCATAAAGATGGAAACATCACAACTGTACTTCCTATCAGTTTTGCCTACTCCCTTCCTTGACAGTGGGTATTGAGCCTGGTGGTGATGGCACATGCCTTTAACCCCAGCACTCAGAGGAGTTCAAGGCCAGCCTGGTCTATAGAGAGAGTTCCAGATAGCCTGGACAACCCTGTCTTAAAAAAAGGGTGGGGGGGAATTAAAATAAAAAGAAAGAAAGAAAGCCTCTCATGGGTCCACTGTGGCACATATGGACAGATATGCAAATTACACAGTCATTATTAATTTGCTTGAGCAATGAAGATACAATTCTTGTTCACTAAGCCTGTATTTAATTTTTTAGGTCATTACTATTACAGTAGCCTATTGCCAAATGAAAGCAATTGAAACAAAGAATACATTTAGACCATAAATGAGACACATGAGAGTCCACTCTGTTGATTCCCCAGTGGTCCCAGAACAGGAGAGTGCTGTCACAGTCTCCCTTTATGGTAGTGAGTGTGTGTGTGGCATGTGCTGGGGGCACCTGGGGTCAAGAAAAGGCTCAGAATAGGTGGTTTATTTCGGGTTGGCTGCAGGAGCCTGCTGAAACTCTGTTCACTGAACATGTGAGACATGCTCTAGACAAGATAAAGACGAAGATGCAAGACAAACTAGGCATAGACTGAATCCATACTACCTTATTTTAATACAATAATAAATCATAATATGTAATTAAAAATGGAAAACCAACCCAGTTTGGATAAGGTGACAACAGGTGTAAGACTGTCCTCTGCAAATCAAGACATAAGGTTAAATCCATACAAGACATAAGGTTAGCCTACTTAAATCCATAAGATCAAGGTTCCGGAGTCTGAATGGTTCTTCTCTTGTTTCAATTTGGTCAGCAAAGTAATGCGGTTCCTGCAACAGTCTCAGATCCCGATCAAGTGTCCCCTGCAGTTCAAGACGCGGAGACTCAGGTACAATCGTCTCTTCTCTATTTAGTACACATCATGGACAGCCTGTGGGTGTCAGTAAGGGCTTTTCACCTGTGTTATGAACCAGTGTACTTAGCATCTGAGGGGAGCTGTGAGTTTCTTGTTCGTGTCTCAGATTTAGGTTCTGTACTGGCACATCAGAAACTTTAGCCCATCTATTTTTAAAAGATTTACTTTGTTTTTCCATGCCTGTGGTGTGTATGTGTGTGTGTGTGTGTACATGTGTGTGTACATGTATCTCATGTGTAAGAGGCCAGAAACAAATAGCAGATAGATCCCCTGCAGCTAGCTAGAGTTACAGGCAGTTGTGATCTGCCTGATATAGGTGCTGGAACCTGAACTCAGTTTTCCCTGAAAGAGCAGCAAGCATTCGTAACCCCTGAACCGTTGCTCCAGCACCACTCCTGTCTGTTATTTAATTACCCATCATCCTCCTCTGTGTTCTCCATGCAGCTGCTGTGGCCTCCACTGTTGTAAAGTGTATTTGTCTGACTTCATCACATCTGTCTGCCAGCTCAGTAGATGTCACACTTCACTTTCTATTGAAGTTGTGTTTGTCATGTTTTGATTCTGTTTCTCTCCAGGCTTCGTGTGACACACACAGCAGGGTTTATTCTCAGATCATGTCTGTGTTCTTTGCCATGTTCCTGAGACTTGTGAATGTTGATTGAGGGTTATCTGTGGAGCTCAAGGCAACAGTCTTCCCATTGCTGAAACGTGTTCCTGTGTGTGCATCTGAGTCTGTATCGTTTCTTCATGTGGCTCCTTGCATATGCAGTTCAAGTTCTGCCTCAGAAACACGCTTTCTTCAGAGTCAGCTGGGGTGGAGAGTTTTAACTTCAAATTTGCATTTGGGCAGGCCAAAAAAAAAAAAAAAAGTCCTCTAAGGTTCAGTTGTGTTTACAACCAGTCACACCTTGATCTCTAGAGGGTAAAGTGTCTCACATCAAGCCTCTAGCTCTTCAGGGTAAAGGTTGGCTTTGTAAGAGGGATGGTGGTGGAGTTTCAGGGAACGGGGGAGTTCTGTTCTTAGTTCAGTGCCTGATAAACATGATCTGACTGTGTTCCATCAGGAGAACACATGATCAAATATGGTAAAGCTTTCAGGACAGCAAATTGGTTTTTTGGTGATTTAAGTTGTTTTGCATAACAGAGTTTCACAGAAATTGGAGTGCTGTCTTATGGCAGTTAAAAATGTTTAGGGTTACTGATAATAACCTCTCTCCCAAGAGTCAGTTTGAAAATACTTGCTTGTACCAGGGTCACTTGCCTGCTTTCAGAGTGGGAATGCCCTTTTTTGACAAACGCATAAACAAGCAGTCATCTGAGAACAGCACACAGCTTATTTGGAATGTCATCAGCAAAGTTCTTCACAGGCAAGAGTCACATTGCATTGTGATCAGCCGCCCTGAATGGCTGGTGCAGTGAAAAGCTGGCTGGCCGGCCAGGAAAGGAGCTTTGTCTAAGGACTGTTAGTACCTGACTGCACGCCGCCTGTGCTTCAGTTGTAAGACAGACAGAGTGTTGAGGGTCTGATGTCTCAGTCACATGGCAAGCTCCATTTAGCTGCCTTTGGCCTCTCTGCAGCCATCTGAGACTCTTGTTGGTAGCTCCTTCAGACTCTTGTAAAGCTAAGAGTCAGAGGGTTGAAGGTCATTGTATATCCCAGATATAAACTACTCTTTGGCTTGTTGAAAATAACTTGATCAGTTTCTTTAAGCAGTCACCATTGAGTAACAAAGCAAACTTTAATGAGCTGTAATCCATCGAGTATCAGTTGTCAGCATTGTTATTATTGATCAAATGTAGGTTTAATCCCATTTGCCTTAGTGATGGCCTTTTAAAGAACATTCTGGTTGATTAGGGGCATTGTCAGTGAAATTCTTGTCTTATTCCATCATCTTGCCTTTAAGCTCTTGAAGGCAAGGGTTATAAAATAATGGCGTTAAGATTGTGTGAAGCACCACCATTCTATGGTACAGGGATTTCATGATAATGTTGACGCCTGTTGGAAATACGGAGTGAGAAGCCAATTACAAAACCAGATGATACTGATTTGGCACAGTGAGCCTTCATGGAAATATACGTCGCAACTACCTGCCAAGTACAAGAACTTTGGAGGTTAAAAGAGTTATAAGCAGGAAGCTGTGGACGCGGCTGTTAGTAGCAGACAGCATGTTTATATGGTACTCTTTCCTCCAAGATTCTAGTCTATGTGCTTTGTTAGGAGTTAATTGGAGATTGTTATATTATCTTTCTCTGGTGCTTTTTTGTTTGAAGACTATTCCTAGACTATAAATCCGATGAAACCAGTGTTCCTTTCCACTATCCAGGTTACATAGTTAAGTGACTCTTACTATTCTGTGCCTGTTACCTTCTAGACCCATGTCCAGTGGCCAGGGAAAAAAGCAGAGCCTGCATGAGTGGACCTCATAATGTATGGAAGCTACTGAATTACTCTTTTGTTGTTACAAGTGCCCCACAGACAGAGAGGATATGGTCTGAGAGGGAGGATAGCGGCCATCAATTTGAGTAGATGCAGTCCAGTAGCAGAAGGCATGGCAGAGGGAGCAGGCTGAGGAATGTGCTTCTCTGTTCACTTTCTCCTTTTCTGTTATTCAGCCCAAGACTCACAGTTGCCAGGCATATTCAGGGTGGGTCTTCTGTCTTCAGTTAAACCCCTGAAAACATGCTCATAGGGACACTTACAGGTGTCTCTCAAGTGACTCCAAATCCTGTCAAGTTGACAATGAAGCTTAACCATCACAGCCATAAAAGAAGATACAGTCGGAACAGAACTAACCTAGGCAAGGGATGCTGCACTGGTTGTATTAACTGATCGACTGCAGGTCAGTCATCTGACATTAGGATCTACTGTCTCATGAATACATAGGTAAAAATAAAAATGTGTGGTGATAAGCGGGAGGGTGTTGGTAAAAAGCCGTTACATGTGCAGATGATGCTAGTAGTTCACGAATAGTTGACTTTACTCAGTATTAACTCACTGAAGCTCCACCATAAAGCTCCAAGCCAAGGGCCCGATGTGCAGTTCATTCCTTGACAAATTCAGCAAATATTTATTGAACACGGAGGTGCTGGTCCCTAGGGTTAGAGCAGAATTTTAAATAGACAGGGATCTCTTGTCTTGACTCTGATGGAGCTGTGATTTATATCATTCACATTTTTATGTATTTTACTAAATGCTTCAATTGTGTGACTCTTGGCTGGAAAAGTTTATATTTTATTAAAGCTTGTGATAGGAGACCAGTTTTATTTTCCCATTTATTACTCTCTGAACTATTTATAAGAACAATCCTTTTTGATTCCATAAGCATCTTAAATTTAAAACTGTGGAGTTCCTTTTCTTTTAAGAATTGTACAGTAGCCCCACCATCTACCATGGTGCTTAGAACAGCGAATGTAATCAACTTTGAGATGTGGTGGTATGCATTAGCAACCAGGGAGAAGTAGCCATTGCAGCCACTGAGTGTGATTGTGAAAACCACACTGGAACTCAACAGCGAGGCTGCATGAATGATGAGATAAAATGACCCCGAAGGAGAGTAAGGGAGAGGGCTGGCAGGACTGCTCAGGGCTTGCTTTGCAAACCTGATGACTAGAGTTCAATCCCTGGAACCCGGCAGCTCCTCAGACTTGTCCTCTGACCTCGCACACCACCATAGTGTGCATCTCCCTGCCACACAATAATAATAATGAAGATTTCTCTAAAACGTTAAAGAGTAAAAGTATGGGAGTGTGCTCTGCATATGAGCTACATAAAGAGCTGACAAGAAGGGTGGTGCTCATGATACCTCTCTTTTTTTCTAATTTGGAAGGGCAGGTATCCAGGTGACCGCAATAACTGCATCTGAGCATCAAGCACCAAGACTGGTTTATCCTGTGACAGCCAGTACTGTCTATAGATTGACCCATCCTTTAGTTTTGTGGTAACAGCTATGGGTGTGGAATCAGCACCTACTTGGCAAGATGGGCAGTCTTTACAGTTGGGCCTTGCCATCCCTTCAAGGCCAGAGTGACTCATTTGCCAGAAACAGCCTGTGCCATGTTTGAGCTGTTGTGCTCATTCTGCAGCCTTAGGCTACTTTAGTTTAATTTTCTCTTAGTTTAGTTTTCTGTCTGAAATGGATGGTAAAATGGTAGTGAGCTGCAAGCTGTGATGTTCCTTAGGCCTTAGAGCAGAGCCTGGGCAGAGATCATCCAGGGCTCCTGTGCACTGTTCTCACAGAGGTGTGAGCATCTTGCTGTACTAGAGATTTTCATGCAGGTAATGTTCAGCAAACTGTCTCTGGATACGATCAGGAAGCAGAGCCTGGGTGTTGTCTGTAGTTAAAGGTCCTTTCTAAAATGAACCTTTCCACCTCTCCTTTCCTGCTGGTACACTGCACCCACCTGCTCCTGGATAGATGAATCACTGTAGCCATGCATGTGTTCAGACTCTGCCAGCCTTCAGTCATGGACAGTATGTGACTTCTGGTCTTCAGTCCTTGTTGGATAGTGAACTATGGGCGTAGTGAGTCCTAAGAGATCAGATTCAAATGGCTGTGGTAACCAGTGTTGCATCATTCCTTTTTCTGCAGTAGTTGGTTCCTTCCTTCCTTCCTTCCTTCTTCCCTCCCTCTCTTTCTCCCTCCCTTCTTTCTTTCCTTCCTTCCTTCTCATTGAGTTTTGGCCTGGCTGGGTCAGTTTCTAGGTCTGTCTCTCATGAACTGGGCTCGCCTGGTTGTTTCCTGATTTAACAATGTTAGGAAATTTGTTGTGTCTTTTGTATTCCTGAGAATTGAGGCTTGGGTTTAAAGGCTCAGTGATACTCACGACCTTTCAACATGAGGAGACACTACTTGCCAGAACCAGAGGCAGATTATTTTACTGGCAGGTGTTGGTTGATGGATGTGCAGTCTGCTGAGAAGGGTTGTGTTCCCCTTGAGTGACACGTACACACCAGGCTTGTTTCCCACTGAATGTGTGCCTCTGGTGGTTATTGGGATGTGAGGGCACTCTGGGTTTGTTCTTTCTATATTTAGTAGGAAAATGTTTTTGTGATGAAGTGTCTCTCAACAATCGAAGTCAGCTATGGTTCTTCATAAGAAAGGTAGGGCTGCTTTTAAACCAGTTTTCCAAGTTCATACAAAAGTTAAGTAGTAAGTATGCACCACTGTGGGCTTAAACTGTTACGGTTGTGACAGGTGCTTTTGTTGTTGGTGAGCATGTAGCTGTGGGAACCTTTCTGTGGGTTCTGACACCTCCCTCCTGTCATTGGCTCTTCAGTACATGTAAGGTGTTGCAGGCCTTCCCTGTGCGGCTGAGGAAGGTAGTAGCTGACTGGTAGCCGCCGAGCACTTGCGTGTGTAGACCCCATTTGTCTGTAATGAGTGGTCCTCATAGAATGTTTACCACATTTTATCCTTATTCTGACTAGCTGTTTTCAGCTTGACACAAGCTAGAGCCATCTGGGAAGAGGAAACTTCAATTGAGTCTGTCAGACTGACCAGTAGGGAAATCTCTGGGGGGAGGAGGGTGTCAGACTGAGAATATAGTTCAGTCAAGTTTCCAAGCTCCCAAAGTGCTGATCATAGTTCACAGCAGCTGTCTCCCTGCCCGCCCTCCATCCCTTGTTTAGTACCAAGGATAGCGCAAAATCCTCTTACGGTGCAGCGGCCCCGCCTTCTTGCTGACCTGCTGGCCCGTTGTAGTTAGGGCTCTGCCTCTTGCTCTTTTTCCGTGTGACAGAAGACCTTTTCCTTCTTTGTACAAAGAGCAGCTACCACCCCTGTGCACAGGATGGAGCGAGTCCCCTGTTGGTATATTGTCTTCAAGCCCACCCCAGGCTTCTCCCATCTGTCTAGTGTTCCAGGATAGCTTGCATATCACCTGTTCCCTTACATGCCTTCTTTCTTCTGCCTTGAATCTTGCACTATAAACATCTTAGTTTTTCCAAGCACCCAGGCATCCAGCATCCCTGGGGGTTGTTTTGCATGGCTTTCTGGGAAACATTTCTGTTCCTGGTGAGCCCATTGAAGTGCACGTTCCAGGTCTCTTGGAATCCAGTCCACTGTGTGTGTGAGGCTTGACCTGGCTTTGCTGTGGTCCTGTTCAGTCTACACAGGTGTGGATTATTGGCCCTCAGCATGCACTTGGGCAGGCCAGCTCTTATTGCTTGAGCTCGTACATGAATGCCAGTGAGCATCCTGCAGGGCAGCTGAACTCCTCTTCAGGACATTCTTCCTCAGCCCAGTTTTCTGAAAAGTCAGCTCTCACAGTTAACTCTTTATATGAGGCAATACACAAATTTGGTCATGGATTTGTTCCTAGCAGGTCAGGATTAGAATTCGGGATTCTTCCAATACCCAAAGCCTACACACATTATAAAGGCTCAGGTGACTCGTTTTGGTGGGTCAAATGACAGGATCTTTGATTACCTGGTAGCTGTGTGTGTCTGTCGTGTATCCTAATGAGTGTGTGCACGTCAGTCTGTTTGGCCATCTGTTTGTCCACACGCGTGTGTGTTGGTGTCAGTGTCGGTGTTTGTGTATGTGCCCATCTCCTTCCTTTTAGAAGTGTTCTGTGTCACTTCTACTACAGCAAGTATTCTCAAGTGAGGAAATACTAAGCCATGGAAGATTTTATGACCCTCCTGGGCTAGAAGCAAGGTTCTAAGACTGCCAGAGGCGGGGAGCAGTGTGCCTCATGGATAAGACAGTGGTTGATTATGGGAGCATGGTTCTGCCTATCCCAAGGATGTGTCCAGGTCTAAAACACCCCAATCGGATTTCAGCTTGGCCAGCACCTGTGACCACTTTCCTCAGAAGTGTAAAGAGCTGTTCGGTTAGTTGGATTAGTCTCCTCCCTGGTGGCCGTCAGCTGTGACTGGTGAGAGTCAGGGCTGTGGATGGGCTTAATCAGCTGCCCCTTTATAAGGTGTGCGAGTAAGGTGCATGTGAGCTTGTTTAGGTGCTGAAGTCCTAGACCTATCTGTGTCTACACAGAGTTGTTTTAGGGAGAAAGGACAGAGTTGTTGCACAGAGTAACAGTGTAGGTCAAATGGTGGTTTGTGGGAACTGACACAGCTGCTGTAGTCTCGGGTGAAAACTCAGTGCTGGACTCCAACTCGAGGTGAAAGGATTGGTCCTCTTTAACACCTTTATAATTGCAGCTTTTAACCTGTTTAAGCCACGAGTCCTTTGTAGGACTTAATTTTAAAAAGAAGAAAGAAGAGGGATGGGAAGGCAGACTGTAAACACTGGAGTTGAGCTGTAAATGTCCCAGCCCACTGTACAGAACTGTTAGTATGCATCCTGAAGCATCCTTGAGCCTTACTGCGCAGAATGCCCCACTCTGGTTCTCTTATGAAAGGCCATCAATTTAAATGACTTAATGGCACATGTAGGGGTCTGTACCTGCAATTAGACAGGGGTAACTCTGTGTGCAAAGGAGCCAGGCTTTAGATTCTTGTTTTATCAATGGTCATGCATGGTTTCTGATGTTCAGACATGGTCTTGGGTTTGTTTTCTATTTGTTGCCAAGAAGGGCAGCTTAGACCTGGCTGTATGCTCAACCTCAGGTTGTCAGGGAGACTTTTGATTTAATTTCTGGTACATTAAGCTCTGAGATCTGACCTGCAGTATTTATATACTACAGTAGGGTGCTCGTTCTTACAGGTTTAGCAAGCATACCACCGTTCTAATCCCAGCACAGGTGTGCTAAGCACTTTGGCATGTAGCAGTGAGCTCATCACACAGGTGAGGAAGAAACAAACAGGATGTTATATGATGTGTGAGATGTCGATAAATGTTCAGAAAAAATAAAGCGGAAGGGACCTGATACATTAGGTGAGTTCCTGAGGTGTTAGACGACCTTTGGATAAAGCCTGAGGGAGGAGTGTGTAGGAAGGACTGCACTGCCAAGAAAGACATCCTCAGCCTGAGACAGCAGGGGATGTCCAGGCATAAGAAAGGGCCAGGCCCTGCTGTGCTTTGGGGGTATAGTGCCACAGTCACAGAAGATATATAAAGAGCACAGTGTGATCAGTGCACATGTTCTCAGGACCCCAGAAGTATGGCTTGACACAGTGTGGGATCCTGAGCCCTCCAGGTTAGAGACACAGGCACTGGGGGTTGTAGTGGTGACTAGAGTAACACACCTGGACCAGAAGAGAGGATTGAGCATAGAATGCCAGCACTGGCCCAGCTAGTTTACAGCACGCAGGAAGTCAGGTGCTGCCTCTGTATGACACTGAAGGCCCAAGTGTTAGGATCTTCAGCTAGTACCTGCTACTGATGCTCCAAGTACTTATGTGTAGCGTCCCTGTTGTCCTGAGAGTCCTGGCAGCCACTCTGACCAGCCAGGGGAGTTGCTGTGCGAGAGACACAGAACCAGGGGGACTTTGTCTAGTTAGAGAAACACAGGGGGTGTAAAACTGGTAGCAGTCACACATACAAACTGCACCTCAGTAACTGATGTCACGGGCACAATCTGGTGGTGTTGAGAACAGTTGTATGATGTACAACCATTACCAGGCAGCCCCAGAGCAGTTTAAAAAAAATGAAATTTCACACTCACTCATACATCTTCCCCAAAGTAGCACAGAATTACCCAGCCTCCCATGAGAAGTGTATTACAAAGATGCAGTAACTCTCATATACACAACAGTCCGTACTGGTTTAAAAGAGGCTGGGCGTGCTGCTCTGGTGGAGCACTTACTGCTGTAGGTGGGATTAAAATTTGGGGAGAGTTCTACTAAAAGAAATCCAATGAGACTCTATCTTTCCCTACTAACATCTGTTGCAAATTGAAGACCCTCAACATAAGGTAGGTTGCTTAGCACATTTTGTTGTCTTGTGATGTCTGAGTCTCCTAAATGACATGTGGGGATGACCAGTGTTCACAGTATTACCTACCTACTGACTGTGTGTGTGTGAGTGCGCCCAGTAAATTCTATCATGGGCTGAATGTAGGTTTGTCTCTGTGCTATCTGCTTCTGAAAGTGTCCTACGGAGCTGGGCCTGGCGGTGTATACTCAGTATTTTTCACACTTGGAAGGTAGAGGTTCAGGACTTCAAGACCAGTCTTGGCTGCTTAGCAACTTCAATGCTTGCATGGGTTACTTGAGACCCCGTCCCAACATGTCCTGACAGGGTAAAGCCTGACTTGTGGCCCTTATCCACATTTTACAGGGAATTGCCCCACATTTGATGCTTCTCTTTGAACTTCCTCCTGTTTTAGGAGAGAGCGCCCTCTGCTGAATGAGCCAGGCTAGGAGCCACAGTTCTGCCATCCGGTCTAAGATTTTCCCACCTCACAGTCATCCCCTGCCACTTGTGCTTCTGCACTGCACTAGCTCTGGGCCCTTCTCTTCCTCATAGTTCCCTTGCCCTTCAAAATTTGGTTTATTTCTGAAGATGAGGATTCCGCATAGAAGCCTCATTCATTTACTTTTTCTCTAAGAATGCTTCTTGTCTAACTAAGTAAGGATCCTACTTTCCATCCTTTGTCTCCCAAGTAAAAATAGCTCTGTATTTAAGAAACACAATTGTACCTAGGGGTAAAAGGCAGGCTCTACTATGAAATGCATGGAGGATATGGCGACTGCTGTGGGTGTAAGCAGAGCTGAGTCCCGTCCTTAGTCACTCCTCCATGATGACTCCTCCTCCATGTGCAGTAGTGCCTGAAATAAAGCTCCTGACGGTTTCCCTCAGTCATATCTGGTCCCCAAGCATCTTAGTAAAGGATGTTCACCTTGTACCAGTGTTGCCTAGTTACACAGATGAGCAACCCAGAGTCCATGGAGCCCTGTCAGAGCTAGGCAGGTGTGAACTCAGGCAATGCCTAGCCCTCCTGCTTTACCAGCCTTATCGTGTATTTTTCTTGTTACCCTCCTTTGGCTTTGGTTTTCCAATTCAAGCATATGCCATAGTTTTTCATATCTTTGTATATATTTTAATCGAGGGCTGTCAGCATATAAAAGGGTGGACTTTTAAATTAATCTTTCTAGGTTCAAATCCTAGCCCTTCTCATGGCTACTCCTCTGACAAAGACTTTCATTTTCACCTTGTTTCTGACTTCCTCCTCTGTAGAAAGGGAAAGATAGATTAAGATCTGTCACCTAGGGGTTTTCAGGAATTAAATGAGTTAATACATAAAGAACTCAAAACCAGCAATTGCCAAATAAGCTCTTGAAAATGTTAATCAGCTGTGTTAAATGTCAGGTACCCGCTGTGCCCTTTGTTCATTCCGGGCCTGCTCATGACTGATTCGTTTAGTGCTGGAATCAGACTTGTGCACATTTCTCACTGAATTTTTTTTTCACTGTACGTTTTTTCTGTTGGTTTGAAGCCGATAGTCCCTAGGAAGCTTTCTGGACTAATTTCTGTTCCACGAAGTTTGCAGGCAAGGATTTTAATTCGAGGGGAGCGCCTGTCTTGGCTGTGTGTGTCTCCTTGATCTTTTGTCCCAGTACTAATTACTACACACAATTCCTCCTGGCTACTGCCTTTCGAATATCACCCGTGCCTGGGTATGTTGCTTGATGCAGATGTTTTTAATCAACTTCTTCAGCTTTGAGCTGGTTACCTTTGCTTTACAGATGGGGAGTGGCAGTTTTCCTGTAGCAGAACCCAGGGATGGTCCCTGGAACTTTACTTCACATTTTCAAGTCTTGGTCAAAGGTGGCTACTTTTCCTGCAACCATTTACATAAAAGAACATCTTTACCTTGGGCTTTGGCATTAGATAATTATGTTTACATTACAGTTTGTATTTATGGGACACTTCAGGCAGTCTTGGGTGTTCAGTGAGTCAAGGAGCACCTGTGTATAGAACCCCTTTGCTGGGCCCCATATAGTTGGGCTGAGGTTTGACTTTTGTGGACATACTGTCACAAGATCAAGCTTATGCTTTCAACTGTTTTGAATTGTGATTTGAGCATTGCATTCCACATGTGCACACTTAAAATTATCACTATAGCTTTCTAGTTAGGCCCTCCTCACTCCACCCAACCCACCATCCCTGTCTTGGAGTTTCTGTTAATGATCATGATGGTGTGACAACAGGAGTTAACATTTGGGTGGTAACTTTCCTACTAGGAGCTTAGTATCAGTAAGAACAATATGGAAATTGGTATTTGTTAGTTAGAGACCATTTATGTTGGTCATGAAGAAGGCTTAGACATGTGTAGCACAATCAAAATGTCAGTGAAGAGTGCAGTACTAAGAGCAAAACATGCCTTTTTCTAGTCATGTGTTTATGGTTTATTTGGTGACACCTAGGTTAACCCTTTAGGATAGCCACTTGGGCCTGAAAGACAACAAAGTCTTTAGTGGGCTGTGGATAGAGCTGTCATCATGTAAATAACCAGGCTGGAGGAGCTACTGCCCCAGCCTTTGCCAGATTCGAGCTATGCTTCTGTCAGATCTTGTGAGCAGCCTTTCCATGGAGGAAGGGGAGAATAGGGCTTGAAGATGATGCTGGTGATCACCTCTTAGAAGCATAGCATGCGTCAGCCATGGCAGCAGAGACCTGTGTGACTGTAACACTTGGGAAGCTGACGCCAGAGGACAGAGAGTTCTAAGCCTGTCTGGGCTTCTTAGGAGATTGCCACCCTTACCCTCCCCAAATGCATCATACGATGTCTGGGAATCCGTTTCCATATCAAAGCAGTCACTGAGTCAACTGTGTGAGGGTGTGTTGCCTTTATGACGATGCTCTTTAGAGTAGTGCAGTAGAGATTGGCTTATTGGTGACCTCACCCTAACTCATGAAGCTGGGTACAATCTGATTTGTCTTTGTGCTGTTTTACTCAGTATACCTGGAACACCTTGGTTACAAGGGTTTGGTTCTGGCCAGGTTATAAAGATCCATTGACAATGTCCTTAAAAATTGGGTTCTAACACAAAGTATACATTCCTTATTAAGTCATGTTTGCCCATCCATGTACATGACTTTGAAGAGATTCCTAACTCCGTTCTCTAGAATCCAGAAACAGGATAGCTATCAAGAGTATTCGTTCCCTCTTCTTGAGTTGCTGTGGATGCCTTTGTGAGCACAAGCCTTATAGCTCATGTGGACACAAAGAGGACCTCAGCCTGGCATACAGCCTGAAGATCTAAGCTATGAGAGTGTGTATAGTTCTGTTTTGTTTTTGTCAAGGAGGTAGCATGAGCTTACTGTCTGGCTTGAGACTATGAAATGTGCTTTAATGAGTGAGATTCCAGCTGGCAACAACTGACTCCACCAACTTTTGTTTTTATAAAAGGAACTCATCCTTGCTGGGACATAGAACTGTTAGCATTACCTGAAACAGTATTATTTACAGCTACCCTGTGAAATAACTCATTATTATAACACATGATGTAACAGGGAAACAACTACCTCACACTTCTAACTCTGGGGCAACTTGTTTTAATAAATATAAAAGCCTGTTGCAGATAACAGTGTGAGCTATCAGGATAGCTCTTTAATTTGTTCATCTTTAGTTTGTAACTCCAAAGCCGTTTCCTCATAAATACCTAAAGAGATGGCATTTATTCTCGAGCTTGTGCAGGGCAAGTTCTCATCAGCTCTACCTTCTGACAACGCATCAGTCCCTCCCTGGCCAAGTCCAGCAAGGCTTGTCTGCACATGGGGCGTCTGCCCTGCTTCGTGGTCAACATAGAAAGGCAGTGCATGGTTTTCTTGTTCTTTGGAGCAAAGATGAGGTTATTGCATGGTCGAGGAGAGGCTCACGGTCCTCAGCAACTAGAAGGCTTCCTTGTCATTCATAGTTGCCTCACTCTTGCCTAAGCTGGCCGGTCTCTGACAAACAGGGTTCCTATCACAAAATGAGGCTGAGTGATGAGAAGTTTCTCTAAGACAGCCATTGTTTTTCACAAACATATCAAAAGCAATTTTAAAATATTAAGCCACATTTCTCAGGTTTGTATTGATGTATAAAATTCAGGGCCGAAACTGGCTGTCCTTACTGCTGCATCCCCTTGCCTCTTGTGGGACCTAAGACCATTTGCTAAGGCACAAGAAGCTTGCTTGTGTGTTTCTGAGGAAAGAAGACAGGACCTAGTTTTAAAAAGGTTTAGAAATAATAGTGCCTAAGAAGATTCCATTGTAGTTTTTTTTTTTTTTTAAATATATTTTCAAATTTAAGTATACTGAAACCTAAGCCAATCTGGACCCAAGCTCTTGTCATAAAGCACAGAAGATGAAAGCTGAGCTAGAGTTTGGCACAGGAGGAGGAGGAGGATCTCCTGAGAAGGACCCACAGTGTAGGTCTCAGCAGTAGTTTAGAGCAAGAAGCCGAGAAAATAGCTATCCTTCTGAATCTCTTCCATCAGGAAGTCAGCTGTGAACCGATGGAAGCCAGGTAGAACAGATGCCTCCAAACAAGCGCTGGGAGTCTTTACCACTGGTAGATGCATACTGAAAATCGGGTCATCAAAAAATATTTGGGGGCGGGGGGAGAAAAGAAAAAGAAGAAACCCGAGCCAGAAAGATGATAGAAAGGAAGACTAAGCTGTGGAAGAGGTAGCAGGAATGTTTGAACATTCTCAGCTACACAGAGCAGCCAACATTAATGCTGCTGAAGTTGGGCGAAATAAAAATCAAGAGAAAGTAAGTTTTGTAACATTGGGAAGACTCTCAAGAATAATGTTATCTCCTGTCCTGTTGTTTTGATAGGAGGGAGTATGTTTAGACAACATAACAGACGACCATATTCTTTGTCATTTCTCCTGTTGCTTTTTACAAATACCCTCACAAAAGCAACTGGATGATGAAAGCGTTATTGTGTCTCAGAATGCAGTCCATCCTGGCAGGAATGTCAAGGCAGTGGGAGCTGGAAGCAGTTGTTCACATTGCCTTCATAATCAAGAGTCAAAGAGCAGTGAATGCTAGTGCTTAGTTCACTTAGTTCCTAGCCCAGGGAATGGTGCCACCCACTGTGGGCAGGTCTTCAGTGAACCTAATCAAGACAGTAAGCCCTGGGCATACCCAGAGACCCACTTCCTATTTGACTCTCAGTCCAATCAGCTTGGCAGTTGAGACTAACTGTCACTTAGCTGTCACAGAGTATTAGAAAATTTAAGGGCACTTAAAAGCATACAACTCATGAAAAGGGAAAAAGAAATACATTAAAGTCAAAAAGACAAAGGCACCCCTCCCCACCCTTCTTCCTCTCCCCTGCTCTCTTTCTCCTCCCCCTCCTCTCCTCCAGATGGTGTCTCACTATTTAGCAGTGACTGACCTTGAACTCACAGAGAAACACTTACCTCTTTATCCTAAGTGCTGAAATTAAAATTATGTGGCACCATGCCTGAAAAATGCGTTCTTAATTTATCCTTGTACCAAGCCAGAAAGCAAACACCAAGAAAGACTAAAATTTATAATGTGTTCTTTGATTGTAAGTTCCTAGATTAGAAACTGAATGTTTAATTAAACATTTTGGAAATTTAAATTCATTATCTTGTGAGCCTTTGAGAATTAAGAGAACACCTAGAATCGAATAGTTGTTAGCATTGTGTCTGAGTCACGGATTACAGGAAGAACATTAGGAAAGTCAAAGGAAAAAACAAGAACAGAAAATAATAAGAGAAAATAAAAACATGAATTCCGTTGAAGATATAGATCTAAAACCTGGCCCTTTACAAAAAAGGACAAAAGGCTTGAGCTGAGCATTGGGGTAGAAAGGAGACCACATCTGTCTTTATCAAGGTAGACATTGCAATCTGTGTAATATAAATGATTGCCCAGATTGATATTCAAGACGAAGGAACGCATTGAGGACGTGGAGTCAGTGCATAGATAAGACCCCACACTTGCACACCAACATTCCAGACTCACAGAGCTCACTGGTCTCTCCCCCCCTTTCAGAAGAGCAAATTGCCCAAATTCCAGCTCTACTTTGATTTCTCTTTCATTTTCAAACCAGTACAAAATCTCTACCACAAAAAGACAGTGAATGGATTCCTTAAACCCACCTCGTCACTTCATGCTAACAGTTGCATGCTTTGTTGTTTGTATTTCATCTGTGATCTCAGCTTTTTTTGGTAGTTTAAATTGTTGTTTTGGATGTGTTTTAAAGCAAAATCTATTCTTCAGATGGTTCTTAGTTTACAGTAGAGCTATGTTTTGACTAACCTTTTGCAACTTGAAAATGTTCTAAAGTCAAAAGCAGCTGCGACCTGGGCACCACTCCCGAGCTCTGCAAAGGTGTGGTAGAGATCCAGCTGTTTACCCTCCCGTGTGCTTCCTCCCCAGCTAGCAAGGGGACATTTCAGGACTCTGTACATATAGTTGGGCACACAATGATAGATTGAAGAATATGTATTCGTAAAAACTGTTCTTTATAAATGTTCTTTAGGAGTGGAAATGGGCAGTCACTGACTGGAAGAACACACAGACATGTAAAGAGAGTTGTCTGCCGCCAGGCAGTGATGGCTCATGCCTTTAATCCCAGCACTTGGGAGGCAGAGGCAGGGGGATTTCTGAGTTCAAGGCCAGTCTGGTCTACAGAGTGAGTTCCAGGACAGCCAGGGCTACACAGAGAAACCCTGTGTCGAAAAACCAAAAGACAGACAGACAGACAGACCGGGGGGGGGGGGGGGGGGGGGGGGGGGGGG
>JANHMN010000006.1:26516525-26558317 GCA_030674055.1 Rhabdomys pumilio | reverse complement strand
GGGGGGGGGGGGGGGGAGAGAGGCAGAACAGAATCACGGTAGGAGTCTGCCTTGTGGTGCTGATGCTAGAAGATGCTTTGGATTTCTGTCCGTGTAGTCAAGTCATCCTGCCTCCTAAAATCCTTGTCTGCCGTTAGACTCGTGTGTGTGTGTGTGTGTGTGTGTGTGTGTGTGTGTGTGTGTGTGTGTGTGTGTGTGTGCAAGTGTCCACTTATGGTTTGAGTTGTGTTTTGTGGACTGTAGAACAGCCTTGTTACATTTCACACAGGGGTGAGTTTTATTCCTCTGATGGATGTACACTGTTAGCAGAAGACTGGGTTTTTAACAACAAAGTAACAGCTTATAATTGAAAACATTTTTAATTAAACCCAGTGGGTGAGATGTACAAATGTTTCTTCTGTGAAGAGCCTGCTTATCTGATGCCTGATATATTCTGTGTTTGGTTAAGTTTTGGCATGCTTTGGGATTTGTATTATGTTCTTTGCTTTTTACTGTAAAATATGTAGCTAAAGAAACTTAGAAGAGGAGATTCATTGGGGCTCACAGTTTAAGAGAACACAGTCATGACAGGGTCTCAAAGCCAGGAGTTGCTTACTGTTGTAGCGGAGGGAGCACAGTCAGTCATGACAGGGAGGCAGAGCTGGGAGCTACTTACTCCTGTGGCCAAGGGAGCTTGCTCACAGCTCTTCAGTTTAGGAAGTAGGTGACAGGTATAAGCCTGAAAGCCCAGTCTTCAGCCACCAGCTTCTCCAGCTAAGCCCTTATAAAGGTTCCCAGACCACTTCCACTCTCCACCAGCAGGTTCAAACACACGAGCCTGGCAAGAACCTTCATACCCACGTCATTACAGGGCTGAGTGTTTTGCTCATGGAGCATGAGGTTTTAAAGTGAGTATTCTGGCAAAAGTTTAAAATTTTAAGATAAATTCAGATAAACTGTAGTTTTCAACTTTCCTGTGGTGTTATGAAAATAGAACCCGACAGAAAATTCCCAGCCTCAGAATTTCTAGTTATCTATTTTTAACCCCTCCACAGTTTCATCTTTGTCTCTATCCATTTAATAAAGCCAGGCTGTACAGCGTGGTACCAGCCATTCAGATGCACTACAGAAATCTCTTTCTATGACTTCTTCAAGCATTCCATTTAGCATGTTTGGTTTGTGTGGCCCAAGAGAAATAGCAAATGCTTTCTTCTGTTCTGAGGCATCCGAAGAAGGGTGCAGTTGTGAAGTGAACACGTAGTTGTGTTTGCAGTTGTGGCACTGTGTGAACTGGTTCTGATTCACCCTGTGTATATAGTACACACATGCAGATTTGATTCAGTTTGTAATCCGTTGAGTCTAAAAGCAGCAAACAGGTTTATTTGTCCCAGATGCCATTCTGCACGTAGAGAAAGGATACAGACAGACAGACCCGGAAATACGATTTATTAGCCTTGTCTTTTTTCAGCAGCATTTCCCTTAATATTTTTAATTTATTTTGATTTGGGTAAACCTCTTAAGAAAGAAGTGGATTGGGCTGGCAAGATAAGCTCAGGAGATTAACTCATTTGCTGCCAAGTCTGACAGCTTGAGTTTGATTGATTCAAAAATGGGTGGATAATATAACAAGTGTAAGAACTTTCAGTGAGAAAGATCCATTTAATCTTTTTATTCATAGAGAACTTTGGATCTCATTGAGGTGGAGAGAATTACAATATCCAGAGTGGCCTCATACACAGTCACTGTGTTCTGTCATCTTACTGCTGTGCATCTAGTGCCCGCACAATGGGGGTGGGGGGGGGGGGGGGGGGGGGGGGGAGTAGATCACGACATCGTTGTGATGTGTGGTAGTTGGGGTGGATGGAAATTCACACATGCTAATAACCTAAGCAACAGCCTTTCTCCTTTGTCTTTGTTCTGAAAGTTAGCTTAGTATATAACACTTTGGAAAACACTTAAACTGCAGCCTTACTTCTGCCAGCCCGCTTTAAGAATAAACCGGGTGAATGCTATAATGAAGGTATAGCATGAGGTGTGGTTGAATGGGCACACAGACAGGAGATGCAGCCGCATGAGCACAGCCATGGAGTCCTCTCACCTGCCCACCCACTCTGCTGCTCCCCGCCTGTCTGAGCATGAGCACATGTGGGTGTCTCCAGTTCCTTCCTTGGAATTCCTTAGCTGCTTCCCCACTAGTAAGTAGAGTGCTTTAAAACCTCTCATGCTCACTGCAAGGTTGCAGCGCTCTGTACAATCCACACTTGGCCTCCAGAGAGCTTCCTCACAGCCTGGTAAGCTTTACACTTGGCTGAGATAAAATGATATTTGTGTTTACTGGTGCTGTTTTTGTTTATGAGTTGCTTGGAATTTGTCCCACACTCAGTTTGTAGTGCTGGCCTTACTGATATGGAAGACAAAATTATACAGTATCAGTTTCCTGACGCACGGCATCTCTGACGCACACATGTGCAGTGTTAGCATTGGAGATGGCTGTGTGCTTCAGCTTAGGCCTTGGGTATTATTATGCTGGGTTCCTCATAGGAAGCTCTTTTGCATAGCTATATGGGCTGTTGCACACCCAGGGGTAGTTTTAGATACTGTCGGCCAGAGGCTCTTTTCATGCCGAGAGCCGTGTAGATGGTCTTCTGTGTGAGGTACAGTAGAAGATGCTTAGATCTCAGGTGGATAGAATCTTAACAGATGTGTGCAGTTGTATAACTACCGTCTGCTAGACATTACAACCGTTGTCATCCATGAAATTCACTTGTGTTTCTTTCATTGCCTCTGCCACACAAACTTTGTCCGGCATCTTTGTCCATACCATTCTACCATGTAGGATTTCACTGCCCAACATACAAGGTTTGGTTGTTCTTGTCACCTGAATTGGTAGCCGTCCTTTGCTCTAACGAACACCCAGTGTAAGTCAATTTATAAGAAATGTATTTAGGCTCACGGTTTCAGAGATTTCAACTCATGGTTGTTGCTTGGCTCTGTTGCCTTTGGCGAGGCAGCCAGCAGCATGCCATGTTAAGATCGGGGAGTGGAAGAAGCCACTTATCTCACCACATCCTGGAAGCAGAGACAAGCATGGGCTGGAGTTCCCAGTGTCTTCTTTAAGTGTCACTCTCGATTACCTCATACTTAGGAGACCAAGCCTGTAAACATATTAAACTGCACAGTTGTTAAGTGAAGTATGACTTTCGAGTATAGCAGACACCGTTGTGGACAGTGAAACCCAGAGCAGCATGTACTTGGAAAGAGATGCTGACTAGGGGGGAGCATCTACCAGGGGGCATCTTTACAGATTTCTTTATAAAAACAGAACTAACTTTGTCTCATTTGTATCAGGGTTCTGTCCCCAATTCCCCATTTCAAATATTAAAACACAGTCCTTGTTGCGCTCCCACCATTGCAAGTTTGCTGGCACCTTCTACTGTGTGGGATCACACAGACATCGCCATCTGAGGGGATTGATCCTCATTGGACACTGCTGGTACCCTGACTGAGCAGTAAACTTGTGTTGTTTGTAACGGAAGCAGCCCCAATAGACAGACACTGACAGGTGCTCCGTGTGCAGTGATTGCGTCCGTGTCATCCATCCCCCCCACCCCCCATACACACACACACACACACACACACACACACACACACACCCTGTGGGGAGATTTTGATAGTCTTGTTTTGTCATTTTCTTGCTTTCATGACTATGCTTTTTTGTGACTCTAGAGACATTTGTCTCCTCCCAAACCATAAGGATAGTGTTTAGTCTAAAAGCTTTATGGTTTTAGATTTTATCCCTGGCCTATAATATGTTTTGAATTAACATGATAATGAGAATTGTGGTCCCATTTTATTTTATTTTATTTTTTACAACTGGATGTCCAGTATTCTGGAACCTTTTTATTTTGTGGTGACAGGTCTCCTGTAGCACAGGCTGGCATTCATTAAAGGAACAAAGTCTGTAACTGAGGATACAGTTGAGGGTCTGACTCTTGCCTCTTTTTCCTGGTGACTGATGATCAAATCCCTGGCTTCCTGTGCGCTTGCAAGCACTCTGTCTGCCAACTAAGCTTTCTTCCCTGGTCTCCCACTACTATTTACCAAGAGAACTTGATCAAGTAGGCTATGGGTGCCTTTCTAGAATCAGGGTATGGTTGCATAGATGGGAGTCTTTCTAGATAATTCCCTTAGATTTCATCCACCATGGCTGACATCCCCATACTCCTTTGGAAGGATAACTGTTAGGAATCTGCTTACCTATCTGTTTGCTAGCCCTGTCTCTTTCCCCAAGTCCCCCAGGTCTTGTGACCCTGTGACTTGTTCTTCCCTCCTTGTAGCTATATGACTCAGATAGACAGAGTCTAGAGAGACCCCAAGGGCTCATTGGAAGTAACAAACTGAAGAGCTGGGTGGCTGGCCCTATTAGCATCCTGGCTTTTTGTGACAAAGTGGCAGAGTGCCTGTCTTCTTCACCTAAGCAGAGCTGCTGGTCTGTCTGTTGCTCCCACTCCAAGGGTGAGGGCGTTACACTCAGTCTACAGTTCTCCACAGTGCCCTGACCTGGGCTGCTGGTGGCTCAGGTAAACTACAAACTGTGATGTTCCCTAGCTGGTTCTCTGCAGCTTCATAGGCAGCAAATACAAACGGAACATGACATTCCTGCTCTTGGGTGGAAGGCCAGAGTTTGTAGTTCCCTCCTGTGACTCTTTGTGCATGTGTATCTAGTCCCTGTGGTTATCTAGCTTTTGTTCTGTTGCTTAGAAAACTGCAAATGGCAGATTAAAATCACCCTTCTTTCAGCCTGCAAAATTGTTGGGGTGGTCACACATGGCTGTCCAGGTGAGGACAGCTCTGGGCCTCAGTCTGAAAAGACTGCCAGAACAGAGGAGCAGTTCCACTCCTTCCCCTACACAGAGCTGACTTAGTCACCCCAGAGGAAGGATGGTGCTACCTGGCTAGTCAGGTTTTTAGATTGTTTTTAGACAGGCCTCTGGAGAAAGAACAAGCTTCCATAGTTTGAACTGAACCATTCATCTTAAATATAACCTATACAGAAGCACTGTTGGAGGCAGTCAGCCTGGGTCCCGTGACATGATGCTTTCCAGAGCCAGTGTGCATTGTTGGGGCTGTATTTCTTGTGTGAAGGCCAGGCCTTCTTTCTCCCAAAAATGTGATAACTCACATCTTAAGGTTGAAGTAGAGCCTCAAGTACCCACAGAAAGGAATTATCAGATCACTTAGCCTTCATATCTCTAAGATAGTCGGAATCTCTCCAAAATGAAATCCCACTGATTATTGGATCCACTCTGGAGGTATGTGGCTATGTGTATGTTCTTTATGGGTCCCTACCCTGTGTGAGCCAGAGAGTGGCAAGATGTTCATCCATAACTTTTTTTGAAATTACCTTGGCACTGGGAGATGCTCTGTTAACCTTGACTCACTGGCCAGCGTTTTATGGATGATAGAACGTTCTGTATTTCCTCTCTCGGGCCACAACAGGATCCTGGCAGAATCACGGAAGCATCCAGTTACACTTATGTTAATGGCCTCAGCCAAGAAAAATGACACGTCAGCTCAGTGAATGAATCCTGTTTCAATACTATTTGACATCTTTATGCAGCCCGCCAGACATAATTAAGAGACATGTTTTTCGTGTGGATTCACATTTCCATTTGGGTTCTTGTAGTCTGAAGAAGTGCGTCAGTATTTCTTGTAGAGAAGATTCACTAGCAACAGAATCTGTCTTTATCTGGGAATATTTAGCACAGTCTTATGTTCACAATACAAAGTGCAGACTGTTGTTTTGAGCAGAGAGTAAAGATAGTTCCACAGAGGGCTTAGGAAGAGACCCACAGCCTCCTCCTCCTTTACCAACAGACTGCAGCAAAGTGAGTGGTGCGTTTTAGGACATGTGCGTTCAGGCAGCCCACAGCTGAGGGGCAGCATTCTGACTGACAGTGGGAAAAGTAGCCATTGTGGTTTCCTTCAGAGCAGTTTCTGACGTTCTGTGGTAGTTCATCTCCCACTTCTCCAGATGCTGGCCTCTCCCCATCTCTGTTGCTGCCTGTTATAGGACTTCATATTTCTGGACTCAGTACAGTAAGTGTATAGACTTTTATGTGGAGTTGTATTATTGAGTCTATAGCATGCAGAAGGATGGTATGTTACAAGTCTATGTGCCCACAAATACAGCAGTGTAGTGCAGGAAGCCCACAGTGAAACCCTCAAAACAGCAGCAACAAAACTCTGCAGGAAAAGCGACGTCACCAAGACGAGACAGGATCTGATGGGAGTATCAGATAGGCAGAAGATGTGGTCACTGAAAGACTGACAGTTTACAAACAGCACCTTAGATGTGCTATACCATTGTTTTTCTGTGTTTATTATTCCCGATGAGAAGTCAGCTTGAATCTTACTAGATTTCTCTTCTACAGGACGGAGTCATTTCTTTGCCTTTATTTTCAGCATTATACTGTGGCTGTATCTGTGGAGGCATCTCACTTGTTACTTTTAACTTTTTCCAGTTGCATATGCTGCTGTAAAGAATCTTGACTGTCTGGGGAGGTGGCCCAGTGAGCTAAGCACTTGCTACATCTGTGTGAGAGTTGAGTTTTTGAATCTGCAGAACTTACAAAAATCTGGATTCTTAGAGCATGCCCACAATCCCAGTGCTCTTCTAGTAAGAGGGGAAGGGGAAACGGGATGGCCCTCGGAGGCTGGTGGGTCAGTGACAGTGTTATCGCTGTTGTTTTTATTTGGTGTTACACTTAGCTCATTCCTTACTATTATATACTAGAAGCTTGTTGTCTACCCCATTACTTTCCACAATACCTGGTGTGTAAATTGCTCGACAGTCTGATCCCATTAAATCTAGGCAGGGGCGGTTTCTGAAACCATTTGTACTTAACCCATAGGGCTCAGGTCCCCGCATTCTACTGACCAAGGTGTCTTCTGGCTTAGCCTCTTGCTTTTTGGGACACTTTTAGGTGGGAACTTCCTTGCACTATGCAGCTAGCCACATGTTATCTGGGGGTCTTACAGATTTCCTCTCCCAGGACAAAGTGTCTGAAGCACTACTGAGGTGTATAACCTCTGATCTCTGCTCACTCCACCGGCCGGGCCTGATGCAAGCCCAGCACTGCCTGGCCACCCTGGAGTAGAGCCTCCAGTGTATTGTGCTGGCTGGAGGAATCCCTTGATCTTTTGCTGCTTCTCATCAGGGAATTCACATCCCATTTATTCACAGCGACTTTTTTTTTTTTTTAAAGCCAGCTTCTCTACTTTTGGAGTGCTGTCTACTGAGCCCCTTGCTCTTTGCTTTTTGAGGCATTTGCACATCTAGCACCTGAGACAGCAGCTCTTTGCTTCAAGGCTATGCAGGTGTATGTCCTGTATGACTTGCAGGGAGGGAGCCTTACAAATTTACGTCTGCCCTGCCCCATACAGATGTCACCCAGGGTCCTTTATTCTGCTGATTTCTGCAGTATCCCTCTTCTGTGATAAGCCATAGCCATGCTGAGTTTTCAGGGTCCTCAAACACATTGTTAAGTCAGAAATGTGCCTGAGCTTGAAGGGGTTGATTCAGTTTGGTCCTCATGCTTTTGTGACATGTCCTGTCTGCCACCCACCTAGATTTCTACTTTACTTTCAACCCAGACTTTGCCCTCTGACTGTGCTCTCTGTCTTGAGTTCTACCAGCTAAAGCCCATCCTCTGCAAAGCAAAAGCTGATGTGGGCTGCTTCCCTGGTATAAGAATCTGTTCCCTTCTCTTCTCCTGGGGTTTCTTTATAGTGTCTTCAGACAGTTGTGTTTCAGTTCTTTCTCATTTCTGGCCGTGGAAAGCTCTGTTTTTGTAATACAGATGTTCAACTTGGGATTACCTCCTGGCAAACCTGTTAAGTTGAAAATGTTCTGGGTTTTTTGTTTTTTTTTTTTAAACAAAGCCTTTCACACAGTACCCAAGGGGCATCACAGCTGTGCAGCGCAGCACCCCAGAGAGAGTCAGCTGTTTCCCCTGGCGACAGGCACTGCAGCTGTGCAGCACAGCAGGACCAGGCTGTGTCTCCACTCGCCTCAAAGGTCAGGATGCCAAAGTCAGAAGTTCCGTTTCTATGGAGTCTATATTGCTTTCATGCCCGCATAAAGCCAGAAAGTGTGTCAGGCTGTTACATAACAACTATCCTTAAAGCTAGAGGCAACTTTTCTTGTTCTCAACAGTCATGACAACTTTTCCAGTGGTTGGTATGTCTTCTTCATCTCTTGTACCTTACAGGTTATCAAAGTTCTTTTTCTGTATGTAGGGTTTTATGTTATTTTCTCCACCTGACATTGATTGTGGCTTCATACTGGTCCAGGGAGCCTCCTCATACTCCTGAGGAAACATGCTGCCCCAGGGACATGTGGACAGTGATCTGATGTGCCAGATTTCTGCTGTCCGGACTTTGCAACAAGCATTGGCATTTTGCATGTCTTGCTCTGGTTTTCCTTGAACTGCAGTGGTAATGGAGTTGGGTCTTCTTTGCTTGCATCCAAGCGGAGCCTTTCTGCCCCGTGTTCCATTCTGATTTCTGCAGCCCTGGGCACCTCAATGCACCTTGCTGGACCTGGAGACCCCAGACTATGGTCCAAATAGGATGTCTTTGTAATTTTGCAAGCCATCAGCAGGGGTCTGTAATACTACGGAAGGTTGGGTTTTACTTGTCCTACACTCTAGCTTTTAGATTGAGTTTTAGAAGAAAACCTTAACTCAGAACTTTTGTAACAACTAAAACCATAGAGATTGAATTTTAAGTTTAAATTTTCATTCCACGTGTAACTGTGGGTAGTGTTATTAAAGATGCTAATTTGAGATTTTCATGCCTTCTTCCTTCATTGAGTCATGGCTTTAAAAGTCATAGAGCTTTTCTGTGGGTCTGCATGTTAGCTCCTTCCACAGAACATTAGTTTGTATGAAATTTTTGCCATTAACTTTGTGTCACTGGAGTGGCGCTTCTGTACATACTGTGAAAAAGGTACTTTCTAAGAGGTTTTGGAAACAGTTATCTGGGATATAGAAGCTCAGAAAAGGCCTGAGGCTTCAAGACATATGAGTTTTAATGGACATCTGTGGCTGTTTTCTCCCTTGCCACTGTGAAAGGTCTTAGAAGATAATTTTAGGTTTACTGTTTCAACAGTTCGTTTAGTGTAAGTGATGTCTGTTTGCAGGTTAATGTTAGCTATTCCAATACATAGTCAACCCACAGCAGTTTCCTGTGTCAAAGGAGACACTGTCCTCTAGTTGGGGACAGGAACACACTCATGTGCCCAGCTGTGTGAAGTGTGTAGTTGGTACCTTGTGCAGTCTTGAGTCTCCTGTAACTCCCCCTCCCCAACACCAGGTTTATTGTCTCTTGTCATTGGTGGTATGTCAACCTACATGCTGAATCCATCACAAGATTGAGTTGCAAGCCTCCACTCAGTGTCTGATTGCTCCCCACAGTCTGAGTGGCTTAGCAACTACAGACTATGGTGGACTCAAATAATGGAGTTTATATTTTAAATAATGTAATAAATAAGATTTTATTTTATAGCACAGGGAACAGAAGATTGTACATGTTTAGCTTTTTTAGGTGTCGCTGATTTTTGTTGATTCTGCTTCCTTGTCTCTGAGAAGAGTTGAGTGGTTGGGAGATCATATGACAGTGAAGCTTAAAACATCTGTTCTGTAGCAATACTCACTGGCTAAGTGTTGCCTTCTTTTGGCATCTCGGAACAGTCCAGCCTTGAGCAATTGAGAAGCCCACATTGTGTCAGGTAACTGCTGAGGCTGGTTCTTATACTACATCTCCTTTGGCAAGGGGCAGGGTCCTGGGGGCCCAGAGGAGAAAAGCCAGCATTCAGGGAAAGGGGAGAGAGAAAGAAACCATTCTGTGTCGTCACATGGTCGTCTCAGCTTTAGGGACGTGGAAAGGAGGGTGTTCTGGTCGAGTGCGCACATTTTTTGGGGTAGAAACAGATTTAGGGGAGCAAAACAGCATTAAACATAGTTTTTCTTTTAGACATAATCTCTTTCCCCTGCACATTTAAAACTTTTAAACTACAGCCGCCATGAAATGGATTTTTGAAAGACTCCCTAAGAGAAGAGGCATGTCAGTGCTGTGCAGAGCTCTCCTGTTACCGGCTGCGTGAACCAGTTTACATCTACCTGACTGCAGTTCTTGATGCAGGAAATCTGTTGGTTGTGAAATCTGCTTCCCATTGAGACAAGTCTTTCTGTTCTTAATTCTCCTCACATAGAAGTAATAATGAATGTTTAAATTAGGATGGTCTACAGTTAAGGGCTTTAATTCTGTCTGTATCTTAAGTAGATATGTTGGAGAATTTGTCCTTTTTTTTTTTTTTAAAGAATTTTAAGTGTCTTTTAAGATAAAGATGGACTATTTCCACATGCTTTTGCTCTTGTAGTCAGTCAACAAGCATTGTTTGGAGTATTAGGGAACTTGGTAACACACTGGATCTCCTAACCTGGAACTTTGCAAGAAATGTGCTGATGTTCTTATAAAATGGTGGGCTTAGGCCTTTGTGGCCTTTATTAAGAGTTGTTGGCTGATATACAAAATCACACCTGACCGCTGTGGTCAGCGTGGTGCTTTCTACATTGAGTGTGGGTGTCACAACAGATTGTGGGTGTTTCTGTGATAAACATGTGGGCATTGTCAAATGTTTTCCTTCATCTGAATTGTAAGTCTGCCATTTACACTTGGAATGTCAAGTAATAGAATGTATTACAATAATAGATGTAAATTTGATACACAGCTTGTCAGTCATCACTAAAAGATCAGCATCATCTTCTTTTAAAAGTGTTAGCATATAAAAACCAAGATTTGCGGGGAAGCAGCCTGATCGTCCTAGAGTATTCCATTAAGAGGAACATGCTTCGTTGGTTGCTTCAATGTCACATTTCCCAGACCCTCACTCCCCTTGGTTGAGCCAGCTGCACACCACACAGAAGGCTCTTGCTGTTCATAGCTTATTGCTTGTTGCTGGTCACAGGCTTCAGATGGTTGATGCTGCCCCAGCTGTGATCGTTAGAACCATCTCAGGCAGTGACGCTGAGTGTCAAAATAAAAAAGCCCCTCTGAATCATAAACAGACTAGCTACCTCATGCACATCCGTGGATATATTTTTGGTTTTATAGCTACAAGTGTATTTCCAGTTTGTACTTAAAATGAAGATACATTTCTGAAATTACAGTATTTCTTGTGGTTAAAACACAACTGATGTTTTAAGTCAGGTCTTTCTGTTAAAGCCCTGGCTGGCCTTGAAACGGCAACTGTCTTCCTGCTTAGGCTCGACTTTTGGGAGGCGGTATAATTTCTGTTTGTTTTGTTGTATGTGTGGTTTAAAAAATGTTTTTGACTAATATTAACATAAAAATTCATGTTAATGGGATGCCACACAACATTTTGATTTGTGTATACTATTCATACATTTTGAGTATAAAATGTAAGCATGTAGTTTGAGCTCATTGCAAGGGAGGCGCAGGAGTCGCAACTTCTTTGTTGCCATTTTCTTTTCTGACTGGGACAGGAAAGAAAAGATCAACTGTATGGCTCACCTGTGGTGGTGGTGGTGGTGGTGGTGATAAAGGTGGTGGAGGTGGTGATGGTGTTGGTGACACTAATGAATGTTTCCTTGTTAAACTTGTAGCTTTCTCGAGTAATGAGGTTTGTTTCTAACCTTTCTCTCACACGTAGGTGGAAAGTATTGTTGACAAAAGGAAAAACAAGAAAGGGAAGACAGAGTATCTGGTGCGATGGAAAGGCTATGACAGTGAGGATGACACGTGGGAGCCGGAGCAGCACCTGGTAAACTGTGAGGAATACATCCATGACTTCAACCGGCGCCACAATGAGAGGCAAAAGGAAGGTACCCTGGCTCGTGCCAGCAGAGCCTCCCCCAGCAACGCCCGGAAGCAGATCTCCAGGTCCACCCACAGCGCCCTCTCCAAGACCAACCCCAAAGCACTTGTGGTAGGCAAAGATCATGAGTCCAAAACCAGCCAGCTGTTGGCTACCAGCCAGAAGTTCAGGAAAAACACAGCTCCATCTCTTGCAAACCGCAAGAACATGGACCTCGCCAAGTCAGGGATCAAAATTCTCGTGCCTAAGAGCCCCATTAAGGGCAGGACCTCGGTTGATGGCTTTCAGGGGGAGAGCCCCGAGAAGCTGGACCCTGTGGATCAGGGTGCCGAGGACACTGTAGCTCCAGAGGTGACTGCAGAGAAGCCCACTGGGGCTTTGCTGGGCCCTGGTGCAGAACGAGCCAGGATGGGGAGCAGGCCCCGAATACATCCACTAGTGCCTCAGGTTTCTGGCCCAGTGACTGCTGCCATGGCCACAGGCTTAGCTGTTAATGGAAAAGGTGAGTGTCCGGGTGGGGTGTGATAGGCTTTGTTCATACGCTGGGTAGTAGGTGACCTAGAGGACTCTCTAGAAGGGTCCTCAAATCCTCCTGGGGAGGGAGGGGTCACAAAGCTTCCTCCCAGGCCTCTGGGAGGTCTTGACAATATATTGCTTTCCTCAAAACCTTCGTTACTCATCACAAATCAGCACTGGCTGTCCCTGCCCCCACAGCTGTGCCCCACTGTGCAGCGCTCTGTACAGGGTCTCTTCCTAAACAGTTTGGTGGTATTTTATAGCAAGTTTTATGGTGCTGTCTACATCTCTTACACACGTTCTTGTTAAGAGCCTACCTGCAGTTTCTCACATGGCCAGCATAGATTTAGACGCCATACTCCTTATTTTGCTTGCCCATGTAAGCAACACATTAACATTGTGAGTCACCAGAAACGCTTCCAGTGAAGGGCATCTTTAGGAGTTTGGTCTGTTTCTTGATGTACAGCTGATCACATCTGTCACATCTTGTTTGGGAGTAGGAACTCACTCAGTACAGTGCTGTCTGTCACCATCTCTTGGCTTCCCTACGCCCATTGTCCTGCCCATCTCCTAAGACAACCTTTCAGGGACCCTTCCTTTTGCCCATCACACCTTAATGCTTGCCTGTTTTTAATGAGTTTTTCATACTTATCCATACCCCACTGGCCTGCTGATCTTTTATGTCTTGATCCTGTCTTCTTGCCGCAGCTTTCTCAGAGTTGGTTCTGTATACGGGACTCCAATGAAACCCAGAGCCGCATGCTAACCATATGGGTGCTGTAGTATTGAGCCCCAGCCCCAGCAGCTAGCTCTACTGTAGCTTCCCATAACTCTCCTGCTGTATTCCTTTGACACCTCCCATCCGTTTCATTCATATAATGGACAGAATGGTACCCTCTGACCAAGCTAGTGTGTTGTCTCACTTCCTTAAGTAGCTGGAGTACTTCTAGGTACCCTTGGGCCCCTGCCCCAACCTGTGCGAGCACCATGACAGCATACCCTAGACTGTTCTCATTTGCCTCTTGAGCTTCACTTGGCCCTCTTACAGTGTTCTCTGTGTACTCTCAGCTCCAGCCTTGTAGATAAGTATAGGGTTGCTGGGGGGGCCACTTAGCTCCACGGGTAAGGGTCACATTAGCATTGTTAGCAGTCCTACCATGGTATGTGCAGCAAGTCTTCCTCATAGTCTTGACCCTTAGTATGGTACCTCAGCTGGCTATTAACTGAAATCTGATGTCTCGGCAGCATTTCCCAGATACATACTAGATACAAGTTCCGGTTCTGCTGGTTTCAGATCAGCCTCATGTGGGATGGGAATTCATTTCTGAGAATGATGACATTCCATATCCAGGAGGATCACAGACATTCAGAGTTGGAAAAAACTATTAATCATCTGCTAGTGAGCTCTGTTTCCCAAGTTCAGGGAAAGTGAAAGTTCATAGCAAGAGGCACCAACACAGAAAGAATCAAAACAAATATCTCCATTCATCTCCCGTGTTCTCCCCATAGTGCCTCAACTAGTGGGGTTGGGACAGGCATCTGTGTCTGCATTGATGACTTCAGGGGAGGCACTGTGCACAGCTCTGGACATAGACAAGCACTAGTACCGTGGTTGGCACCAGTGGCAGCCAGTGAGACAGACCTCACATACCACCTGGGTTTGTATGGCCTGCAGGCTGAGAGTGACCTTCACTTTCTCCTGATGACTTAGAAGCCAAGAGGCTTTCATGTGAAAATGGAACAGAGTAAAATTGTGTGTCTGTGTAAAGTCTGACTAGAACACAGTTGTGTGCATCTGTGCATGGCCTTTCCATGTGCTTGTGTGTCTGCTACAGGGACAGCTGAGTCTTGACAATGCCTCTGGCTTAAAGTTTACTGGTCCCTGCAACAGGAAGTCACCATTTTTAGGCGTTTATATTTAACTTTCAAGTAGACCGTAAAGGCTTCAGAAGGCCTGAGATCCTCGTTTATCATTCTCAGTAGTTTCTGTGGTTCATGGGAGGGAAAATACGATACTCAAACCTTGGACTCAGCAAAGTTGAGACCACCAGTGTGCTAACTCTAAACCCAGAAGGCCAGCTTTGGTACATTCCCACATCAACACTACCTTTCTCTTGCTCCCTCATGTGTCCCAGCGTGAATTGTGCCCCTCTTAAGTTTCCACAATCTGCAAAACCCGCCCTCAGCCAGAGGCTCAGATTCTTGTGTAAGGAGAGTACTGGCTCCAGTTTGGGGATTTGATCCTCACTTTTAAAAAGTTTGTACACTTCTGCAAAGGTTATGTGAGCCTGAGAGCTTCAGCTTCTAATCCTGCTATGGAGCTCGGTGGGTCAATGTGAAGTATCCTCCCAGGTCTGTTATATCCCAGCCTCTGTCCTCTTCACGGTTTCTGCTTGCCTTTATGCTTGTTGATCAGATAGAGCCCTGTGCTGGAATACTGCTGAGAACAGTCTACACTGAGGGACGAATAGAAGCCACTTGAATATTTTTAGGATAATGGGGACTGATCCCTTCCAGCCAATGTCGAGTCTAGACTTGCAGATTTATAAGAATGAATACCAACTGGGCAGTGGTGGCGCATCCCTTTAATCCCAGCACTTGGGAGGCAGAGGTAGGCGGATTTCTGAGTTTGAGGCCAGCCTGGTCTACAGAGTGAGTTCCAGGACAGTCAGGGCTACAAAGAGAAACCGTCTCAACTCACCACCCCCCACCAAAAAAAAAAAAAAAGAAAAGAATGAATGCCATTGACAGTCAAGTCCTTTCTGGACAAGTGAGATACCAAAGCAGCTAAACAAGACTCAGGTAGACCAGTACTCCCTCCTAAGGCAGAGAGAGGTTTTTCCACTACACTAACATGGAGGCCAGTGGGGACTGGAGAGACTGTGATCAGAACTGTGCCTGCCATAGACCGCTTCTTGAGAAAAGCTTATGGGTAGGCTCCTGTAGAACACGTGCTCGTGGAAGGTAAGGACTTGAAGAGGCCTTTCTGGCCTAGGAGAGAGTTGGACAAGCCTTCCACCCATTTTTCTCTTCTCAGTGAAGTTCTGCTCAACTCTTGGTCCACATCCGTAGATTTTTTTTTTTTTTTAAGCAGTTGTTTGTTTTTACTTCCCAGATTCATTTTAGGGCTTCTTCTGCATAAGAAAACAGATTTGTTTTTCTAAAACTAATCAAAGCAGATACTGGTAGAATCATTGGGAAATGAACTATCTTTCTGTTCAAAACATTAATCATATCTTCAAGGGCTGTATTTACCGCTGAAAACAGATTAGAGTATCTGAGTCAGAATGAATGCTTTGGGCCATTTTAATACACTAATACTTTTATAGAATAACTATATATAGTTGGCTTTTAGCTATTTTGAGATAAAAACAAAGGCTTAGAAGGTGGATGTATAGCTTCTCTCATAAATATAGTTAAGTTGTTTTCATACTCTTCTACCAGGAGGTCAAAGGTCATTTCTTGAATTGAATTAATTTTACAAAGGAAGTAATTGCTTTTAAAAGCTGTTATAACTTTCCTCTGGTCATAAATTCAAGTATGTAATTGTTCATCATTTCACAAGTAGGAAATATGAGAGTGTTGTTAACAAACTTTACAAAAAACTTAAATAAAACCAGAAGTAAACCCTACCATTGTTACCACACGGAGCTGAACTGCCATCCCAGGAAAGTGACAAGAAGGACTTACCTTGCCTGCCTTTATCTCACCAAGGATGTGGACTTGTGACCTGGTTCTCTTTCCTCTTACTTTCAAGGAAGTGTAAGTTTTAGGTTAACCGCTGCCCTATAGTCCCATAGGCTCTGAAGCGGGGAAGATGAAGTTAGAAGATCAGTGCCCAGCAGTAACCCCTGGGACTACAAGGAAATGTTTTCTTGAGAGGTGTCGTTGAGCAGGGTGTAATGGCACAGGCCCATAATCCCAGCATCTAGGTGGCTGACACAGGAGGATTGCTGTGAAGTTTAAGCTAGCTTAGGCTACATAGTAAGTTCAGGGCATGGAGTACTACAGACTAAGGAAAACTGAAATGGAAGGAGGCACACACGGGAAGGTGCATGTGTAAACATTTGACTTTGGGGAAGCTGGAGCGATGACTCCATGACAAAGAATGCTCGCTGTTCTTCCAGAGGACCATGTGGTTTGTCCCCAGCACCCATATCAGTGACTCACACCTGTCTATAATTCCAATTCCATGAATTCAGACACCCTTTTCTGACTTCTCTGGGTCAGAAAAATGGTGTACATATTTACAAGCAGCCAAGCACACATACACATAAAATAACGATAAATTGGATTTAAAAAAAAAAAAAAAAGATTGTAGGGGCTCCATCAGTAATTTACTTTATGCACATGCATGAAGACCTGAGATTTTATCCTGTCGCTCAGGTAAAAGCTAGATGTGATGCCACATGCCTGAAATCTCAATGCTGAAATTAGGTGAGTGCCAGATTTCGTGAAAGCTTGCCTCAAAAAAATTGGAGTGGAGGGCTGGGAAGATGGTTCATTGGTTTGCCATGCAAGTGTGAAGACCTAAGTTTGAATCTCCAGAACTCATGCAAAAGCCAGGCGCAACAGTGTGACTGAATGTTATTTGATGTAGGCCAGCTAGCCTGGTACATCAATAAAAATTAACAAGAGACCAGTGTTAGGCAATGTGGAAGGGCAGGACCAACATCCAAGACTATCCTCTTTACCTCCACACATGCTTGTGCCCCAGTACACTCTGTGTGGGGGTAGGGGTGGGGGTGGGGGTGGCTGACTGGCTGGCTGTCCAAGATTGTCCTCTGACTTCCATCCCCTTCTCTCTCTTCTCCTCCCTTCCATCCCCTCCCTCTCTCTGTCTCTTTCTCTCTCTCTTCCTACTCGACTACACTGAGAAAGGTTATAAAAGTTGAATCCCAGTGAGCAACTACTTGAGAAGCTCCCTACCCAGTGACAATTGATGCCTCACGCAGGCCTTGTGATGCTCAGTAACAGATGGGGTCCTTTGCTCCTTGTGATAAGTTTAGTGTACTTTCAAATTCTAATAACCCATTATACAAATTTGGTTATCCCTAAGAAGCCTTCAAAGTATGCAAGTGTAATCACTTTGTTTTAAAATTTATAAATATTCAGGTATTTGCCAATCCACGGAGTATAACTAAGACCCTTTGAGGAAAGATGCTTGGGTATGTCTCACTGGCAGACCATTTGCCCCACTTAAGCAAGCGTGTGTGCAGACACAAAGTCGGTCATTCCATTTGTTACTTAGAGGAGTGAGAGCCTGTGAGTGTGAATGGGGGGCTTCTTGCAAAGCAACACTGTATTGTATCACTGTTTCATATAGTTTGAATTTCTTTAGAATTGGCCAATAACATACACTTGAACTTTTTTCGAGTGCATATTCCTGTGCTTTGGTTTGCTTGATTTTTCTTTATGTTCTTATTTGAGCAGTTATATTTAATATAGTCTCTTCCCAAAGAACTTGGTGTAGTTTTATTGAAGTATTAAATCTCCCTTTTGAAATCTCATTTTTTACCTCTTCTATGTATGTTAGGCTAACTGAACTAGTTACGTTTCCCTACACTCTTAGGCAATTTAATTGAGCCTATGAGACAAGTGAGCTGAATGAAAGGTATAGGCCATTTAACTATTTTTATGCAAGTGCCACGGAAATGAGGAAGTAGCCGACATATGTAAGAACTTATGTACTATTTAACAAAGGACATTATATTGTGCAGAAGCATACCACAAAGGAAAGATGGTGGCAAGGTATGAGTGGATAGACACGCAGAGTTAAACTGTGAGGTAAGGTTTCTTTGAGCAGATGGGTCTATCTCTCCAGTGATGAAGTGCTTTTTGGTGTGGAAAGGGCAAGGCACAGTAGGAATCCTCCCTCTGTGGCTTCATGTTTGAGAGCAGGAAAATTTTCTGATTTTGCACAGCACAGATAGCTTGCCAGGACTCACTGCCGATCACCTCTGAACAGAGAAACAGGCTCCTTGGGAGTGTTTCTCCTTCCTGTCTTGTGAGTATGTTGAAATATCTTCAGGGTGGTGCTTTCCCAGTGAGCCATCAAGCTGTGTGGAGGACATGCTTGTTCATGGTTCTTGCAACCCACTCGTGGGCTGGCTCTTCATTGGGAAAACCCAGTGAGCCAATCTCAGTGCTCTTGTTGCCAGTCTAGAAACTGGCCAGATGTGAACTTTTACAATTTTTTTATGTTGTTATATTTGTGGGGGATGAGCAGTATTCGCCTACATTTATTTATGCTCCCCATGTGTGTGCCTGGAATCCTTCAAGGCCAGAGAGGGCATTGAATCCTCTGGAGGTGGAATTTATAGATAGTTGTAAGCTGCCATGTGAGTGCTAGGAGCCAAACCTGGGTTCTCTGAAAGAACAGCCAACGCTCTTAATCGCTGAGTCACAGAACTATTTACTATAAATATTATTAACATGTGTCTTAGTGGACTTTCCTTGTTTCCACTCCAAGGAGTTCTTCAGAAGTCTTAACCTATATAAATTGAGTGTCTTAGTGATGGAAGTTGCTAGACCAGTGTAAGAAATGCCTGCACATCCTTTGCCTAGATTGCCCAGTTCATATCTTCCCTTGTTTTATTCTCCTGCCTTTTCTTACAGCCATGGTTCAATATAATTACGTACACATGTGTGCAGGCACATTCTTCTCCCGTCTCTGAGTTGGCAGTTTGCTGCTATAAGCAGTGGGGCCGTAATTAATTGATGAATTTGAGAGGTGTCGCCAAAATGCTGTCTGAAAAGGCTGTCAAGACTTTGACTGCTCATTCACCTATCCTTGCGAGCATTTGAATCTACTTCACAGAATCTGCCCAGGGATACAGAAAACAACGGAGGGGGCATCTCTCAATGGGAAAAGTGTGGGCATTTTTTCTGTTCTTTGTTTTACATTCCTCACCTGTTTTCCTATTGGTGGTTAACAGTTTGAGATGTGATCTCGCTCACTTGCATGCCTTCCTCAGCAGCCATGCTGTCTCCTGTGTGCTTGAGCCGTCATGCTGTGTGTGGCATGCTTGTTCATGGTTCTTGCAACCCACTCGTGGGCTGGCTCTTCTGTGACAGGGTATGAGACAGAAAACCTTCGGATTCATTTCCATTAATGAGCTGGTTCCTTCTCAGTTTTGAATATACCAAAGGGTCTTAATTTAATTTGAAGTTTCATAAAAGTATAATTTAAAAGAAATTTGCATTTCTTTAGATCAGATGTAAAAAGAAAAAGAATGTAACTGTAGTTTGTGCTTCTTGAATTTTGCATGGTACAGGGAAGTAAAACTGGGAATATTTTCAAGTTAACTTTGTATATAGTAATTTTTTTTGATGCTTTATTTACTCTTAGACTATGAGAGCTAAACACTTGTGCTCAATTCTGTTTGAATCTATTGTCTTCCCATTTCCGTTCTCCATCTTCAGCATCTGCTATCTTGTTGCAGTAATCTGCTGGCATCCTCTGTTTAGGTCGACTATATCCTCAATTGTCGAGCATGCTACTCTGTTGCCATTGTTCTGCTTAAATTCCTCCAGCATTGTGCTTCCTAGCTCAGACCTAGTGTGAAAAAGAAGGTGACTTGACTGACTTCTCTCTGCTCTATCAAGTAAATGACAGGCAAGTTTTCCTAAACATAATTCATGCTACCAGTAGGTATTATAGTAGTCAAGACTCATGTCTTTTCTCCTCCTTGCCCATCTCAAATAAATGTAAATATTCAAAACAAGCCAATGGAAATGACATAACGGCCATGTAATCAGATTGGTTACAGTTGGACACAGGGCTGGAAGAGGCCTCAACTGTGGCCTTTCTTCCTCAAGGCTGTTTGCCTCATTCAGACAATCTAGGGTACAGTGGGTTGGTGCCCTGACCTCGCAGTAGGCCAACCAAGAAAAACTTCTTCCCCCAGAGCTCCAAGGGGACAACTAACTTGACATAAATTGTCTGACCTAACTGGTGGTTTCTAAAGGAATCTCCGGAGCTGGAAACAGGGCAAGCCTGAACCACAGCAGTAAATAATCTCGACACAGCTAAAATCACCAAGTACATTTAAGTATAGTACTTTCCAAGGGACGAGATTATCGTGAGGTTAGAAATTAATTATTTGAGTAATACTTTCGAGTTATGCCATGTTTCAGTGTCTAACCTGCTGACTCACAGCTAGCCCTCCCAGTATAGCTGTGCTCTGCACTGTGCTCCTGGTAGGCCACACCCTGTCTGTCCATCCATTTGCTGTATTAGGATCCATAGTGACTGTTCCTGTCCCACCTGTAGAGGGCATACTCTGCCTTTACTCCCTATGTAGCACCTTGTATACACCAGCCTCATCCATACATAAGGACTATTTAACCATAGTGTCAAGGATCCCTGGAAGGAAGATGCTAGAGAATAAAGCCCCAAGGTGGTTTGGCTGTGTATAGAGTCATCTTGAAGAATCATTCCTGGGTTGAGGGACTGAATCAGAGCTGGTTTCCTAAAGGAATCTGGAAAAAAAAATCTGATGGGAAATTATCTTGAAAACCCTGGTGTAAAGAACCAGCTGAAGCTAGCAAAGGGTAAGCCGAATCCCAAGGAGGCCAGTAGATCAGGGTCACGCCTGAGCTGTAGGGATTCCCAGGTATCACAAGTGATAACAAGGACAGAGGCTTCCTACAATTGGAGTCAGAGGAGGGGCCTTTTATGCCAGTCAGGGAGAAAGTGGTTTTGCTCATGCTGGTGTGTGCCTGGTTAATATGACAGCAAAGACTACAAGCACCTTCCTCATACACTTGGTATCAAAGTCTGTTCGCGAACCCACACACACCACTCTTGAGGGTTTGTTTCTGATGTGCTGGGGACTATGCAGAGAGCAGACCAGAGTTAGAGGGGCCACCAGCCCAGTTAAACCCCAAGATGGCTGCAGTCAGGTTAAGCTGAATCCCTGTAGGAACGACTCAGAGAAAGATCCAGAATGAGGCATAAATCTGTTGGCACTTACAATGATCCAGCTGGAGGAGTCAGCATGGTAAACCTCTTGATGGTTTGAGATTCCCCTCCATTTTCCGTCCAGTTGTTTACACCTGGACGTAGTTGTAGCAGATGTTTCTCTGTGCTTGCATGTGTGGTTGGAGGAATTTTATCACTGCTCTTGCATTGTTACTGCCTGTCTTCTGAGAAGATGTGTAGAGAATGATTCGTAGTGAGAGATCTCAAGGCAGGGTGAGGTGCGTGTTCACAGGCACCTGTGCATTAGCGCCGATGGATCGTGTTGTCCTCTGTGAGCACCTAGACCGCAGCTTGCTGGTCCTCTGTAGACCCCACTGGATTGATTCACCCCAGAGCTTAGCTTCCAGAATGAGCTCCAGCCCCTCACCTTGGGTGTGTTCTGGGTGATTCCTCCTTGTTGCCCTGAGACACTTGCTTTCATTTTCTCCTCTTGAGCTAACTTATCATCTGCCTCCCAACCGAAGCCACAGCCATTGTGTTCAGAACTGTTGTATTTCTAAACCTGCTAAGCTTGTCTCTGGTGACTTGGTACTCACTCTCATGAGTATCCTCACGCTTTCCCCCTCCAAACCTTCTACCTGTTCCTCTCATGGCCCTCTGGGATGGAGCGCTCCTCCCACACTGCTCCAGGGATACCACTTCCTGACCAAAGCCTGAGTTGTGGTACCTGTCCCCTCCTCATGACTTTTGACTTGAGCTAGCTCTTGGTCTACTATTCCAATATTTTTCAGTGTTGTAGGCTCTCGAGTTGCAGCCCTGCAGTGTGCTGCATTCATTATAGCAAAGTCTGCCATCACTGCACTACTGGTGACTGGCTACCTTTTACTGAGGAGGAGGCCAGAGGCCGAAAGGCACCAGTGCCACAGCCCAAAGTCATAGTCTGTTTCTGATTCTCCTTCTACAGCTCTGATGTCCACTCTAACGGTGATCCTGTCTTTTTTTTTTTTTAGAAATAAAAGCCAGGTTTTAAGATGAACGTCCCCTAACTACCCCTGCTGTTGTCGTATTAGCAAGCTTCTTGTTCCCTCAGCCCCTTTCCTTCAGAATTCTACCTTGAACCCTCCTCTCCACTTCGGGAAACAACCACCACTGCTGGCTTTTTTCTTTCAGTTGCCCTGACTGCTCTGCAGATGATCAGCACCTCGGTGTTTAATCTGCAGCTTAGGTCTCATCAGAGCCTGTGTCTCCAGCCACGCTTTGTATACATAGATACAAGCTCTAGAAGCACCTGTTCCCAAAGTGGGCCACATGTATGGGTGACCGTAGAGACCAGAAGGAGACATTAGATCCCCTGGAGATGGAGATAAGGTGTTTCAAGCCCCTCCCTCCTTATGGCCTCCATTAAAGGGCAGCCTGGTAGCATGGGATTGAAATGATGATTGTATATTGCAGACTCACTGGACCTGGCAAATGAGAGGTTGCAGCCACATAAGCCAGCAAGTGCTCTTAGCCGCCCCCTAAACTAATAGGAGTATTCAGTCTGAAGGGGGGACCTTTATTATCCCACCAGTCAGGGTCAGGCTTGAACATTCAGAAAGATGCTTTTCTTGTGGAGCCCACCTCTGGTCTCTTGACACACACCTGGACTGTAGCGCTTCCAATTTTAGAAAACATTTCTGTCACCAAAGAGCCCACACTATTTCTGAAGTGGCATGGTTAATACTTTGGAGAATTGACCTGTATGTCTAGAAGCGATGTGTGAGAAACACATTGCTGTGTTAGTCTTTAGTAATAAAAGGGGAGTCCTCTGTAAAGTTTGCTCTTTAGTATTATGGCAGGTAAGCCATCTATTCTGAATGAGTGAGAATCTGTACTGGGTAAATGAAATCATCCGAGTTAGAGTCAGAAGATTCCTGGAGGAGTGACACACTTCCCCAGAACTGCTGCTCATGCCTACGGTACCTTGTGCTTAAATTTTACTCTTTGTGCTGTGGTTTAGATACAACTTGACTGCTGTAAAGGCTGGGTTTTCTGGAAGCTTAAGTCTTCAGAGTGGTAATATAGAAGGTGATTAGGTATGGGGACTACTCCTGAAAGAAAAGCATAGTATTTATGGTATGCCAGCAAGACCATGGTGTGTGTGTGTGTGTGTGTGTGTGTGTGTGTGTATGTATATATATATGTATATGTATGTATGTATGTATGTATACATCCCTTTCCTCTTCTTGTTCTTGCCATGAGGTCCTCACTAGGGCACCAGGCACTTGATGACCTAAGTGAACTTCTTTGCAAAGTTGTCTGACTATTCTCAGGTATTTCATTATACTAACAGAAATTGGACTATTAGTCAATTTTTTTTTTAAGTTTATATGTCTGTGAGGTTGCCTGAGAAGGTCAAAAAAGGGATTTTGGATCCCCTAGAGCTGGTGGTTTGGTGAGTGCTCTAGATGGAACTCACATCCTCCAGAAGAACAGTCAGTGGTCTTCACCACTGAGCCATCTCTGCGACCCCTAGAGTCCATGTTTATAGTCCATTTTCAGTTTTAGTTCCAGTCCAATGGAAACTCCTTTGTTGCTATAGTGATTGAAACCTTGAAAGAAAATGACTTAGTCTTAGTAAAATCTAAAATTTACATAGTAAGATGGCATGGTTTATGAGGCAGGTGCCTATGGTTTTAATTAATTATTGTATTAGTGATGGCGGTGCGTTTTGTCTGCTAATGCGTGTGCCCATCCCAAGGCTGGGTGCTGTGACTTTTATTGGATATAATACACATTATTGCCTGAAACTCATAATGAACTAGATAGAGATTATTTTTCATCTTGCTGGTGCCTGAGTGATGGATCCCTTGATAGCAGTGTGACTATGGTGTTTTCTTCTCTAGAAGGCATTTCCATTAAAGCGTGGTAGTTGCTTCCATAGTTGCTATTGCCTCTAAAACGTTAAATGCCATTTTGGTTTTGTAGCAAATGCTATGAAAATATAATAGTGAGCATTCTCTACTTGATGAGGAAGATCAAGCTGCGTAATTACCTGTGCTCCACAGGCATGGCTGCTGCTGTGTGCCTGTCTGGTGACTGTGCAGTGTGTGGGCTACAGAGTGCAGCATTGTACGGCTGTATAGTATCAAGATTTGAGCCACCATTTTGTGGACTTAAAGGTGAAGCTATAAGACAATGTTTTCTCCTTTTCCATGTCTTAAGCTAGCCTTTTTTTTTTTTTTTTTTTTTTTTTTTTTTTCAAATGGTACTTGGGACAAAAGGCCTTATAGTTACAGGAAGCTATTTACAGAGTTCCTCAGTTGCCTCAGCCTTAGGACAAGTGAGGAACTTAATAGCCCTGACTCATGGTGTGGTTTGGTTTTATCTGGGGGAAGAGATTGTCTATTCTAAATTTTGGTGATGTTCCCACTAGGTGGTCTAAACAGTTTTTTTAGAATGTAATTTTTCAGAAGATAATTCTGGCTGTTTGAAGGGACCATAGCGTGTGGCCTGTTCCTGAGTGTTCACAAGGGATTCTCACATGGCACTTAATAAGCAGTACACACTGAGTTTTCCTGCTGTGTAGCCTCTGGGCTGCCCTGACAGCCTAGGGCTGCCCTTTCACTGGGGTCGCATGTCAGATATCCTGCATGTCGGATATTTACATTACAGTTCCTAAGAACACAGTTACAGTCATGGAGTAGCAGTGTAAATAATGTTATGGTTGGGGGTCACTACAACATGAGAAAGTGTATTAAAGGGTTGCAGCTTCAGGAAGGTTGAGAGCCAATGACCTGGGCTGGCAGTTGGCGTTTTGGTATTGCCTTTTTAAGTGATGTTTCATCTGGCCACTAGAAAGCTCTGCTGTACATGTGAATCATGAATCACTGTCTGGCTTTAGGCTCCTGACTTTCTGACGCACTGGAATTCCACACTGTGGTGTGCGAAACCTGGGGACTCCCTTCATCTGATATTGGCAGGTTTCTATCTTCGTGCCTTTGTGCATGTATCCCCCTTTTTCCTCCTCCCTTTTTAAATCTCATTAACTCCTTATGCTCCCGGCCTCAGCCTGGCTGGCTTTTCTAGACGCCACCTCTGGTCTCCTGGCCTCTGTATCCTCTACGATCTAAAGTGCTGTGCAGCTTCACAGCCTCTCTGTTTGTTTGTCTAAGCTACAGGGCACCAGGAACCTTCCATATCAGTTCTGCCCTGAGTAGGGTTGACATTTAGACAGTGACAGCCGGGGCTACCTGCACAGGGACAGACTATGGTGCTAATTTTCTTTATTTGCTCTTCTAGCCAGACTGAGTTCTTTAAACAGACTCTATGGTCTTATTTCTGTGTTCCTGGCCAGAAGCTAATGCATGAGTGAGTGGAGGGAGGGAGAGAGGGACGGAGGGAGGGAGGGAGAGAGGGGGGGAGGGAGGGAGGGAATGAGGGAGGTAGGGAGGGAAGGGAGGTTGGCTTGCATGCAGTGACCCTGCAGCGACCACTGTAAACATAGGCGGTGTAGAGCCCTGTGTGGAAAGATAACTTGATTAGACAGTATGACTGGGTAGTGTTCAGAAAATATTTCCAAAGTCATTTTATTGTGTTTGTGGGAAGGGGCTGCATGGAGTTCTTCTGATTATAGGGCTATTGGCAGCTTACTCCCTGGAGGAAAGAATTGTTGGCAGGATACTGCCTATTCCTACTGTTGGGGGTCCAGGAATTGCCTCACAAGCCACACAAGCTCTGATCTCGGTCAGACAGGGATTAAGCATACACCCCAGGACTGGTGGACCAGGGTCATGGTCCAGATTTGAGAACTGAACCATGACCCCAAGTTAAGAGTCTACAGGGTTTTTTTAAGCTCAAAATCCACAAGCATCTGTGCCAAGCTATTTCACCAGTTAGGATTTAGGGATAGGAGACGTTCCTTAAGAATATGTCTTTGTTGTACACTTATCCTGATTTCCTTTCATTGGTTGGGGTAGGGGACTACTTGCCTTGTCCAATATTCATGTTCTAACTTGTCTACCAAAATGGGACTTTTCTAAGATTCATGTTTTAACTCGCCGAGTAGAATGTCAGTTCCCCGGGGGGCCTTGGGAACTCAAACTTTACTTGACTAGTACTCAAAATGGAAGTCTTCTTCCAAATAATTTCTTAATTGGAGCAGGTGTCTCTCTCATGTTGAGGTCCATCCCAGGGGCAGCTTATACATAGGTACAGGAAGTGTTGTTGGGTGGTTGGTTCAGGTCCAAGCTAATTGTGTGTAACTATACAAAGTTGTACTGACTTCTACCATGATTGATTTTCAAGGGCACAGAACATAGCAGGGTATATAATTAGTCTTGGCATGAAAATGTTTCCTAGTAACAGCAGAAACATGAGAAAGTTTGCTTATAATGGCAGGCTAGCCAAGTAACTGTTTACCTAAGCCTTAATATCTTACCTAGGTCCCAACACCTACTACATTCTCTATATAGAAGGAGGCCACTCATGTGTCTGCCTCTTTCCAGGTAAAGACAGAGAAGGCAAACACATGGAAGGAACAACCTCGGGGAAAGGACAGAGAGGTTTAGGTCTTCCCTGGGGCAGCATCTGGAGCCTTCACCCTACCAGCCGGTCCCTAGAAAAATCACTGGAGTTGTTTACCCAGGAGAGAGAGAGGCTCACAGTAATCATGGAACAAAAGTAAGATTGGGTGACCAGAGCCTAGGACTTCATAAGGTCACCCTGGTAGAGTAAGTCTTAAAGGGTAGGAACAGGTAAGAAACACAAGGAAGGGGACCACAAGAGACTGAGACTAATAGACAAGCCATGAAGAGATGCAGGTGCTGATTTGGTCTGTCTAATATCTCTGTGTATACAAAGAGTACTTAACAGTACTTCAGGCTCTGAGGACATGACATGGGGAAATGATGACAACTTTACAGACAAATGGGAGTTGGAGGTTGTGGCCATCATTGTTCTGAGAGTGCAGAAATGTTCTGTTCCCAGCAGATAGCAGGGCAGGGTAGGAATCCACAGCAGAACACATTGAGCTGGGAATGGTCCCAGTGCAGGCCTGCCCTGTGAACCATGAAGCTTTGTTGTTATTGTTGTGATTGTTTTAAGTTTGTCAGAGGAAAAACAAAACAGATTCAACGTTGACATTAATGATATCAGAGTCTGGATTACATATTTTTCACTATGAACATTTTTTATCTGAAATGACCATTGTTCTCTCCCCCCCCCCCCCCATCATATTTATTTTAAAGCATCAGATGCAATAAAAAGCAAAACAACAGGGGGCCTGGGTGCAATGTTGGTTGTTGTTTAGATGGATGAAAAAATAGAATATTTTAAAAGAATTCCACTGTTGGTTGAAAACAGACCCTATACCCAGGCAAAGTACACATCCAGCATCATGTCAATATACATAAGAGTGAGTGAGTTATCTACTGATGTTATCTGATGGTTCACCCCTCAAGAACAATAGTAACACAGTCAAGCATCACTACCTGGTATGTCCTGAGGAATACATAGGCAACTTAGCATTGTGTGAACACCCCAGAGCTTTCTCACATAAACCTCGATGCTGTAAGTTCCTCTTTGTTGTCTCTTGATGGCATCAAGAGATTCAGCCCAAACAAGGATGATACTGTTGCTAGCATAACGGAAAAAACATTGAAAGTGTGTATCGAGCCTTGTGCGGTGGAACAGACCTGTAACTTCTACTCTGGAGAAGCTGAAATAGGCTGAGGGTTCCCAGCCCACAGAGCCACTTGCCAAAACCCTGTGTTCAGAATATGTATTATGGTTTTGGTCTTAAATGTCCTCCAGGATGGGAGAGATAACTCTTAGGTTCAAATCACTTGTTTGGGACCCAGGTTTGGCTCCTGGTACCCATATGGTGGCTTAGAGCCATCTGTACCTTCTGACCAGGTAATGCAGGTTTTACTGCATCCCATCACTTTGTTGAGAGCATACTTCTCATGTGTAATGGCTCTCCTGGGATTCAGAAACTATAGTCTGTAAGACTGGTGTTAGGGCCACCAAATGGTGACCTTGATTTTTTATTTTGTACAAGTTTGGCCTTGGGAAATGCTTTGGCATTCCTCAGTCCAACTACTAAATCATTGCAATAATCTATTTTTTTGTCACATTGTCACAGTCTGACCAAGAAATGGTTCGTTTTTCATTCTGAAAGGGAGACAATTCAGAATTATTTTCTTGGTTTCCTGGCCCTCCTGTGACACTCTGACTTGAGAAGCCTTTCCGCCTTTCTTGCTCCAAGTGCAGAACGACTGGTGTATCATCCACACGAGTTCTCCGCCGGCTTCCCATGTAGGAGTCATCAGAGAGACCCTGATGATTGTCCCTCATCTTCAAGGCTCTCTCCCCAACCCACCCTGCGCTGCTGGTTCTTCAGCCGTCCTGGGCTCCTGGTGAACATCATCTCTGCTGCTTTTGAACTCAAATAGGAAAGTTTCTCTAATTTGGTTTTTTTGTTTTTTTGGGGGTTTTTTTTTGTCTAACATTTTTGTCATGGAAAATAAACAAGTAATATGTCATTAGCAAAAAACATAAAGCGAAAGACACATCAAATGAAGTATAACATAGCCAAGTTTATTAGGAATGTAATCCAATCACACACAAATTTCAACAGTGTGAAAACCACAATTACTTTTGCATTAATTAAATATTAGCATAATTTAGTTGCTGGTCACAAGGATTGCTGCTTTTTTAGTGTGTGTTAAGCCAGTTTTGCATTCAGACAGTTGTTGAAGGTAGGTATATAATCATTTTAACCTGGTGCTGCATTCAGTTTGCTATGGTTTGTGGAGGGTTTTGGATCTGTGTTCATAATGAGTGATACTTGTAATGGACTGTGGTTTCTTTGCAATGTCTTTGGTTTTGGTATCAAAACAATGTTGGCCCCGTGGGATGAATATATTTCTATTTTTCCTAAGAGTATTTGAACAGCCAGTGTTGTCTTTAGTGCTTGGGAATCTGTGTAGTCTTGGCTTTTCTTGGGAATTTTTTTGATGACTAAAGTAATCCCATGTCATTTGTTATTCATATTTCTGTTTGTTCTACACTGTGTTGGTTTGTATTTTCCTAGGAGTGTCCCATTGTGTCACGCTACCTTATACTGAAGAGCTGTTTCAGAATTCTCACAATGGTCCTTTTATCTGTGAGGTTGCTCTGAGATTCCATTTACTCCCTATTGTCATATTTATAAATGCTCTTTTTTCTCTTGGCAACATCTAGATAAAAGTTTGATTTTGTTGAGCTTTTAAAAGAACTAACTTTGGTTTTATATAGTAGTCTTGAATGTTTAGGCTAGTAGAAACAGAATTTTTTTTTTTTTTTTTTTTTTTTTTTTTTTTTTTTTTTTTTTTTGCACATACCTGATCCCAGCACGAGGGAGGGCAAACCAGAGCTGCAGAATGAGAACCTGTCTCAAAAAAACAGTTTAAAAATCTTTTCCCAATTTTCTTTTGTTAGCTGATTTCTGATTTCATTCAGTGCTTTCAGAATTCTTTGTGGAGTTTTAGTCAGACTTGATGTCTGTACTCATCCTCGGCCCTGCAGCGTTTCACGTGCCCTAGGATAGGAGTGTCCTGTAACGAGAGCTGCATTGTTCTACAATGGTCTGCTAAGTCTGTTTGGCCCTCATTAGACTTCTATCTCATTCTGTTCCTTCTATCTGATGTGTCCATTTTGAAATCATCAGTTACTGGTACTGGGTTATCTGTTCTCTCTTGTCATCATCTGGTTTTGCTCCATTTAGGGCTCTGTTGTCTTGGACATGTCATTTTGTTGTCCCATCTTTGAGTATTAACCATTGGTTACAGAATGTTCTCCTTTCCTCCCCTCCCACCCTTATTTGTCCATTTTTAAGTTCTGGGAATGAAATTCAAAGCATCGTCTGTTACTAGCAGAGTAGTGCAGCCGAGCCACACTCCGTGTCCCTCTCTTCCCCGCTTGTAACAACTTCTCGTACTCCCCGAGTCTGTGTTTGCTCGTCTCGTCTAGTCTGGCTCACCAGCTTTCTCCCATGATAATCCCTGCTGTGGAGTTACAAGCAGGCTGCCACATTCTCCTGAGTTTTAAGTTGGTACAGGGATTTGCACTACTGTCCTGATACAAGAGCAAGCATTTCCCTGCTGAGCCTCCTCCCCAGCTTCTTGTTTTGTTCTGTCTGACACTGGGTTAGCGATTCCAACTCCAGTCTAGTTACTGCTTTGTCTTTCTTCTGTTCTCTGCCTGTACTGGTATAATGCTTTTTCATTCCTGTTGTTAATTGCTTTGCCATTGAAATGGAGTGTCTATGCTTTCATTCCATTGAAAGTAGGTTTATGGTGCACTGACACATGACAGTGTTGTCACTGATGAGCCCACACGCATGACAATGGTCCCACTAGTAAAAATAGGTTAAAAATCAGATGGCTTAGGCAGAGGCAGGCGGATTTCTGAGTTCCAGGACAGCCTGGTCTACCGAGTGAGTTCCAGGACAGCCAGGGCTACACAGAGAAACCTTGTCTTGAAAAACCAAAAAAAAAAAAAAAAAAAAATCGGATGGCTTGTAATTTGTGTTTTATGACAGAGGTCTTTTCTCGGTTTCATTTTGCTGCCATGACTAAAAGCTACATGAAGAACAAACAGGTCATGAGTTACAGTCCATCGCTGAATGAAGTCAGGCCAGGAATTCAAGCTCGACTGCTTGCTTGGAATTAGGAAACTCCAGCCAAGAAGTACAGTTGGAACCACTATTTGCTTGCAGACCCATGCACACGTACCTTTCTCTACAGTGCAGAACCACTTGCCTGGGGAATGATGCTGCCTACAGTGGGCTGGTCTCTCCCACATCAAACAACAATCGAGAGAATCCACCTCAACAGACATTACATAGGCTAGTCTGTTGTTGACTGTCTAGACAGGGTCATTATATATAATCTTTTTTTTTTTTTAACCTAATCATAGAAACATTTATAAAGATATTAATAATAACTCAACATTAATTTATAGATTAATAGTAGTTTTATAAATGTTGTAAAGTCTGCTAACATACAAGGGCATGAGTATCCTTAGCCTTTGTATCAGTCACTGGTACCAGCTTCTAGTCTTGCCACTTCCATTCATGTTTAAGTACCCTAAAAAAGTGTACTTCTTCCTCTTCTTCCTTTTCTTCCTTTCCTACTATTTTTTTTATTGTGCCTTTTCAGTGTTTTCAGACACATTTATTTGTGGTGTTAAGGAACAACTCAGGGATGTCCACATGCCAGTCAAGAGTTCAACTACTGATGCATACTCTGAACTCACAGATGCATTTATAGACACATGTACTCATGGTGTGTTACAGCAGCCTGTAGCATTCACAGCTCAGCAGTAACACGCTGTTGAAGTGTGGCCTAGAAACAGTAAGCTCTCCCATGCCACCTCAGCATATAGAGACCGCCTGAGTGTATGGGAAGTTGTATATCTTAATGCTCTACCCCATTCTTCTAGTACTTTCTTTTGTGTTAAGTATTCACTGATGTTATCGCTTTAATTCTGTTTTATGTACTGGGTAGTTTTAGCCATTTTCATTGACTTCCCTGGAAGTTTTAGTTAAATGCTAATTGATGAAAATGTAGTTTGAGTTAACACCAATTTCAATTCAATAATATTTTTAAAAATAGCTTTGTTCCTGTATAACTGCATCTGTCCTCTCTCCTTCTATAACTACTGTCATTCAAATTACATGCCTGGCCCAGATGTAAAATTATTGCTTTGTATTAGATGTCTTTTAAATCAGATCTGGGGAGAACTACAAACCAAAATACACTTGTCCTGCTTTTTATAGTTCCCTAACTGGTCCTCCTCTGCCAGTGGTTCTCATTGTTTCATGAGGACTTGAGTTGCTATTTAGTGTCCTTATCTCAGCCCAAAATGTTCCTTAGGTCTCCGCTGCACAGCATTCCCTCTCACTGTGAATCGTCTTATGTGTACTTTTTCTAGGGATGATTAAATGTTGTTGAAAGATAATTGCACTCGGTGTGGAGCTTTTGGTTCACATCCCCATTCCCACGTTGGCCTCCCTGGGCTCCAGCTTTAGTTTCTGTACCCATCCTTTTGGTACTGCACTTTGTCCTCCGGTTTCTATGGAAACCCTTGAACCTGTGAATCACTTTTGCCTCTTTCTTTTGCCTCTTTCTCGATGCTAAGAAAGTTCTGTCTTTGACTTTTACCAAGTTGGCATGTCTCAAAAGACTCTCTTTGGACTTATTTTACTTAGAGTTATAAGCTCCTTGGGTATATAGATTAATATTTTTCCATCTACTTTTAGAAGTTTGGGGCCATTTTCTTTCCAGATGTTACATCTGTGTCTTTTTCCTCTCTTCTGGGATTTCTGTAATGCATGTGTTGGTGTGTTTCGTGGGGTCTCTCCAGCCCTTTCTGGATCGCATTGTGTCTCTTCCTTCCCTCTTTTGGTTTAGTGTTCTAATTGAGTATATTAAAAGATTTTAAAGGCCATTACTGTTTCAAGTGATGTCAATCATTCGGACTTTGTATTTCTACACCAGCCAGTGGAAGGTGGGCCTAGGATTTGCTTTTAATGTCTAAGTTGTTGGCCTACTATTATTGTTCATATCTGCTTGTCTTTGTAGTTCTGTCTGCTGTTGCTGGTTCCCTCCTTTGTCTTCCCAGCAAGTTACCTGTTTTTGTCATGTTTCTTAAAGGTATTTCTGTATGAAGTTTCTTTAATTTCAGTGTTAGCAGCATTTTCTGAGTTTTCATTTTATTTATTTTATTTAGACTTAATTCTCTGTTATTGATTGTCTTGGTTACTGTTCTACACGTCAGTAAAGAGACATGATGATCAAGGCAACTCATAAAATGTTTAATTGGGGCTGACTTACAGTTTCAGAGGTTTAGTTCATTATCAACACAGTGGAGAGAATAGCAACACACAGGCAGACATGATGCTAGAGAGTCAGCTGAGAGTTCCACAGCCAGTCCCCAGGCAGCAGGAAGAAAGACACTAGGCCTTATTTGGGCAGAAACCTCAGAGTCCACTCTTTCCTCCAACAAGGCCACACCTCCTAATCCTTCTCAAAGAGTGCCCACTCCCTGGTGACTGAGCATTCACATATATGAGCCTGTGGGGCCTGTTCTTATTCATACACCACACTGACGTGCTGTGATGGCTGTTCGATTTCTTAGCAGCTTTTAGTTTGTATTTTGAGGTCGGATGTCAGAGCCCAGGCTGACCTTCAATCACTGCTTCCGTCTCCTGAGTCCTGTGATCACAGGATGGCAGCCCTTTTAAAATACGCATTTAATGCTGCGAACTTCACCTACGACAGGGCTTTGGTTGAGTCCTCTGTGTTTTAATTTGGTGGTATTATTATTATTACTACTACTACTACTACACTATATTTGTGTTTCAGTTTAAAATGCCATTCCATCTTCTGAATCATTGTTTCTGTGGAGAAAATTGCTCCTCAGACTCTGTATAGTATGTGTCTTCTATTTTGGCCTGTTCTAGTCTGATTCTTTTACAAATTTGAAATGATTGTCTAAGAGTAAGGTTTTAAATTCTGCTTCAAGTTCCTTAAGTCCCTTTTTATTCTCTATTCTGGTTTTGTTTTTGTGGTTGTTCTGTTTTGTTTTCAAGGCTGGGGAGCAGGAGAGCTTTGGTCTTCTCGCAATCCTGGTAACCGAGTCTTTCCTCAGTTTGTGGGGTTGTTTACTGATGATCCTGTGGAAGCCTCCTTAATCCCTGACACGAGTTTTTTGTTTGTTTGGTTTTTACCGATCTTTCGATGTTCAATACACAAATATATGGTGTCTCTGATACCACCACCCTTCCCTTCTCTTCTCCCCCTCCTGCCTGTTAGCCTTCCCACCCATGTGCATTTCCCTGTTCCACATTCATGGCTTTTTATTTTCTGACCTACCGAGTCTAGGCAGGGTGTCTGACAAATAGATTGCAATGCCAGTGCCATCCCCACAAAATAGCACTTCGCCACTCTTCTGTCTTCCAGCTCTTATTCTCTCCACCCTTCCTCCTGTTGTTCCCTGAGCCTTAGAGGGGGTGGTGTGAATGTCCTGTGTGGGCTGAGCATTCGACCGTCACCTGGTCTCAGCGGGACACCAGTATCTTGAATAGCCACGGAGTCTGCATGGACTGCGTTTCATCACAGACTTTCTCTGATTGAGACTCAGCAGCATTTGTGGGCACACTGGGGCACTGTTGGTTTAGATAGACAACAATAGTGTGACCCTACCCCACCCCAGGGCCGGAACTCCTCAGCTGTGGGGTTTTAACCAGGTTTGCAGTACTAGATGTGGATATTTTTCTTGTATACTGAGCTGCAGAGCCAGGAGCGCTTAGGTGCCCCCATACCAGTTATGCCAGTATTGCACCAATGTGCACATCCTGTCTGTTGAATTATGGAGTTTATAGTAGTCTCAGCTGGTTAAGACCATCAGTACAATTTTCTCCCAGTGCTTTTTATTTCTGCCCTTAGTCTTCGGCCCTTTTTACATTTATTGTTGCTGGAATTCTCCATGTGCTTGTGTTAATGGCCTGTCTTTTCCCAAAGATCCTTTAGCATCCTTTATAGTTGAAGTCCCTATGTGATAAGAACATCATTTGAATCATCTCAAGTCATCTCAGTTTCCTTAACAGTAAAGTGTAACATTTTAATACCTTGATATGTCTATGTCATAGGACCTCCATGTCTCCACTTTGGGGTGGGTGAGGTAGCTCTTCTCCACATTATTTCCTTGTCCTCCCCCACCCCCATCTTTTCTTTGACATTAAGGGGTTAGCAGGATTTGCTCTTCTCTCCACCCCCACCAGCGGCCTGATAAAGAGTAGATAAGGTATCGTCCATACCTTTCCCATGGTGGTGGTGGATGCCCATGGCAGGGGCATCAGCATCCCTGAGGGGAGATGGCTTTGATCAGTACTGTTACGGTAGCCTACACTACCACAGCAGATGTTCTGGCTTTTCAGTGAGTTGCATTTTGCTCTGACACGGTAGAGACAGTGCCCTAGTCTTAGTTTTCGCATGTGGGCTTGTCCTTATGTAGATTGTAAGCTGTCTGTCTGGCTCCCTCAGTTCTCTGAACTCAAGGAAAGTTGCACTTTGTAATTTATCTAACACTCTGCCATGGCAAATCTGCTGTCCATTCTGAACTATCCATCTCGTTCCTTGCTGGCCTTCCTTTGCAGAAAAGCATAGCATTTGCAGATTGGGATCCGGAACTGAAGGTGTCTCTGAGGAGTCGTGGGTGGCATCACCTTTGTGGGACAGCTCTGGATCCAGGTGGCTTGCTACCATTTTGCCTTGTGTTCCTCAAACTCCCTCACATATAGTACACCTATGCCCAGGGGCATGAGCCACATAAAGATAGAAGGAGAGAGCCTACCCCACATGCTTGCCCTTTGACCTACGGGGGGCGGGGGGTGGAGGTAGATCTCACCACTGTGAGGTCAAGGATGGATCTGCAAATAAGACTGGATGAGAGCGTGGGACCACCAGCTTCAGATCTAGAGGCTCTGGCTCTGGTGCTCATCCACCCATGGCTCCTCAGAGAAGAGCCTGAGTGGCGGCTCTGTTTTGTTGGGTATGACCATGTAGTCTTTAGTTACAGCAGCTGCTCCTATGCTTAGACACACGCCGCAGGGCACATCCTTCTGTTACATCTTAGTGGAAATCTTCAGGATAATGTCCAGATTAGGAGGGTTGTGGCTTCTTTAGTTGAATATCTGTGTCACAGGTTTCCAGCCACCCTCCAAAACCACTTGGCTGCTCTGTTGTGTACACTTTTAAGTTTTCTGGAGTTAAATGGCTTAATGTAACTAAACTCAAGCGTTTCTTTGAATATTATAATGATTAACTTGTTTGCTTTGTATTTTCAATGGGCAGAAATGAGCCATAAATCCTATTAAGCAAATAAAGCTGCAAAGATGTCTCAAGTGACCGTCTTTTGGATATAAACTGCCTACACTTCTCCCCTTCTGTGAGGATACTTCACAACACGTTTTCCCCCAGTCCTGGGACTTAAACCCAGGGCTAGGCAAGCACTCTACCATTGAGCTACATGTCCAGACCTTTTAAATGTTGGGTGGTAGGGTTTTTCCAAGTGCCAAGGCAGGTGTGGAACTTGGGAGGGTCTGCTGCCTCTGTTTCCCAGATAGCTGGGATTGCAGGCATTTGTCATCGTCCCCAGCTTCCATAACACATTTTCTTCTTTTTTAATTTGAGGGTATTCTTTATGTAAGTTCTGTGTTCCTGTGAGCAGATTTCCTTTTACCTAGTCATGAGGTGGAATACTGACTGGCACCACTGAAAATAAAGACCACCTGAATGCCACCATCACTGCTAAAGCGTTCAGTGTGGATCTGGAAGCTGCTTGAAAGGCCAATGGGTATCTCAAAGGTGACAGGGCGGAGCTGGTATTCTCTTTTCTGGTCCTCCTGACCCCTTCAGCAGCCTTGGCAATTGACAGGGTCCGAAGAGGACGTTCTTTTCCCCTCACAGCCTGTTTCATACTAACTACAAGTCTTAGAGTATTTCACGAATCCAAAGAAGCAGGCAGAGGCTCAGCCACCAATGCACAGCTCTGCATCCTTCTCTGGCAGGCCAGCCATGGAGGATCAGAGCTGTAGCAGGAACTCACTCATAAAAGCACTTAGTATTTGATCTTTGTTTAGGTGGCCAGGGAACTGACCCTGTGGGTTTAGAAAATACTAAGGTAGTTGCTACCTTCATGTGCTTTGGGACATCTCTTGAATTGGACACACCCATCTTTATGCTTATTTTTCCTTCAAACTTGAGTGGGTGACTGAGTGTTGGTTTTTGTCTTTTAGGGACCTTGAGAAGCTTCCCTTAGATTTTAGAAGTACTACCTTGTTTTAAGTCATGGAATTTTTTTTTTTTCTTTTTAAGAGTTACCTATGTATACCCCTGAAGCAAGGCTGTAGCCTGCATTTAGTTTCTGTCTACAGACCAGGCTGCTGTGTGCTGATTCCTCCTTTATTGCAGGTTACCCATTGTGCTTTCTTTAGTATTATGCTTTGCAGTTTTAATGATGTCTTTTGCCCTTCAAGATCTATAACATGCCACTACCGAGCTGACTGGAACAGCATTTGAGGACACAGTCAAGATTAATGCAGACCTTGTTCCAGTTTAAATATCTCTGATTTACAGAAGCAATGAGTTCAGGGGGAAAAGGTTAATGCTGTCCTATGGTGTGCTCTGTTTGACTTCTAAAGAGGTTGCCAAACATGGTCTCACTCGGAAAAGATGACAGGTTTTCAGTCAGGCTGCTGCTGTAGCCATTGCGGGTAGAAGCTGATAAACTCCAGCGTGAATGTCAGCAAGCATTGTGACTGGTGTGACTCTGGGTAGTCATATACTTTCCAAAGGCGTTTGAAGTTTTTGCTCTATGAGTTGTCTGTGCAGTAAAGGTAAAAATATGAGTTCTGAACGTGTTAGCCTAGAATATGCCAGATACAGTAAATGCATTTTGTGAATTAACAGTCTTTGAAGAGGTTTGAATGTAACAAGATGATGCCTCCCTATGATAGATAGGCTTTGAAATTAATGGCCTTATACCACTAATGAACTAGGGAAATTAGATTGCTATTCATTAGTTATCTTACTAAAATTGTAGTTGCAAAAGCTAGTTAATTCTAAAAGTCAAGATGAATGTGGAGGAAAATGTCAAGAAATAGATCTCATGGAAAAGTAGAATCATTGTGCAGAAATAAGTCTTTTAAAGATATAATCAACAATAAGACCCCACTGCTAGAGAACTATACCTATCATTCCTTCTGTTATCATCCTACCACCATGTTCCTGGGGTTGGACTCAAGCACCTTAGTCAGTGTTCTATTGCTCTGGAGAGACACCGTGACCACAGCAACTCTTATAAAGGAAAACATTTAATTAGGGCTGGCTTAAGGTTTGTAGGTTTAGTTCATTATCAGTGTGGCAAGTAGCAGTGTAGGAAACATGGCATTACACAGGCAGACTCGGTGTAGAAAAGTAACTGAGAGTTCTACATCTGGATTTGCAGGCAACAGGAGAAAGGTACACTGATCCTGGCTTGGGAATTTGAAAATCCCAAAGCTACCCCCAGTGACACACTTCCTCCAAGAAGGCTGCACTTCCTAATTCCTGTCTGATTGCACTACTCCCTGGGACCAAGTGTTCAAATATATGGGTCTATGGCCACTCCTGTTTAAACCACCATGCACACTGAGCTCCAGCTCCAGCTCCAGCTTCCTGTTAGCAGTCTTCTGTTTTCACCTATCTCTGTCTCTCCTTTTAGTCTCAGTGCTCCACACTAAAGGGAACATGGGTCTTTTGATGACTGCTCACTTTACAGTACTTTAAGGAGGCATTGCACTGCCCAGGTTACTAGACCCCCCTTCCCTGCTTTCTGTATGCACCTGTTTGCAAAACCATCCGAGTGAAATAAATACATTTACAATCTTACTTATCCTGGGTTTGCTTTAGAAGCCAACATGATCCACGTAGACCGGAGGGGTCTGTGTTGCTAACAATTGTCCATCTTCTTGTTTCTTTTTCTGAGATCAAAACTAAACTTCCTCCATGGAATTTGCATTTGTCAATTGAAGACCAATCTGACTTGGATAATCTCCTTTGACTCTCAAATATGATTCCCATTTAAGGATTCTAGTTTCCTTAATGTTCTATACTTTAAAGTGTGGACTGTAGCTGACAGCTTTGTACTTGATTCTGGAGTATATGTTGTGAAGGACTCTGTAAACTTAAGATTTCAGGCTTCCTTTGTGCTACTAAAGGCTTCCTTGTTTTTCTAGATTTAGGGATCCAAATCCCCTTAGGGATTAATGCACTCTGAGGAGCTCAGCAAACTCTGAGTGAAGACCAAAGCTGGCAGAGGGCTCTTATGCACAGAATAATCCACAGAAGAGCACTGCTGTCTGTGCCACAGATCTTGAGCACATGGCCAAGGGCTTCTGGCTGTGTCCTTGTCCTGAGAATTCTGCATACTGAAATCATGGTTAAAAGCTACTCAGCAAGCCCTTGAATGTCTTCAAACTCTGGCACAGAACCGGAGATCACTTAGTAAGGCAGAATACTGAGAGGCATGCTGCCTCTGTGTGTGTCAGCACTCTGGGACAGGCTGGGAAACAGCAGCACCTTGCCATAGATGGATAAAGACCAGGACTCTCAGAATTGCGTGGCTCCTTGAGAGTAACTCCTATTGCTGTTGACTTTTTATAGCCTCTTCTCCCCTGCTTGCCCATTCCAAGGGTATCAAAACAAAGGCGCTTACTTAACAAGAAATAGAAGAGCATAGTCCATAATTTCACTGTTTTCCACGAGCTTAGCTATATTCGTTTGTTGAACACATTCTGAGATAAATAGGAAAACATGAAGTGTAACTTTAAAGACTTTTAACATAAAATTTCATGAGATTCAGTAGGTCCACTGTAGTTGTGTGTTCAGAGAATGAAAAGCGGAGTCTGTAGAGAGATTATTAATGAAAGCCACCATTGGCTGGTGGACAGATGCATACATACACTGTGTCTGTCTACACAACAGGATCACCATACCATGAAAGCAGAAAGTCCTTTCTGTGCTGTAGCAGGACTGTGCCTTAAGGACATCATGCTGGGTAAGCAAGCCAGTCACGCAGGACAGATGTGTGGTTACCCTTGCAGGAGTCCCCAGAATAGCCAAATCCACGAACACAAAGAGGACAGAAGAAAGAAGTCAGTGTTTATCAGGATGGTGCATGTCACTGTGAATGTTTGGTGCCACTGACCTACTTAGAAACAACCGTCAAACCATAATATAGCCCAGTTGTTTGCAGGTCTTGAGCTATCTGGACTGTGTTTATGCCAAGGACAGAATCTGTAGTTTGTTTCTTTTGTTTTTTTTTTTTTTTTTTTTTTTAAGAGTGAATACAGATGCCTGATACCTGGTATCCCTGCAAACCCTGGTATTCACCACAGGGAAGTTTTTCACAGCTTCATGCAGTGAGTGTTAGGGATGAAGGTAGAAACCATTGACAGCATGAACCGTCGGAACATTGTGTCATCGTGGTCATTGGCTTTATTTAATATGTATGTCTGTGGTGTGAGCAAGACCTTTCGCGCTTGTGTGTGGCACCTGTTTGTGCAGGTGTTCGTGTGTGAAGGGCAAAGGTTGACCTCAGGTGCCTTGCTCAGTTACTTTACATTTAAGATATTATTGAGGTGCATGTTGAAGCATGGGTTTTCACCGAAACCCAGAGCTCACCAGCTAGCCAGTCCAACTAGCCTGCTTGCCTAAGGATCCTGTCTCTACCTTTCAAGGACTGTGATTACACATGGGCCACCATGGGCACAGATGGGTACTGGGGATTCAAACTCAAGATTCTTATGCTTGCATGGCAGTCACTTTACCCACTGAACCATCTCCCTAACTCCTGCCTAGAATTTTGTGTGTTTATATTTGGTAATAATCAGCTAGCAGGAGCTATTCCCTGAGTAGTGGTGGTCTTTGGTACTGTGTGCAGGGCTCTATTAGCAGATAATAGTTGTTTATTTAGTACAAGTGAGCTGGGAGGTAAGTATTTTAAGCATAATGAGTGAACGTAAATGTGATCTTAAGTGTGTTTCCTCTCAAACTATCAACCAAGGAAGGGAAATCTGAATGTGGATGAAGACAGACCATCTCTTCCCAGGTCACTGGACACATGGCCCAACAGTGGTTTTCTTCCCATTTGTAAAAAGCAGTCCTTTTGGCTCTGTTCATGTCAATGGCAAAGGGAAGGAAGGAAGAAAGGAAGGAAGGAGGGAGGGAAGGAGGGAGGAAGGAAGGAGGAAGGGAGAGGGGGGAGGGAGGGAGGGAGGGAGGAAGAGAGAAAGGGGGAGGGAGGGAGGGGATGGGGAAGGAAGGAAGAAAGAGGAAAGAAAAGAAGGCCTATATGGAGCCCTTAAATTTCAGTGAGCTATGAGACCTGTGTTGGGAGTTACGTCAGCCCTCAGGTTTTCCTAACTAGCTCAGAACATATTTCCTGTTCCTGGATGATCCCAAGCATTCTTCTCTCCCTGAGCTCAGTCGTCAGTTGTTGTTGGCAGGTGGGTGAGTTGTTGATCATGTAATCCCTCCATGCCTCCAGTGTTGTGCCTATAATTATTTAATGTGGTGTTTAACTCTCTGAAGGCTGGTTTCCATCTGTTCTTTTTCATCCTGGCTGTTTGGTAAGCCTTTTTTTGTGTGTGTGTGTCCCCTGAATCTGGCATATCTTGACACCTCCATTTCCTTGCTGATTGGCACATCCTGAAGTGCCACATTCTGTTTAATAGTTATGTTCAGCAGATACCCACTGAGTCCCTGTAGTGTGAAAAGCACTTGGGAACCATTGGGATCCCAGTCCCATCAAGTCTCAACCCAGAAGTGTTTCCCCCAACATTTAGCTTTTGCTGGTGTGTGTGTGTGTGTGTGTGTGTGTGTGTGTGTGTGTGTGTGTGTG
>JANHMN010000006.1:26479420-26516515 GCA_030674055.1 Rhabdomys pumilio | reverse complement strand
TGTGTGTGTGTGTGTGTGTGTGTGTGTGTGTGTGTGTGTGTGTGTGTTTGTTTGTGTGTCTTTACCACTGTGGGAAAGCTGCTGGGTATAAAGTGAACGTGACTCCCACTGGGCGATCTCAGGTGGGGAAAAAAACCACAGTAGACCTTAGGTTTTCCTTTTGTAAGGAGATATAGTGAGGCGCCTGGTTTCCCCCAGCAAGCATTGGCAGGGCTGTCATTCAGTGTTAGAAGCCAACCCTTTGTCCTATCCAGCCACCTGTGATCACTTTACTTCAAGAAAGAGTACTTTCTCTTGGATTTGGTGACAAATAAGTCGGAAAGAGTTATGACTGAATATTGTGAGGGAAGATGACTGGTCACAATATGAACCTTTCACTGGCCTTACGAAACTGTGCCATGAGGAACCAATATGCTATCTCCACATGGTGGGGAGTGGGTGGTCACAGAACCGGTCACCTGTTATCTCAGGGAATGAGGAAGCAGACAATCTTGGTGTTGACCAGTACTCTGCAGCTCCTTGCTGGATTCTAAGATCCCAGGCAGCTGGTACCTACGTTGACTTGTTGGCAGTTTATGATTCTTCCTGTGCTGTGAAGGAAATGGCTGCTGTAACCTCCCTATTGTAGACCTTAAGTATGCTCCCTCACTGAGGGTACCAAGTGCATCAGCTCCTGAGTTGTGCTTGTCCATATCACCTTCAAAAGGTGTCTGTGTGGGGTTGGGGATTTAGCTCAGTGGTAGAGCGCTTGCCTAGCAAGCTCAAGGCCCTGGGTTCGGTCCTCAGCTCTGGGAGAAGGAGGAAAAAAAAAAAAAAAAGGTGTCTGTGTTCCACCCCAGGAGCCACAGGAGGCTGGCAGTGTGGACCAAAAGCATTTTCAAAGAGCTCCCTGGAAGTCTGGTAAGTCAGGGTGAGAAGGCCTGCTGCACATAGCAGCACACCACACTCACGTGTCAAACACATCATTACTGTGTAGCCGTTGATTTAATTAGACTGGTCTTATTTAGGTTTAGGAAGGTATAATTAAGTATTTGCAGTTGATTTAAAGTTGCATAGTCTCATTAATTGGTAGTTCTTTTTTGTCTCAAAATAGTATTTTTCAATTTAACTCTCCTTACTGCTTTGTGTACTTAATTTTTTTTAGATTAGCTCTCTGAAAAGTTAGCTATTAAGGCAAATCACTTTAATTGAAGACACCAGAGCTCTTTGGTCCCTAAGCCTGTGTGCTCTTGGGTTTTTTATGTTTGCATTCACATCTTCCCATCCATCTGGTTTCTGTCTGTTTCTGACACTGCTGAGTTACCTTGCAGTTTTAATGAATTAATCTGTGTGTTTTTGCGAATAAGATGGTGCCTATACATTTACCACTTATAGGCTCCCTTTGTCCTTTAAAGAAGGAGTCATGTGTAGTATCACGTCATTTCCCACTGCTGAGGCAGTAGTACCACAGCTGTATGGCACAAGGTGTCATGGTCCCCTCCCTGGCCCAAGGACAACCCTAGTTCTCGGTAGAAAGCTGGGTCCTTATGTGTGCTCAGGCTTGGAAACTGAGTCATCATCATAAGTGCCTAAGAGGTATGAAATAGATTGGAGTTCCAAAAAGCCTGTACTGTTCAACTAAGTTTTAAGTTTAATGATGTTTAGGTATTGATTCTTAATTCATAGAAAAAATTGTTGAATGAGACATTTGAGGAGGTGGCTAGAGGGATTGCCCTGTAATTAAGAGTGCATATTGTTCTTGCAGAAGACCAAAGGTCAACTCACAAACAAGGTAGCTCACAAACTGCCTGTATCTCCAGGGAATCCAACAGCCCTCTGAACTTCTCAGGCAGAAACACGTATATAAACACACTATCACATAATAACAACTTAAGAAAGAAAGGTTTGAATTTTAGTGGCCAAGGGGACTTGACAGTGTCATTGTGCACTAGAATAAAGGTGGTCTAAAGAGTGTGTTGCCACGTGAGTCAAGCAGACCAGAGCAAGGCAGACAGGGCAAAGGGAGGGAGGGAGGAAGGGGCTGGGATTGCATGTGGAAAGAGCAGGGCAGGGCAGGCTGGTGCTGTGTCCATCCCTTTCCACAGCCAAAGGCTGGTGACTTTCCGCCATGGTTGTTGAGAGTCAGGACAGAGACCTACTGTTCTGACCAGCCAACCACTTGTCTTCCAAGGCAACTCTTACAAAACAGAGCACTGCATTGGAGTCTTGCTTACAGTTTCAGAGAGAGTTTTAGACCATTAGAGTCATGCTGAGGGACATGGTGACAGACAGGCAGAGAGAGCCACTGGGCCTGGCATGGGCTTTTGAAATTTCAACACCCATCCCATGGTGACATACCTCCTCCAAGGCTGCACATAGTCTAACAAGGCTACACCTCCTAATCCTTCGAATCCTTCATAAACAGTTCACCAGCTAAGGACTAAACATTTAAATATATGAGCCCATGGAAGCCATCCTCATTCAAACCACCACAGAGCCACTGGCCGTGGTGGTTCTCAGGAACCAGGCACACAGGTTGAATTGGTAAACTTGAATATCAAGTCTGTGGATCCGTCAAATGTATCTGAGAGTCTGGTGAAACCAGGTAGAGCATCCTACCTAATGGCTCAGATGACTTGGGTGGGCCTGTCTAGGACAGAATTGAAGCTTCTCATGAGATAAATGTAACACACAGGTGCTGCTATGGAAGCCACATTCTCAGATACCCTGTCATGACCCATTGTGAGGGCCATGCCACTATACAGATATATTGTGATCTTTAATTCCTAACAGTCTTGACTGAAACAAATACTGACTGGTGATCATGAAACTGCCTTTGTATCCCAGAGCTTTAAAGGTACTGCTGTGTGTTGCAGGGGGGTGGCTTCCAGAGAGAGAACACAGCATCTCTCACCTGTTACCTCAGTAGCTGGAGAGCCATAGTCAGAGTACTTGTGTTAGCTACACTGCAGTGACAACTACAAGAACTCCCAGTGTGAAAACTAGCTGTCAGCAGCCAGCGCAGGAAGGGTATTTCAGTCTTGAGTATCTGGCCTGACAGCTGTTTAGTGATGCTCACTGGTCAGTCTGGTCCTCCTACTCTCTATGCTTCCCCTGGGTGGTTGGTCTGTGTTTAGAACCCTTAGTGCCTGACAATTAATCAAAATGCTTGGCTGGAGCCGAGGGATCACCCACTCTTAAAACCAAACTCTGGGAATAGGCAGTGACAGGCTGTGGCTTTGTTGAGCAGAATTTGGGTGGCCAAATTAAGAATTGACTTCTTAATCATGAGGGTTCTCGTGGTGATGGTCCTCAGCAAGTTTGAGCTTTGTGTGTTCCCAAGGAGCTAAGTTCAGCTGGGTGTGCTGTACATAAACTTTCTCCAAACAGTTGTACCAACATTGTCTTGCCTTGATTATGACTGGAGACCATTTATAACCAGGAAACTCAGATCCCTGTGACTGGAACGTGTAATTGAAAGGATAGAGGGAAAGGGGCCTTGTGTATTCTTTATTATTAAATAGATACTAATGTTTCAAGGCTGCCTTTACTTACTGTCATGTTCATACAAAAATACCTTCCTCAATAAATTTAATTTTCAGATTGAATAAACTGAAAAAGATTGTAGGTCTGAACAAGATTGAGTTAGGTGTGAATAACAATTTCAAATGTTAAACCGTATAAACATAGGTTATTCTGTAGACACCACAGGTCTTGCTCTCTAATTATGGAGATAATAGTGGCTGTAGACAGCTAAGACAGTTAAAGTCAGTTTTAAACTCTGGTTGAGACCTGTATTGCCTTGACAACATATTAAACTCAAATACAGTTAAGAGGAAAACTAATGACTGTTTACTGAATGGACATTAACAGCCTACAGTTTGAGTGCCCCTGGTTAATCAGAATTATATAGTATTAAAGAAATATACAAAGTAGCAAAGTTATAAAAAGAGTATCCTGTACCCATCTGTATCATTTGGAGCCACTGTTAGCATTTGTGCCATATGTTAGCATCATATTCTTAATAAAATAACATGGAATACCATTGTCTGTCCGCATGCCACTTTTGATTCCTTAGTCAATTTTTTGTTGCTGTGATAAAACACCAGACCAAAAGCAACTTTATGAGCACTCTAAAGTAACACTATCACTGAGAGAAGTCAGGATGGGAACCTGGAAACAGGAGGTGAAACAGAAGCCACAGAGGAGTGCTGCTTACTGGCTTGCTCCCCATGGCTTACTCAGCCTGCTTTCTTACATAACTGAGGACCTCACAATGAGCTGAGCCCTCCCATCTAAATGATTAATCAAGGCAGGGCCCTCACAGACTTGCCTACAGGCCAATCTGTTGGAGGCAGTTTCTCCGTAAGGATCCCCTCTTCTTGGGTAAGTCTAGGTTTGTTCAAGTTGTCATAAACCAACCACCACATTGTCTTTTGTATTTGGCGAGATTTTAGAAATGCAACCATATAATATCATATATGCATGATAATAACTTTTTCCATTTTAAAAGTAGAGATATTTAAATGCATTGTATATGTAAAATACAAGACCTCACGTCATTTCTATTTCTTTTCCACAGAGTAGACCTCTAAAAGTAGAATTACTGGGACAGATAGACAGGCTGACTTACAGTTGGTGGCTATGTGCTTTCATCAGCCCTGAATTTGTTGCCACATTTAAATCTTTGCTACTGGAAAGGTAGAAATGGTAGTTCCTTTTTCTGCCCATGTGATCACTTTCATACTTGGTGGTTTTGTCCCTTGGCTTTGAGTTTGCAGCACACCTCCTGTGTGACATGTGTCTCTGCGTCTGTGTGACTGCGTGTGGTCCTTCTCACAGCACATCCATGCTTCCATGTCAGTAACGTGCAGTCCTGAGTGCAGTGGCCCTGAGCCTTCTACCCTTTAACATCTTCCCCACAGAAACCATGCTGCATTCTTTTTCGTTAAATGCAGCTGTTTTTAGGAAAACAGTCAAACTTCATTCACATTTATTGCATGGTCCAGGGCAACCTAACTAGTTTATAAATGTGTGCTTCCTGGTCTGAACTGGTTCTGCTGTTTTGTTACAGAACTCATGTACCGTGTGTAGTTTTATGTAGCTAGGAAGACACATCTAACTTCTGAAAAATCGTCGTGTGTCTTCCTGTTAAGTCTTTACTAGAAATATTGATTGAAGTCTATTAGAACTTAAATTGGAAGATGTTTTCAAAGTGTCTGGTGTTCTCAAGAATCATGGTATTTTCTTTTGTAATGTTCTTTGACAAAAATTTGATGGCATCTATTCATCCTGGTTGTTTTATATTTGAGACAGAGTCTTACTGCCTAGAACTCACACTCTTTGACCCCAGAATACTGTGATTAAAGACATGTGCCATCACCCTTGGCCTTATTCAGTGTATTTCATGAAGATTTTAAGTTTATTCCAAAATTCAGTTCCTATTATAGATATATTTTAATGTGTATTTTCTAGCTGTTAACTAGATTGTGAAATGTGTTACTTGTTTTTCTTGCCCTTACACAACTGTTAATGAAAAGGATTGTAGTACCACAAGTGAGTGTCCCTGCTCCACGTCCGTGTGTTGAGGGCAGAGCTGGTGGGACCTTTGTGACTCAGGGCCTGAGGATCATGCTTTCAAGATGCACGGGACTCTCATCGCTTGCTTTCTCTTTTGCTTCCTGACTGTGAAGTACACACTGCCTGCCCGTGTGTGCTCGCCTTGCTGTGCTGCCCTGCCAGAGCCCCCTAGACACGGGACCAACTGATCATGGGCTTAAACCCCCATAACCATGCAATAAAATCAACCTTTCTGTGAGTGCGGAGTCCAGGGCTCATGCATGCTGCACTGGCACTGTCCTGCTGGCCCAGCATCTGCTCTATGTTGCTGTAGCCACAGAACACTGATCTTAAACAGACATGCTTCTAAGGTAGCTGCTGCAGGGGTTGTCCTTTCTTGGTTATGTTTTGTCGTATTTCTGCTGAGAGATTCATCTTGAGAAATAGTATTTTTCCAAGCAGTACATCTTTTGAAGATGTTCTCATTTCTAGTATATTCTAAATGATTTTTATTCACTTTTGTTGTTGACGTAAAAGTAAGGGAGAGGTAAAATTTTTGTGATGAGTCCGAGTGGTATTTTCTGCTTTAGTTAAAGGCGCCATTCCATTTTCTCTCCCCGAGACTTGTGAAGGTAAGTAGACTGTTCAGTCTGTGGTGTCTCACGCCCCAGATTTTCAAATTCATGGTTTGACCATGTCTGTGTGTGCACACATGATGCACACGCGTGACGACTGATCAGTGTTACATGTCGTGGGTCCACAGGCTTCTGACTTTCCTGAAATGTGGAAAACATCAAGTTCTTCTTTCTGTAGTGTCATGTATTTCCATCCATCCTGAATCTCACAGGTGTGACTTGGTTTGGTTTGATTTTGGATTTGGGGGGGGTTTGGGGCTTTTTTTTTTTTTTAAACAAATTTTCCAATCTTAAAACTAATTCTTTTGAAAATACAACTATTCTCTCTTTTAGATCTGCCTCTCTAAGAACTAGGCATAATAAGAAACATATTTTCGACAACTACATTGTCCTAGTTTGGTTTCTGTCGTGATGAACCATAACCAAAAGCATCTTGAAGAAGAAAGGGTTTGTTTGGCTTAAGGCTCACATCATCAAGGAGAGCCAGGGCCAGCATTCATGGAAGGAATTCAGAGGCAGGAGCTGAGGCAGAGACCACTGAGGAATGCCACTTGCTGGCTTCCTCCTCCTCGTTTGCTAACTGCCTTTTTTACACAGCCTGTGCCCTCCACATAAACACACCCCACAGACATGCCCACAGGTCAGTGTAGGCAATGCCTCTAGTGAGGTCCCTCTTCCAGGTGGGTCATGTTGACAGCAGGAGCTAACTGTGACACATCTAGGATTTAGAAACAAAAACATTTTAACTCCTTTCTGTGTGGACCCTAGTTGAACATCCTAGCTGCTGCAGTACTGAGACAGTACAGACTTCCTGCCTCCTTTGGGTGGGAATGAGGACACAATTAAGTGGTAGACTGTTGGTATTGTCTGCCTGGAATGCTTAGGGACTGGCTAGCAAGTCGAGGACTATCAATTTAACATGTCTGATTCTCTCCCCCCACGTCCCTCCCCTTATGTTAGGTCTTTGTTCTAGTGGTAGTCCTTACATATGGAAGATTTAACTTTGAAATGTATTTTTCTGTTAATCTCATCACTCCACATTGTGGGTCTCTTCCTACTCAGTGATGTAATCTTGGACATTGGTCTTGTTTTTTCTACTCTTGTCAGCTTGGGTTGCTTAATGGAGATTGTAGTTTTTACATTATAGGGTGTTGGGTTTTGCTATATACGTATTGTGAGCCAGGCAATAGTGGCAAATGTCTTTAACCCCATCACTCAGGAGGCAGAGGCAGGTGGTTAGATCTCTGAGTTAGAGGCCAGCTTGGTCTACAGAATGAGTTCCAGGACAGTCAGAGCTACATAGAGAAACCCTGTCTCGATAACTGAAAACAAACCAAAACCAGATCTGTTTTAAATTGCACGTGTGCGCGTGCGTATGTGTTTGTGAATGCAGATGCCAGGGAGAACCAGAGCATCCGGTTTTCTGGCTGGAGTTACAGGCAGCCATAAGCCACTTGCCACGCTGGGAGCCAAATTTGGGTCCTCTGCAAGAACGGTGTGTTCTCTTAACTGGTGACCCATCTCTCCAGTCCCACTACATAATTTTTAAAAAGTGTTAGCTTTGTTCGGGCTTGATGTGAGCTTTGTGAAATTGCACCCAGCTTTTATCTTAGACCAGACTTAATTTAATTTTTCTCTATGTTTATGCAGACTGATGATGGTTCAAGACTCAGTGGAATCTCTGAGGTCTAGAACTTTCTCCTTCTATGCTGCCCCACAACATCTGCATGCACATTGGTGGTTTTCCTCTCTCTTTGGGTAGAAAGCTGTTACATTATGCTGCCCTCGCTGCCTGCTGCCCAGGGTCTGGAGACAGATGCTTGCGTATTGTTATATTAGTTGCTAATTGCTTTTGTTATAGCTATAGTCCATGTTGCTTAAAGGAGAAAGAAGGGTTTGGCTCACAGTTTCAAGGACTTTAATCATCACACTAGAAAGGCATGGTGGGAACAGCTCTGTTCAGGGTGGCAGGAGGAGCCTACTTATATCTTGGCAAATCAAAAAGCTGAAAGAACTGTCCAGAACCCAAGGGCAAGCATAACCTAAGAAGGTTTGCCCAAGTGGCCTCTCCTAAAGATTGCAGTCTCCCAGTATTCAAAAACACGTCTGGAGAATGGATGGTTTTAATTCAGGCCACCACAAAAGAAAACCGAGTGTTCAGAAAGAAATATATATATGTCTCCATAACAAATTTTATGCTATTGAATCATGAGATGACAATGATGGTCGGAGGTGTCAGCCCTTAATTCTCAGAGGCAGCTTTGTCCCCCAACCCCACCACCCTCATTTCCCTAAGTGCCTGTGAGTCCCTGGATGACCTGTTTATAGTATGAAGGATAGTTCTTCCTGGGTCCAGTCATTAGCAGTTGATTACTGTGTGTTAGCAATTGCATGCTTTCTTTCACTGTGGAGCAGGGAACAAGAGCACTAGCAAGAGCCTTCCACATCTGGCTAAAGAAGGTTACAGGGACAGCCGCATCACCCCAAAGCCAGGTTCCTGGAGTTCACTGCACTACTTGAAGCAACCGCACAGCTCAGAGTACCCTCTCCCCAGCTCTTGCTGTTGCACAGTTCACCTTGAGGAGAGGGGTCCTGTAGGACTTAAAAAGGTGGGGGAGCAGTTTGAGGCTTGGGAAGTTTGCTTACTTCCTGATTCCTCAGGTGCCCCCTTTAAAGTAGAGAGAGTGTTGCAATCTGGAGGACATTGTTACACAGCAGTTCTGCCCCAGGGTGTTGAACTGCTTGTCTCTGGGTTAGCTTTGCGAATACCTGTTGACGAGGTGAAGACCCTTTGAGTGTTGTGAATGTTGCAGCACTGACCCCACCCTCACAGGCCTTCCTGGAGTATACCAGTAGTAAATACATACGAAAGTGTACTGAGAAAAACAACTTTGAGGGACCCTATAAAGGAAGTGGAGATGGTGAGGGACCAGCAGGAAGTGGGTAGGTTCATTAAAGACTTGGCTGAGGTCCAGAAGAGCCATTTGAAGGTCTTGAGATAACCTTTTTTTGTGTGCACTGTATAAAGGCTGTCTTTGTAGTATTCTAATGCTGACTTCCATAAGGCAGAAAGTTGAGTACAGGCTGGACTTTGATATTGTTATTTTTATGAGGCATCACCTGTCTCAGTGTTTTGTAAATATTCTTCTCCATCACTTTGTGGTTGGTCAATAAAGAGCTGCTCAGCCAGTTAGCTGCACAGAAAGAGAATAGGATGAGACTTCCAATTCAAGTGGGAGGATTCCAGGGAGAGGAGAGAGAAAGAAAAGAGAGGGCAGAGGCTGCAGGAGTCCTGATGAACAGGTCGCCACAGGATTCGCCTAGAGGACACAAATGGAATAGAGCCAGCCTGAGCAAGACTCAAACTGAAGTAACAAGGGGCCTGTGGCTAGGAGGTAAATAGCTTAGAGGGTTATAACAGCTCAGTTGTCAGCTTGTTAATAAAAATACCAGCTCTCTGAATCTGGTATTCAGGAGCTAAAGTGGGCTGGAAAAGAGAGTGTAAAAACATGCTATTGTAATATAGCAATAAAAGGAACATAGAAAATCCCCAAAGAATTGTACTTACATCTACGACAAAGTACTCTAGCTGAGGAATAGTATGTTCAGAGGTAGAGAAGTGAAACACACCTGGATGGGTAGGTAGAAGAAGAGCACAAGGCTTGACTGTCCAGTGAGAGCAGAGAGCACAAACGCTGCAGGCAATCAGATAGGACTTACCTTGCAGGTGGTGATGTGGGATGTCAAAGCTCAGTCTTATGTGAGCACTTCCGATCTAAATAGTGCACAGCTATGTGCCCCATGCCATTCACAGATGGATAACAGGGTCCCCAGAACCTGAGTCAGCAGGGCCCTCAAGCACAGTGAGCCAACAGTGGGTGGGTGGTTGGTTGGTTGGTTGGTTGGTTGGTTGAACAGAGTCTCACTGTATAGCCCTGGCTGTCCTGAATTCACAGAAATCTTCCTTCTTCTGACTCCTAAGTACTGAGATTAAAGGCATGTGCCACCGTGTTCAGCGAGTTGATTTTATTTGTTACAGCTTTTGGTGATCTTACATTCTTAGCTTTAAGGGTTGTGCTTTAAATGAGTAGTATATGCCAATTGTAAAAGTAGTTGGTTTTATTATATATACCATTGCTATACACGCGTGTAACGTGCTTGATCATTTAGAAAAAAAAAAAAAAAAGCCTGCCTTATTCCCAACCATGCAACAGACTATTGCTTGTTCCTGTGAAGGTACTGCCTGCTCTGTCAGTCTCATCTCTGGACATCAGTTCTCATATACTGATCTCCAGTCCTGGAGGCCCCAGCCCCTCGCGTGTTTCCATGAGTATCTTGGGGAAGCCAGTGTCTCCTTACCAGGATCCCCTGTGAAGACCCCCTATCCTGTTAACTTGAGCTCAGTAGTTCAGAATCTCCCCGTCCATTTCTCTATTCTCCAGGGAGTGGAGAGACAAGGAAGAAGTGTGGATAGTGAGCGTAGCCCAGGGAAGCTCTGGTGGGCACACGAACAGAATGGTGCTGGAAAGCACAAGCAGAGGGCCCAGAGGGTACAGATTTTGAGCATTGCTTGGGGAGGATCTGGCAGAGAAGAAAATGAAACTAAAAAGCCTTCCGAGTGATTTAGCAATACCCTGCCTGACAGGTGACATTGGCTGTTCTTGAGAATGCAAAACTTGAGGTTACAAATCCTCTAGAAACATGTAGTCTGAATTTGCCTGCCTGGGTCTGTTACAGGCCACTGTTGAGAGAATTAACCCATTGAACAGTAGTGCTCTTTTCAGTGGGAATTGGGAAATAAATTCTAATGTAGCTCACAGCGATTCCTATGAACAAATGCTGTCCTGAGAGAGAGTGAATGCCAAGGTACCTTTACACAAGCAAAAGGACACCTTAGAAACCCTGGTCTGGAGTTCAGCAGTGGGATGGGAAGCTTTTAGCACATATCTTCCTATAGCTTTAGATTAGGGGATCAGAGATTGACATAGGGTCTCACCCTGTGCCTGTGCCTGTCTGTGCCTCTTGGGTGCCAGAGTGCCCAGTGTGTGCCACTACATTCAGCTTATTCTTAGATTCTTTTTAAATTTTTTATGTGTATGGGTGTTTTGCCAGCACGTATGTCAGTGTACCATGAGCATACAGCAAATGCCCAAAGGGTCTAGAAAAGTATAGGATCCTTGACGTTTTAGTCACAGTGGTGGTTAGCAGCATTGTGAGTGCTGGGAACTGAACTCACTCATCTAAAAGAGTAGCAAGTGTTCTTTACCACTAAGCCATCTCTTCAGCCTTTGTTTTTAGATTCTTGAATCATATGCATTTACAACCTGTTTAGGTCTGTCAAAAGATTAAGTGTGAATGATTTTTATTGCAAAGATTGAAGTAGGGGTGGTGTTTGCTCCTGTTGTAACAGTTAAGGTACTTTACTGTCCACTTTATTATAATAAAAAATATTGAGGGTCAGTCAGTAGCATGTAACCAGCATGCATGAGGGCATGGGTTTGATCTCTGGCACGAAAAAGAAAAGTTGAAGAACGATGTGCCAAGATTGGTTGATACTGAGTAGCAGTGGTGCATGATGGGACATTGCTAGGGAAAGGAGAGCCATCTTCAGGTCCTCTCCAACCAGTGCTAATTTAAACAACTTGAAAGCTGAGTGTCATGGCACATGCCTTTGATTCTGTCACTTGGAAACTAGAGTCAGGAGAACCTCTGTGGGTTCGAAGCCAGCTTGGTCTTTGCAGAGTTCCAGGGCAGTCAGAGCCACATAAGGAAAACTTGTTTCAGAAAAACACCAAACAAAAAAGAAAGACCTGATGAAATGGAATGGGGTCCAGTAGACAGACCTAGTAGGCATCTTCTGGGACAACCTGAGGAAGAAGGCCTTGCTGTCTGATATCCACAAGGAACAGTGGCCACTTCTCCATAGGCCTGCCAAAACACATGGCTTTATCTCTGTATCTCTCTTGGTCCCTCCTAGATTTAGAACAAGGAACATTGATTGATGAGATAGGAGATGGCCCCTTAGCTCTCCTGGTCTTTGTCAGTCAGTCTTGTTTCCTTTTCAAATTCTCAGAGTGAGTGTTTTGTGTGAGACCCAGGTTCTAAGTTTCATTCTCTGCAAGACTTGGGTTCTGATGTTTTCTTTATAACACTTGGTTGTGTGTGTGTCAACATTTTTTTTTTTTTTGAACACTAGATAAGCAAAACGGTTTCTTTAAAAGTGAATTTGGGCAAGCCTCTAATTGGTGATATTCTCTAATAGCTAAGTCCTGGGTTTGCGACGGGTCTCTCTCTAATTCAGAGGTGACACTGGAAACTGGTTAATGGTAGGACGTCACAGACCACTGTGATTTCAAACTCTTGGCAGGTACATCTCCATTCATGGATGCGCTAGCAGCCAACGGAACAGTCACCATACAGACATCTGTAACAGGAGTGACAGCCGGGAAAAGGAAATTTATTGACGACAGAAGAGACCAACCTTTTGACAAGCGGTTGCGTTTCAGTGTGAGGCAGACAGAGAGTGCCTACAGATACAGAGATATTGTCGTCAGGAAGCAAGATGGCTTCACCCACATCTTGTTATCCACAAAATCATCAGAGAATAACTCACTAAACCCAGAGGTGAGAGACATGCCCCAGGCTGTGGCTTCACGCTTCTCCATGCCCTGGTGTCCTGGCCTGCTTTGCTGAGTAGCTCTCTTTGATCTTTCTAAGCCTTCTGGGGAGATGACAGCTGCTTCTCATCACACTTGTGGCCATAGTGACAGTCACAGGAGGGATGCTGAGGAGACACTTCATTCTCCTGGTGTGGGAAACTATGGTTTTGAAGTGGGGACAGTAGCTGCATCCTTCCTGTCTTCGTCCACCACCTCCCAAGTCATCTTCAGAGCATAGGGCAGCGACCTGTGACCTCCCTAAAGTCACATGGAAATGTGTATGCACGGACTCTGCTTTAGCTAAAGTTCCATCAGAATCTGAATGGGTTCTTTATTCAGACCAGAGAGAAGTAACTGGGTCTTAGTCCCTTTAGAGACTGACTGTCATCCCTCTGTAAAGGTTCCATCAGCATTATAGCAGACACGTGTCTTGTCAGTAAGTGCCTACTAATAAGTAAGGGAGCTTTCAGTGGCCCTGGGTAATGTATTCACAGACTTTGGAAACCCAGTTCTGTGAAGGCTCTAGAACCCAGTGTCTTTGAATTTGCATTGTACCTCAGTTTCCATTTGTTCTTCAGTTTTCTTATGGTTGCTTGTTTGCCATTGTGCACATCTTAGGCAAATGGGGATCTGGCCAGAATTGCAAATTCTTGGTCCACTCTTAGACTGCAGGGTACCTTAGATGCTTCTGGGAGGTCATTTCAAGTGGTGTGTGCCCTCCAATGCTGGTGCACCCCTACTGGGCGCACTTATGCAGCAAATGATTTAGACTTCTGTCCCCATAGTGTTAGGTGGCTAAGAAAGGCAGCCAAAACCCTAGAACCCACAGCTGAACTCATTTCTTGAAACTGTCTGGATGTGCCACCTGCTGTCCTAATAAGAAATTCCAAAAGCAGCTGTGTGCCTTGTCCTGTCTGCTGAGAGCCACAGTAGGTGTAGGACAGCCACATGACGTAGAGTCATATGCCTTTGCACCAATGATTATAATCTGCCACAGTAACCTCGAACCTTATGCCCTGGTTACAGACCATGAAAAGCATGCAGAGTGTTTACAGTCATGGTGGGTGGAGTGAGCCACATCAGACTGGAGATGGATTTGTCTTAGATCTAAACGGTCCCATTATAAAGTGCTTCGTAGGATTCTGTGCCCAAAGTGCTCATGACCACTTGCACCTATGGTGACTTCCAGGTGATGAAAGAAGTTCAGAGCGCCCTGAGCACGGCCGCAGCCGACGACAGCAAGCTGGTGCTGCTCAGCGCTGTGGGCAGCGTCTTCTGTTGTGGTCTGGACTTTATTTATTTTATCCGGCGCCTCACAGATGACCGAAAGAGAGAAAGCACTAAAATGGCAGATGCTATCAGGTATGTACAGATGGGGGCTTTCAGCTGAGCGCTGGGGTGCTACAGGGTGCCAGTCTCTGAAAGAACAAGCCTGCACAAGCCTCGAGTAAATCGTACATGGTCCTCTGAAAGGCACTGGTAGCAAGATTAATTAATAAGTAATAATACCTGCCTTGCACCTATTGCAAAATTCAAGATTGGCTTAAGCTTGGGCATTTGGGGACCATTCTGATGATTTAGCCTGTGTATTTGTGCTGTGTATTGTCTCCAAACAATAGCACACTGATAGCTGTCCTCTTACGTTGTCCAGGCTTTGTGACAGTCCCATAAGCTCACACAATGGGTGTGGTTCTTGATTTTTTTTCCTTAGTGTGAGCAATGCTTATTCTTGTCTGTCCCAGCCTCCTTCCAGCCACACAGAGAAGTAAAAGATGCAGTTAAAAGTCCCATTTTCTTATTCTTTCCCCAAAAATAGACTAAATAATTGCATATGTTCTCAGCCTTTCTAAATATATTTTTAATTTTTTAAAATGATAAAAACTATATTTTGAGGCATGTACATTATAAAGTGGCTAAATCATTTGAGTTGTCCCTTGTATTTCTGTGGTGAGAACATTGAAAACCTTTCGAGACAAGGTCTTGCTTCATAGACAATCAGACCTTGAAATTATAATCCTCCTGCCTCAAACTTTCCAGGTTCTGGGGTTATATCCAGGCCACTACCATGCCCAACTTGAAGTCCACTTTCATAACAATTTTCAAGTGTACAGCATATTTTAGTTATAATCAACATGCTGTTCTCAATCTAAACGTTTTAAAATATATACATACAAGTAGTGAAACTTAGTATTGGCAGCTTGCTTTTTCCCTGTAATATAAACAACCTGGAGGCACACCCATTCCCCTCTGGTTGGTTTCACTACCATGTCCTAATAGTTCAGAAGCCTTTCCTAGAACCTCCCAATCCCACTGTTAGCAAAGCACCTCTCCTTTACTGTTCTAATCACTGTCGCTGTCAGTAAGTCTCTTCATTTGTCAGAGGTGAATTTAGTTAAAAATGAATAAAGCCAGTCACCAGCCAGGAGGGTCTGTATTTCCCTGCTCCCCTCTCTAGAAGGGCGTTGTCCTCACATGACCCCCTACACCCTTTTGTGTTTACCTAATTTATAGCAGATTGAAACTCCAAAGACTTGCAGGTGTGCACGCGCAGTAAAGCAGCTTGGCTCTTCTCCCAAACTCCTAGGTGCTTGTAGACTGGGGCTGAGATTCTGAGAGTCAGTGGGCTTAGCATTGCCTCTGTGACACTGGGCTTTCTGGTCCCCTGTAAGCCATTGGGAGACACAGCAAGATGGGGTGGGCTTTTGTTTGTTTTTCTGTATTGGTTGGTGGGTCTGGGGTGTGACAAATCTTCTCTTTGGCAGATCACCTAAATTGTTCTCATGGATACTGCCTACAGGCCCTGTAACAGGCCCAGACCTTGGAATTAGGAGACATTGCCTTGGCCTTACACAACATACTTAATCATTTTCAGAATTAATAGACACTGATTTAGGAGGTTACCCAGCATCTGCTGCATGCGTGTCCAATCCATAGGTTATACACAACCAAGGAGAGCTGTGAATGCAAAACACAAAAGTAGAAGCTTACTTAAAACTTAATGTTTTTTAATAACTTAATCGCACAGTTCTCAGGCATGAAACGTGCAAAGGGCAGTATCATGTCACAATGTCAAAAGATTGACTGTGACTGCTGATTATCTGAGTGTAATCAAAACTTGACTGCTTTTTTTTCTCAGAATTTTATAATCATATAATCTTACTAAATATTATTCCAAATTGTTATTTCTGGTCTCCTAAATAACTTGAGGCTTATGGTATAGTAGTAGATGGCACAGTCTTCTTTTTTTTGGAAATTAAATTGCTTGTTCAATGTGCCTAAGTCCCAGAGAGATCAGTGCCCGAGAAACAGCTGTATAGCGGTCTGACACTTAGAGAAACAGCTGTATAGCGGTCTGACACTTAGAGAAACAGCTGTATAGCAATCTGACACTTAGAGAAACAGCTGTATAGCGGTCTGACACTTAGAGAAACAGCTGTATAGCGATCTGACACTTAGAGAAACAGCTGTATAGCGGTCTGACACTTAGAGAAACAGCTGTATAGCGAGCGGTCTGACAGACACTTAGCTATTGTGCCAGTGGGGATCTTCTCCAAGACAACCATAGATGTTCCTCACACTCTGCCCCCTGTTTGGAATCAGTGGGCATCAATTTGAGATTCATTTTTATATAAATCATCTTCCACTTTGTGGCAACTTTGAGTGCTTTTCCATGTGCTCAAACGATCCACACAGAAGATGTGTGTTCTGATAGCTCTGGCCCAATTTTTAAAAAAAAAAAAAAAAAAAAAAAAATGGGGATTGCCAGACAGTGTCTCCAAGTTTGGATTCTTTTTCAAGGTCCATTTGCCTTGAGCTCCACTTGTGAATCTTTCCTAGGTTCATTCCTCCCTTCCTTCCTCCCTCCATCCAGTGATGAGTCTCCCCCTTCCTCCCCACCAGTGATAAGTTACTCTGGACAGCAGCTGCGACTAGTGGTATTAGAATTAGGAAAACAGAAAAGAAAAAAATCAAGACATTATTTCAAATAATCTCATTTCTTGAATTTTTAGGTAATTTTAAAGGTTTATTTTCTTCATTTTGGTTCCCAGCCTCCCTGTGTCCACAAGACTGGATTGCGTTCTAACAAACGCCAAATCCTACTTCAGCAAAACTTATCTGTGTCTTTAAGCAAATACATTCTTGTTGATAGGAATTTTTCTTGATATACTTTGGCAGGTCAGGTAGTCGTGCCAGATTCCATTAGCCTTTCTCTTGCTCATCTGTGTTTGTTCCTGTGGTACCCCTTGTCTCAGATCCCATAAAAGTATGAGACAAAGGGACTTTGTTGTCATGAGTTTCTAAAAGTGAGCAAGAGGAAGACTGAGTTAGACCCTGGGCTGTCTACAGTCAGACCCGCTGCTGAGAGCCATGTTACAGATTTGTTATGATAAAATGTCCAGGTCACTGGCCGTATAGCCACAAGGACCAGGAGTCTCTACAGCTTCAGCTTCTGAGGTCTGTGGACCAGCACAGGAGCTGCTTGTGTTGTGGGTGCCACTCTCTTCCCAGCAGGCACCTCTGCTGCCCCCCAGCATGGCCTCCTCCACTCAGTCCTGTTTAACCCAGCAAAGAAAGGGCAGCGAACTGGCTGTAACAATTCCAGATCCTCGTTGCTTCCTTTTCCCGGGGCAATTCCTAGCCTTGTGTGAGATTATCTAACATTAGTAGTTGATTATCTAAATTAGTAAATGTTCTTCCCATCAAGTATTTTGCTTAGTACCAAGTTTTACCCAGCTCCTTCCCCTGGCACTGGCTCTTCAGGGCTCCTCACTAAGGCTCAAGGACAGTCACAACCTTCCCCTCAGGGAGCATTGTGTCTCAACTTGATGCTCACAAGACTAAGCTATCATGACTCTGGGAAATATCTACTAGACAGGATGCTGTGCAGGCTTTGGGGTTTTCTGTGTAGCACTTAGCTGTTATTAAATCCACACATCAGAGTGGTCACTTCCCACTGAAAGGGGGAGATCTTTGTTCCAGACTAGAATTCCGGTCCCTTTCGGGAAGGGCCATCAGTTCAGCTGAAGTTATTCCAAGCAACAATAAAGTTCATCTTTTGGTATTTTTTTATGCAAATATGTAATCGGGTATAGCAGTGTTACACAAATTATAAATCCTTTTATGACTTCTCTGTAGAATTATTTTAGCATTATGATTGGTCTTTTTATGTTAAGTTACCATCCCGTTACGGTTTCTAGATCTCAGCACTGTGGCAGCCACCCTGGGTACCTGCAAAACATATTTCAGAAATATTTGCTCCATGTCATACAGACTACCGTTTTAGCACTCACCTTTCCAAAAGCTGTCAGGAACAACATTGTACATGTAGTCCCAGCTAAGGTTTCTGATCCTTGATCCTCAGAAGGCAATAAAGACTCTGCTTGCTTCCAAAGCCTGCTCAGAAGGCTGTCTGGCTCTTCAGATAGCAGACCCCGTGTGATCTTTCTGATAGTGCCCCAGGCTTCCTTGGTAAAGCCTTAGTATGGCTCATTCATTTCATGAGTTAAGTCTTGGCTAGTCAGAAATCCCATGAACTTTGGATGTCTTCTGCTTAAGCTGCCCTCAGCTTGGCGATAAGCTGCTAAAATCTGCAGACCTTGGCTGGTCACCTCACTAGGGACAACCTAAAGTGTTAGGTGTCATGATTTTCAGAGAATGTGGCTCATCACTTCAGTGTTTTAAATTGGTGAGTTGTGGGAAGCAGCTCACTGACTCTCTGTAGTGCTAAGAGCATGCACAGGCTTAGAATCTAGTCATGACCAGTTCCAGGGCCTCCCCATCATAGCTCATTCTGCCTGTGCGGGACTCAGTCTTCATTTTTCTTCTTTTTCCCTTTACCCTACTATGTTAAATCATGAATAAAGAGCCATCTCTGAACACATAGCCAGCTTCCAGAAGTGGAGAGAGGGATCCCCAGTGTGGTGTGACACCATTCTTTCACATCCAGAAAGTGACTTGCTTTTCTAGCCTTAGCTGGAAGCAAGCCCTCAGATAGCATTGACTGGGTTTGCTAGACATGCACGTCCCCCGTGGGGGCATTGCTGTCTTGACACTCCTGCTGCAATGGGTTCCACAGCCCTTGGCAGAGTCCACTGCAAGCCTCCGAGGACTTACTGGCCTCATTTGCCAGTCTGATGTCTCAAACCAGCCCATCTCTATCTCCTGGAAGTCAGGTTCTCTCCAAATAACAGCTGTCACTAGTCATGTACCAACACTAGCTCTGACGCCATGCTTTCTGACTCATAACCCACCCACTGTTGTTCACTCAACATCAGACATTTTTTGGTGTGTCTCAGACCGAAGTTCCACAAGATTATTCCTTGGTTGGTTAGGAGTCCTGGGGCTGAGGAGTTGGATGTACTGGCTAGAAAGCCTGAGCACCAACTACAGGCACTGAACTTGTGGCCACCTTTCCCTGTGTGGTAGCCAGGGAAGCCTTACATACAATGTAGAGCAAATAAACCCATGGCTCACAGCTTCAGAGAGCACCTTATGTAAACCTCATCTCTTAATGACATCCTGGTAAATTGAATTCCATGATAGACTTTTTCATCTGCTCAAATATGCAATGTTTTCAGTAATTCCCCATTTATTTTTTATTTTAGAAACTTCGTGAATACTTTCATTCAGTTTAAGAAGCCTATTATTGTAGCTGTTAATGGCCCAGCCATTGGACTAGGAGCGTCCATATTGCCTCTTTGTGATGTGGTGTGGGCTAACGAAAAGGCTTGGTTTCAAACACCCTATACCACCTTCGGACAGAGTCCAGATGGCTGCTCTACCGTTATGTTTCCCAAGATTATGGGAGGAGCATCTGTGAGTACCATTTAAAACGAAATCATTCTAGAAGACGTCCTGAGGAGATCTAGCTTGGTTATTGTTGTACTCAGTGTATATAGCATGCCATTCTGTGGGGACCCCATACCAGCTACACAAACAGTTTGGTTTGGTTCATGGAATGCTATGAACTATGTACTGTTGTCCACCATTCCCTAGGAGCTTACAGCTCTGCGTAGTTAACATGGTATCCACTATCCATCGAAAAACCTGTACTTAAAGGGGCAGTGTGCATAGGAAAAGCAAAGGTTTCCCCACTTACGGTTTTGTTTTCTTAAACTGTTTAAACAAATTCATCTGTATTGGTCCATGCTTGTATTGTAGCTTGTGTTTTGACAAGCAACTATAGATTTGAACTAAGACAAAAACTTATGTAATGGATGGGGTTCTCCAAAAGCAGAGCTCGGGCAACTTTGTCAGGACAAGTCTCAAGACAGTAAGTACCTGGTGTTGGGCTGTTGAGACAGTCACACTGGACAGAAGGAGAATACAGGCTGTAGTGCAGCCCTGACCACACACATACACAAACACATGGAGCTCTGAAGTATATCCTGCCCTGTGGACTTGCATGGCTGCTCTATGTCTATCATCACTGTGTGGGGCCTCCCAGGAAGAGTGCTGCCCAGTAACACAGTGGCAGAGCTAATGCTTTCCCTGAGGAGCTGACAGCCATCTGCCAACAGCACCATTCCCAAATTGGGCAACAGGCTTTTCTTGGAAGGAACCACAACCACTTGTCTCTGCCCACCATAGTCCGTTCCCTTGCTTCTGAGCCCCACCTCTTGCACAGTTGAGGGAAAGACATGTCTTTACTCCCCCAAGTTCTTCCTGGAACAGACTCTGAAGAGGGAGATTAGATAAGTTTGAATCAAAACCACCCAAGAATTAATTACAAAGAACAGCAAGGATGCTTGCTTCCTTTTGTTGGTTGTGGTGGGAAAGCCTAGCAAGTACTCCCCTTACAGTGGTCAACCTCTAAATAGGGCACGTAGACCCCAGAACACTTGAGAAGATGCAGAGACAGCCATAGCCTCCACACTGTGGACCCTCTGACAAGGCATCACTCAGTCCAGTCAATAAGAAAACTCCAGACAGACCCACACTGTACCTGTTGAGCAGTGTTCCTCAGAAGCAGCAGGACAGAGATGATGACAGGGTCCTGAGTGGGCTTCTGGGTGACAAAAAAAACCATCAGTGTGGATGCTGGTAGGATCAGTACCACTTCTAGTGAATAAGGGGAAATCGGTGATCATTTTCTGGAGTTTTATTATTATAAGATGCAGCCTATCAAGAATGCAACCTAGGAAATAGAGGGGAACTTTTGAAACTTTTCTGTAAGTCTAGACTTATTTCAAGTATTAAAGTATTTAATGAAGTGTTAAAATGAAAGCTAGTAGAAGAGACCGGCCTCCACAGCCCATCTGGTCTCAGTGCCATGCAGGCTGCCCCCACAGCTCCGCTTTTGCTAGCCTAGGTATTCATTCTGCTGGGTCATTTGTTCCCAAGGGCTTCAGCCCCAATCACTGCCCCACTTAGAACATAATGGCTGCCACTGGTCAGGAGAAAACCAAGAACCTTCTGCTTCACTTGAGTGCCTCTTTGCTGTTGAAGATACAGTATACTGTCGGTGAGAAAACAGCGCCTACTCATTATACCTCAAACACATACACAGGCCACACAGCTCTGTGCTTCTGTCATTCCTGTGTATCCTCTGCTGTCAAGTGTGTCCAGGCCAGTGCAGCACCCTGCCACTCCAGACTGCCATGCCTGATAAAGCCTGAAGACCTATGGGCTGGGACAGGCTGGAGGTTACCGCCAGGAACTGGTATCCTTGGGAATGATTCCATGCCAGTATCTTGACTTTGATGTCTTTTATTGGGAGGACAGTCACATGACATCTTTTGAGGCACTGCTGAGATGCTCTGCATGATATGACTGTAGTGCCAGGACCACCATGGACAGTAACCAGTGGTGGACATCAACCACAACTGGCCAGTGTTAGTTGTACCCAATTCAGTGCCCCTTCCAAGACTGAGTTCTCTATTGAGTATGGACCTGATACAGCAGGTTGCACTCTTTCCCTTCCATCCTGATTCTCCTCTCCTGCACACCTCTATCTACCCTATGTACTGTTGGCTCCAACCTTCAGGTCCCTGGCCACTCAAGGCCATATCTGGCACAGGTCCTTATTATCTAACTTGCTGTCTGTGCCACATAGATGACAGTGCACACCTTACATTTGTGGACATTTCATATTATTTTAATTTATATTTATATATATGTGTATATGCCTGGTGAACTTTTAATGTCCCCAGACACTAGATGCGTCCTTTGCTAAGAGTGGCACAGTCTCACTCCAAAACACCAGGACTGAAGTGGGATCTTCCTGGCATATCACCACAACCTATGAGGCATCTTGTCCCTTGTCACCAACAGCAGTCGTGGTCTGCCACCTTCACTGAGCCTGGAACCACTTCCTCCTTAGAAGTCTCTACCTTAGAAAAACATCCCAGGAGCAAGGGCAATCTGTTCCCTGAGTAACTTGCCAGGGAATAAATTTGTGTCCTGGGAGAACTCCCTAATTAGTAATGCTGTAAGTCTTCTGTCAGCCTCTATAGATCCAGAGTTACTTTATGGGTTGCTGGGATAAAATAACTGACAAAAGCATTTTATAAAAGGAATTATTTGTCTCATAGTTGGACAGTTGTGGCAGCAAGAACCGGAGGCAGCTAGCCACATTGCATCTGCTCTCAGGGAGTAGAAAGAAATGAAGGCTGCTACTTCGATTTTCTCTAGGACCCCAGTGTATGGATTGATGCGGCCCACATTCAAAGTGGGTCATTTGGCCTTGATTAACATAATCTAAAAAAAAAAAAAACCCACAGACTTCCCCAGAGCTTTGTTTTTGTGGAGGTTCCAAATCCCATTGACAGTAGGCATCAGCTCTCTTAAGCCCACTCCTTGTCAACTTGACAATCAAACATCACTATTAAGCTATAATTTTTTAAGCTGTAACCTTCCAGTGCATGGCTCATGGCCATCTCATAATGCAAAATGCGTTCAGTCCAACAGTAGCTCTTCAATGGTCTTTTAAAAGTCCACGACTAATCTGAAATTCAAGGTAATCTCTTACACTATAAAAGGAAAGCATAGTTCTAGCATGCAATAATACAGGATAAATACATTCCAACAGGGAAGAGTGGAGGTACGTGACTGAACCAGAGTCAGTAGATCAAACACCGAATCCTGTATCTGTCCCACATCTGTCATCTGGCACTGATAATACAATTATCTGGGCTCCAAAAGAATTGGGATTACCAGACCCCCAGTCCCCAAACTCGGCTGCCTACAGCGCACAGTCTCATGTTCCTGCTCTCCCCTGCTTTCCAGAATCATCATTACAACTGAGACTTCATATTCAGGTCCCTGTAGTAGCCTTTCAGGAGCTCGGTTCCTGATGATCACTGCATGTCTCTGAAACCATGCAACAGACTCAGTGATCCTGTCAATCATGTATGAAGTCAGGTACTATACAGACATTGCTACCAAGTTCTGCTATCAGCCCTTAATGGGTGGAGACTGGTCCCTGTGAACCAAAGCTCTAGCGCCATCTGTGTTTTGGCTGTATAGCATCCACAAAAAGCACTTTGGTAGGCAATTGGCTTTTATCGGGGAAACCATTCTTTAGGATTCTCAGTTCAGGCTCTCATTTCAAAGGAATTTGCCTTCTGAGAAGTTAGTGTGTTCCAAGTGAGATCTCCCCCTTCAGGGCGCCATTCCTGATGTCTCAGTGCAGATGACCAGGTTTCTCTTTAAGGCACTAATTTCTTTAACAGTTGCATCGGCCTTCTCTGTTAATGTTAAACTCGCTCATGTCCTTTTCTTCATTAACCTACATACTTTTCTGCTCCACATCTTGCTCACTGTGTAGACCTGGTTGGGTGAGAGCAGTGAGCAGGAACAGTTCCACCCATCAGTGTGCTCTCTGTCTTGGGACTTCCTCCAGCAGACAGATGAATCCACTCTGTACTGAGCTTCAGTCAAGTCTTAGGGTGTGAGTGCTGTGCATCTAGGTCACTGGCCAGAATGTCCTTTCACCCAGTTCCCTGTAGACATCGGGAGCCAGGCCTCCTGCCCGCTTCTCTCTCAGCACTCTGGTCTTCCGCGCTCTACCAGGATAACTAAGCCCTTCTTACAGTATTCTAGGGGTCTTCTAGCCCAAGTCTAACCACATGATCAGTGTTACCACGGTAACAGGACCACTCCTGATCCCAGAGGTTAATTTCCTGTCGAGTTACTTTATGCATTGCTGGGACAAAATACCTGACAAAACAACTTGAAGGTTTGTTTCAGGTTACAGTTGTGGGCGGTCCATCATGGCAGCAGGAGCTTAAAGTACCAGTCACATTGAGAGGTGAATGTTCCTGTTCAGCTCTGTTTCTCAATTTTAGTCACTGCAGGCAGGGTTCCATCCCAGAGAGTAATGTCACCCACATTTCAAGTGGATCTTCTGACTTTATATAACGTAAACTAGCAAATCCCTCATAGACATTTGTTTCCATGGTGACTTTAAATCTCATCAGAATTAACAATCACAGGTCATTTATATCAATAAAATCAATTTTAGGTTCATTGTGAGCTGTTACTAAAATAGATATTTGCCAACAGTTATTTCTAATTCTGGCAATAAAGAATCTTGTCACCTATCTACATTGAAAGTCTGCCAGTGTATCCTCCCCCTGTAGACAAATGCTTTGTGCAGACGGATGATGGGTGAAGATGCACGTGAAGAGCCCGTCTGAAGGAAGTATTGAGCAATCTTGGGCCAGCATATAACACTCAGCAGCTGCATTTTTAGAGCCCTTGAGCCAAATGGGATCTCAAGAATTCACTAGCACTGGGCCATTGAGATGGCTTAGCAAGGATGCCTGAGAGCTATCCTTGGATGGACATGGGGGACGAAAAAGACCAACTCCTGAGAGTTGTCCTCTGCTCTCAAGAACTACATTGCAACATACATTCGCTCTCTCGCTCTCTCTCACACCAAATAAATATAATTGTAAAGTTTAAAGAACTCACTAGCCTTGGAAATTTTCCCAAATGGCTTGAAGTCAGTCCCTGTGAACACCTACTCTTTGGTAGATAGTTTCCTAAGTAGATAAATTAAGAGCGGTAATTGTTCTTTGTCTCACCTTGGAGTCTGATGGTATACTCTTCTCAGCTGTGGCCACATTTAACATATAGCCATGACTAGAGACATTGCAGGATTTCACAGTTGAAGAGACACTGGTCATTGAAAGTCAATGTTGCCATTCCACGTTCTCCACACAGGACCCTACCCCAGACACTCACCGAGTTCAGGATGTCCCCAGAATCTGGTGAACCGATGCTTCAGAGCCTGCCACACACGGTGTAACTTCCCACCTTGTGAATAGAGTATTTGACTAAAGCCTATGTAGCAAGTGACTGAGTGCTGTTGATTGTGACTTGTATTGTAACTGCTAAAAGGATCTACTGCCTTTGGTGGCGTTCTGGTGTGTGTGAATTTTCAGAGCCAGGGGCAAAAAATTTCCAGGGGTGGGAAAAGTTTGGCTTTCACTATTTGGGATAGACAAATTCTTTCAGGAGGATTTCCTGAAAGCATACCACTGTCTGGGGAAATCCTGCAGTAAGACAAGCTGTGGGAGCCTGCCTCAGTGTGTCCCACAGGGGCTAGACATTGGTCTGCTTAGCTGCTGGTGGGTATTCTACCATCTCCCACCCCACAGCAGACATCCATAGAGTACCTACTGTGCACCATACACCTTGACACTGTCCCATTTCAAGAATCCACACACCTGTGTGCCTAGGAAACATTCAGGGCCAGTACAGTACTTTGGTAGCCTTTGCTAGGGGGAACAGAAAGGATAGCCCAGGCTTAAACACAGTGTGTGTGTGTGTGTGTGTGTGTGTGTATGTGTGTGTGTGTGTGTGTGTGTGTGTGTGTGTGTGTGTGTGTGTGGCAAACGGAAGGTTTGCCAAGCCAAGGACTGATTTTAAACCCCACATTCATCCACAATAGCTGTCATCTTGAAGCAGTGTGATCTGCCCACCTTCCTCCCCACACTTTTAAAACTTTCCATCGCAGGGTAGGCCTTTGTCTGTTTAGTCTGCCCAAGGAAATGGTTTTTCTTAATGGATTTTTGTTTGATGGTAGTGGTTGGATTTGAATTGCGGGTTATTTTGATTTCTTGGTTCTTCGAGCCTCTGTCTTAAACAGACTCTGCCTGTTTAAGTGGAATGCATTAGCCTTGAATCAGCCCTGTCCCTTAATTCTTGAATAAAATTTAAAATTCCTTTCATTGTCCTGCACGTCCCAACCATGTGAAATGGGAGGGGAAAACACAAACCATAAAAGACTGTCTAATAACAAATGGGTGTGGAGCCAGGCAGACCAGGAGACAGGAGATGCCAGGACAGTCTGTAGACCAGAGCAGAGACAGTTGTGATTGGCCCAAACAGGCAACACAAGGAAAAGAGACTCAGGACGAAAGCCTCACAGAGAGCTAGGAGCTGCCGTCCAGAAGACTGGAGCAGGAGGGTTGTGAGTTCAGTGCTGGTCTGCTCTATGTCTCAAAAGTGGGGAAGAAGCAATGACTGGAGACAGATGGAGGCCACAGGAAAGCCCAGGAAGAAATGCTCAGACAGCCTTGCTGGGCCTGGCAAGTTATCAGTATCTGCTGTCCTGAGGACAACTTAACATGAGTGAGTGGTGGTGTCATTGCTAAAGAAACACAGTCTAGGAAAGAACATCCCAGGTGCTCTGGAGCTCTTCCAACGGGAGTTGGGAGCACTCCTCATCCTCTCTCCCTCCCTCCCTGGAATATTCCTCTGGAGAAACTATCTTAGCTACCAAAATAAGACCACATCAGGGCTTTATAGATGTTCACGGATCATCTTTTCACTGAGAGGCTGTCCATTCAGAGACCATCTCGGACTTCTGAGCGTGTGCAAGACTGAACTCAAGCTGCCTGCTACACTTTAGATGTAAAAAACCTTGCAAACTCTTCTCTGTGCATGCATGTGTGCTCACATGCGCGCGCACACGCGCACTTGCACACACACACACCTACCTGTTTACAGTGTCTGCCTTGGTAGAAGGGCATCAAGTCAGCTGCCACACTTGATCTCCAGTGTGTGTTGTGTGTATCCAGACTCAAATCCTCAGTGTGATCCAAATAGTGTATTTGGTCACTGTAGGATCTCCATGGTTTTGCCTCTGAAAAAGAGGGGTCATCTGTTATCTTTTTACCTAGGCTGAGAAACTTATGATCAGGTCTTTGGGACCATTGGGGTCTCAGCAAGATTTATCTGCACAAGAAAAACCACAGTTAGGTCATGGTCATGTGAGCTACTGGACAGTCTGTTGGGCAAATCCACTCTGTCTTAGTCCGTCTCAGCTCTCATTAGTGATACGTCATCTGTACACCTTGAACTTGGCCTGGAATCCAGTAGAACTCTGTAATTTTCAAAAGCAAAGTTACATTAGTTTTCTCCAGTAAATTTTAAGGTAACTGCGGCCCTCTTAAATGAGCAGTAGTAACTGAAGCACACTCAGTCCCTCCTGGATAGTCACTATCTCCTGACAGAAGTGTGGCTTCTAAGGTGTGACCCCTTCAGCAGTGACATGCCACTATCTTTAGAACATTTGTGGGAAATACATAGTTTTGTGTTGGGTTCAGTTCCTTTAGACCACACATTATCCATTCTTGTTAATGGCTCAGATTCTGGTTATGCTCACTCATGTAGAGAAGTGGAAGAAGAAGCTCGTGAAGGGGAAGTTACACCAGAACCTCAAACTTACCACAAAACAGCCTCTAACTTGGGTTTCGTCCAAGTCTTGGTGAATCTGAATTACATCATGAAGCAAGCCGTTTTCTTTCTTTCCTTTTTTTTTTTTTTTCTTTTTTTTTCTTTTATTAAAACTGGCCTATGGCGTTACTCTTTCTATCCACCCCCTTGGTCATGGTTTGTCCATGGTCTGTGACCACTAGACAATACGAGGTAGATTCTGATAACTTCAGAACTCCATCCTCAGCTTTGTGCCTCTGAGAATTGTGAATTTCCAAGATGTCGTCTCCACCCATCCCCCCCTGGTGTCTCACGACTTGTCGACTCTTTTTCCTTTTAGGCAAATGAAATGCTGCTCAGTGGGCGGAAGCTGACGGCACAGGAGGCGTGTGGCAAGGGCCTGGTCTCCCAGGTGTTTTGGCCAGGAACCTTCACACAGGAAGTCATGGTTCGCATCAAGGAGCTGGCCTCGTGTAACCCAGTTGTACGTCACAGAGTCTTGTCTTATTTTGTTTTAAATAATGAGTGAGAACCTTTTCCTCCACAGAGATGAAATTAGACTGGTAGCATGTTCCAGATGTGTTAGCCTGGTCTTCCTTGAAGAAATGGACACCTTTCTTCAAGGAAGAAAGGTCCTTCCGTGCAATCACATGCTTCCGTACATATTCGTGGAGGCCTGGGTCTTCAGTGAGTCTTTTCTTGGCATTCGTTGCATTTGATGACAAAATGTGTGAAGTGGTTTTTTTTTTTTTTGTTGGTTTGGTTTTTTTTGTTTTTGTTTTGTTTTGTTTTGACCCAATCAACTCTTACCTAAACTTGTGCAGAGATACAAGCAACAGTTATAGTTAAAATTAAGCTGTGGTTTGTTTAGAAAATTACAAGGTCTGCTGTAGTCGCCACGTACCTCAGCATACGCTGCAGCTCATCTGTGTAGGTGACCTCTGGCGCCTGTTGCAGTGCGGTGCTGACACAGGCTGGGCTGGATTTGGAGATGGAAAGGAAAGTCTGCGGATTTAGCCTGAACGTGGTTTGGTTTCTCTGCATATTTTCAGTCCAGCATTGTTGCATCCCAGGGATGTGGAACTCAGATACACAGGGCTAAACTGTGATAGAACTGACATGCAGAGATTTAATGGTTGCTCTCATGCACGTGAGCAAAGCTTCAGTGTCTGTCAACAGCCGACCTTACTAACGACTCCTCCCTTCTTCAGGTCCTGGAGGAGTCCAAGGCCCTCGTGCGCTGCAACATGAAGTCGGAGCTGGAGCAGGCCAACGAGAGGGAGTGTGAAGTGCTGAAGAAGATCTGGGGCTCGGCCCAGGGCATGGACTCCATGTTAAAGTACTTACAGAGGAAAATCGACGAGTTTTGACTGGCAGGCCGAGCGCACATGAGTGAGACTCCCACTTGTTCCGGTCACCTTCACAGTAGCGTCTGCTTGGAGGCAGAACTGGAAACATCCGCGCTATTTATTGCCGAGGAGTTTTAAGTACTGTAACTTTAAAATAACTACAAAGCTTCTTCGTCTAAGCGTCTTTATTTTATACTCATGTACACACACGTATAAAAATGTCACTGAGCACTAGGCTGCTCTTGGAAGGTCTAATTTTCTTGTAAGCTAGTTGTGGATTTTTTGTTTTCGTTTTTAAAAGGAATTATGTTTTCATTTTGGGTGACAGAAGAGTTTGGAATAATGTTTGTTTTACTTTTTTTTTTTCCTTAAGTCTAGATCACAGACCCTACAGAATACTAGACAGCCTTGTCCCCCTCCCTCTACTGAAACATGTAGAAATGTTTGAAACATGTTCCTGCCTTTAGGGGGAAGGGGGAGGTGCGAGTACCTCAATGCTGAAAACAGTTCTGATCACAATTAAGACCAACCTCGTAGAAAGAGCATCACTGATGGAAATCCCACAGGGACGTGGGCTTGTGCTGAGATGCCCACCGACTCTACCTTTCTTAATGTCCCGTTCTTACCCAGCCACCATGAAGAACCCAGTGTCTGTGAGTCACTCCATAGCTGGAGTGTTACTTGCTAAGTTAAGATTTGGCATTAGTGGGTTCAAGCAGTTTTTCTGACCCTTTTGAAAAATAACTACATAAGTACTTCTTGTGGCTGGGTGAGAAATACTACTTTGCATAGTTTTGTTTGTCTATCTGCAGATATGATTGATGTATTACACCAAAAGTATTTTTTATGTTTATAAAGTGTAATTTTTAGGCTCACTTAGAATATATTTTATTTAATTTAAAATTCTCTTGGCACACTATTAAATACATAAACTCCTTTCAAAACAGAAAAGAACTACCTTATATTTGACATTTATTATCCACGGTCTCTGCTTTTATGTCTGCCATATACTGCACACGGTTTCGTGTTCACAAGTACCCCGCGGTGTGGGGACTAACTACAGACGCCCGTTACTACTAAGGCTTCTAGGCTTGCAATCATATTGAATGTATGAAGACTGAAATAAAATCAAAACCTTATTTTTGTACAGTTTTGAAGTTTATACTCAGAACTGACGCCTCCCCGGCCACGTGGAGGGCCGTGCAGTGTGTAAATCTGTCTTTACCTTGGATGGATTGCTACAGTATTTTTGCATCTGTGGGACCTACTCTTTTGTTCAGTAGTTTGAACTATATATAAACTGTACACTCTGTAAAGTTTTTATAGAATAAATATTCAGCTGTGAAAACTGGTTAAATAAAACTAATATTTCTTAACACATTGGGAGTGTTTCTCCGTGTGTCCTTCCCTTGCCAGGTTTCCTGTGGAGGTGTTTTCTCTGGGGTTTCTATGTGGTTCACAGATCACAGCCCACTGTCCACTACTCGAATTCATGTGGACAGATGGCGGCTGCAACTTCTCCAAAGAAGGAAGGCAGGTTTCACCAAATTGGCATCTACAAAAATACTGTCACTGCCTCTCCTGAATCCTGTTCCATGAGCTCACCCTTGGTGGCTTCTCTTACTGTGTACTCTCATAACCAACTTGCCCTAGCCTGTCCCTGAAGCTTGTGAGAAAGCCCCCAGTTTGTGCCTGAGCAAATGTGTGGGAAGGTATTCCCGAGAAGAGACTTTTTGGGTAATAGCATCCCAGGGGGAGTCCAGAAAGAGGAAGGAAGAGACCTGGGGAAGTTGGATGTTCCTGTCCTGGGGTGCTACCCAGGACTTAGAGTAAAACAGACATTGAGCACATACACTTGTCTTCAAAGTCATTGTAAGACATTGGAGGCCGGGATGCCTACCTCACTACTTCTTGCCTGAGGCTGTCCGGTCAGGATGAAAGTTGGTTCTGCTCAGTCAAACTATATGTTTGACTAAGTCAAACTGTATTGTTGAATTGTCTGGGTGGCTTTAAAAAGCAAAAAAAAACAGACTCTCTGCCTACACAAGGCTCCCTGACCAGGCGTCTGGGAACCTCGGTACAGTCAGTCAACTTGTCTGTTCTCCAACATAGGGAATAGCCCTTCTTGGCATCCTTTGAGCATACAACCCCTTGGATAGATGAGATGGGGCATGTGCAGGCTGAGTGGATAGAGGCCTGGTTGGGCTCAAAATTTTAAACTTAAGCTTTGAGCTTAATAAGAAAATTATAGTCTGTCAACAAGCTGTTCTGATTCTCTGGGAGTCGTACCAGTCAAGCATTAAAAATGACCCTCACTAAGTCATTTAACCAACTGTACCCCAGGAGACCTGTCCTTGTCCCTGTCCCTCTAAACTGTGTTCTAAACAGTGTTCCTAAAACAGGTGACTGCTTTGGTGAAAAGGGCACTGGGTGATTTTAATATGGGCCTAGAACTTCTTGACTACCCAGTGATTCAGGGATCCAACCTAAATGGAGAAAAACGTTAAATAACAGCCAAAAACAGATTCCTGTTCCCAAAGATTTGCACCTATGCCTGTGGTTCCAATTTTTTTGCTTCCTTGTGTGTCTAGGTGCTGCTTGACACCAGGTGGAGAAGCCTGTGGGCCCAATTCTTCCCTTGAAGTGTCAGGGGCCCCAGTGCACACTGAGCGGGAAAGGATGAAGCTAAGTCTTGAATGGGTGGCTTAGCAGTATCCTAGTCCAGCAGTAAATGCAGAGGGGAGGCTCCTCTGATGGTTTCAGTGTTTCAGGTCTTTTAGACAATGAATCAGCTTGTGCTCCGTACTCAGCATGAACAAGGACTATATAAGCCTTGGAAAATGGGAAGGGGTTCTTAGGGTAAGGTTTCATTGGCTGAGGTTATTGTTTTGGAGATACCTCACTTGCATGGAGAAATGTTGCAGGAATTTGAACTGGGCATTCCTCAGAATGTGGAAGTTGGGCTCCCCAGAAAAGATAGAGGAATCCCTGCTGGGAAAGGAGTTGTCCACTGTGTGCCAAGCTCAGGGGAGCTCTGTAGACATGGTAGACTTCAACCTTAGGTAGCAGCATTTCCCAATGTGTTCTTGCCTTTGTCCTTCAACTCCAGCCCCGGAGAACAACTTTTTGGAGTCAGGCCTCTTCCACCTTTACATGGGTTCTAGGAACGGAGCTCTGCTTGCCAGGAGCAATTGTGCTGCAAGCTTCTTCCCTCACTGAGCCCTCTCACTGACCCACTATCCCAGCTTTTACAACCAAGTCCCAGACTCCAGTACAGTGAGATTTGCCTATTTGCATGAACTCTTACCACTCACTGTCTTAAGCTCAGGGTTGGAAGTCATCTGGGCTGCACACCTCTCTCTCAAGTCCCCTGGCCAACAACTGGTTTGAGTAGTAAGGGAGTCATTCCATGTGCAGAAAGAACGCACCAAGCCCTGGCCTTCATTCTCACTGCCTATCTCTAGTGTACAACCGACTACAAGAAACTTATTTTCCCAATAAATTGCTATAGTATTTTAATCTTCACTGTTTAATTGTTATCACATGTGTCTATTGATGGGATATCTGGTCTCTTCCTATCTCAGGAAGCATAAATCGGATTCTCAAAGAGGAACTTCCTTGAATGAGTGGAATCTGATGCCACCACTGAAGAGCATGTTCCACGTTAAGGTTCCCAGCTTCACTGTGCCATTTCTCAGGGTGGCCAGTGCTTAAAGGGGCATCCAGGCTCATGCTATGTACCTTAGGCTGTCCTGAAACACCATCCTCCAGCTTCCAACTCCCATGTGCTGGAATTACTGGTGTGTGGCAGCTTACCATGGACCTGTTCATTTACCATGAAGCCCCGGTTTCCAGGGGGAGCTCACAAACAAGCTGAGCACAGCAGAACTTCCCTTCCCTGATCAGACTGGTGGTTCACCAAGGAGGCATGGTGCTAGCATGGAGACCTGCTTGTGACCTCTGGTCCCTCACAGAGACCCCCAGCAGCCCACTGTCTTCAATAACAATCAACAGAAGTTTGCAAAGAGGTTGCCTATGCATGCAATGGGCTCCAGTCACCTCCCAGAAAGGCTGGGCACACCGTACCATAGCTACCCACACTTACACTACCGCCTGAATACCACTTCCCTAGCCAGGCACCATTTGGGTATTAAAAAAGGAAAAAAAAAAAAATAGAAGACTGTTGACTTTCTGACTGGAGTTTTTGCTAATAGCTACCTGTTGAGACAGTCATCACTGGTGATTACTAGAAGAGATATTCTATGAAGGTTTAAACCCTCCTAGAATAAATTTGCACACACCTACAAGATGTTTGGAGGAAAAAATTATCTATAATCTTCATTCCATAAAATGATGTAATAACATTCCCAACCATAAATTCTTCAGCTCTGTACTGAGGACTGTCAGACATGTGGTGTCCCCTTTATGACCAAAAATCCTGCCCTCTGGGTAAGACAGCCCACTAATAAGTGCCTTGCCATCTAGCATGAATGGAGTTCTGTATCTATCCTCATCTCTCTCTCTCTCTCTCTCTCTCTCTCTCTCTCTCTCTCTCTCTCTCTCTCCTCCTCCTCCTCCTCCTCCTCCCTTCCTCTCTCTCTCTATCTCTATCTCTGTCTCTCTGTTCACCTGCCCCCCCACACACACACAAGTAGAGATCCTGCTTGTCTACACGTGGAAGATTTTGTCGTCTGCCTCAGTTGGAGCTAATAAGGATCCAAGAACACGTAACTTGAAGTGATGACGGCAGATTTGGAGAGTGCCGCTTAGCTAGTGAACAACTTTGAATCAATTCGTGGAAACTTTCAAGAGCGCTCAGCCTCAATCAAGGATAAGATAACACACATTTAAATTGTGCAGTTTGACAAGTGTCAACAGTTGTGGACTCCGTGAGATAACCATCACGAGACACTTTACATGGCTGTCACTTCCAAAGGCTTTCTTGATCCTCTCTGGGATGCCCCTCTCCTAAGCTGTTCTCCAGTCTCTCCCAACCCACGCAATGCACAGAAAGGCTTCAGGTTACAATCCTTAGACTTACAAGTTATTCACAATAGGCTTCTGGACTGAGCAAGCACCTTTCTTTAGAAAGTGTTTTATATCAAATTCTCAACTCCGGGAGGGAAGGAGAGGAGGAGGGAAGGAGGGGAGGGACCCTCTCAGTGCCGTGGAGCCCTAGCCCCACACGCCAGCACTTGCCTTGCCCCCTTCCCCCACAAGTTCTATGGTACCCCTTTTTTACATATTTTTGTCCAGGGAAGGCAGGCTTTGTACAGTCTGTGGTCATCACCAAACACTGGGTGCAGAGGTGTGGTGCATGAAGCCATTTGCCACAGCGGTCACTTCGCTTTCATGCACCACGGAGCTATGAATGCTGGAGGGGGCGCTGCTTCTCCATTGTGCTGTGCCCACAGGGTCTTCCTCCTCAGCACTGTCCCACATCCTATAGTGTAGGCAGAGCTGTAGACTCTTCCATACTTTCCTTCCGTTCTCATGGCGCTTCCTAAAGACGCCACCCCTCCACTCTACAGGTCCCACACCACTGGGATGCCGGTAGAGTTGAGACTGGTACCATTCCTGCCTCAGACCCAGTATCACCAGTGCAGGACTGGTATTCAAGTGTCGGGAAAGCATGGAAATCATCCCACAGACAGCCTGGGGAAGTGCCGTGGATTGTATAGACTTTGTACAGAACAGAAGATGAGTCTGTGAAAAGTGCTGCTTAATTTTGTGTCTCAAAATAGTGGCGCTTACTGGGCGAATGTGGGTTTTGAAAGTTTCACAGGAGGCGAGGCCTGGGAGGGCAGAGCTGTAATGCCAGCTACTCATGGAGGTGGGCCCTGGAGGCAGAGCTGTAATGCCAGTTATTCACAGGTTGACGTATGAGGATCACAAGTTCAAGTGCTAGCCTGGGCTATCCAATGAGTTCAAGGCCAAACTGGACAACTTAGAAAGATCCTGTCTCAAAATAAAATGTATAGAGGATGTAAATTAGATCAAAGGACATTATTCCATATGTATGGAAACACTGCAAGCTAACTACTCTGTGAAATTACTGTATACTAATAAAAATAAAGACAAAACAAAAAATAAAATATTAAATTTTTGAAAAGAAGAGAAGAAGAACAAGAAGGAGGAGGAGGACAAGGTGGCGAGGTAGGGGGAGATTGCTGTAATTCAACTGTCTAGCAATATAAGGCCCGGTATAAAGCTTCTTAAATAAACCAAACTCCACAGGAGGAGGACTCAGACTTGGAAGGCACTAACCCAGAATATCATAAATTAGATACAGTAAGATTAGGACCTCGCCATCTTCATTAGAAAGGCAAATCACCTGTAGTCAGCGTCCAGACACTGGAAGAAACACCTCAGATAAATAAATCAACTTGTAAAGGGTAAGCAATTTTCATTTGGCTGAATTCAGAGTCCCCATCCAGGCTAACAGGCCCTGTTGCTTTGGGCCTGTGGTGAGAGCAGAACCACTGCCTTTGTGGCCGGGGAGTGAAAGAGGAAAGGAAGCTAAGGCCCGCCATCTCCTTCAAGAGATGCCCTCGTGACCTAATGCTGGACCTCTAAGGGCTTACATCATCCGACAATAGCACCAAGCCTTTAATACCTGGGTCTTCTAGGGGACATTTAGGATTCAAAGATGCCAATCACAGTGAGGAAGTGTGTTTGTAACTTATGTATTAAACAAAGATTCTAATCTATAGTGAAGAAAGAATTTCTATAAGTTACTTTAAGAAGGTAGAAAAAAATGAGCCAAAGTAATTAACAGAAAGAAACCAGTCTGAATGTCTGAATGGCAGCCGCAAAACCACACAAATGTACCTGTGCCACTGGCAGTACAAAGGATTTGCTTAGGGATACATGTCCGACCATGATAAAAATGGCAAAAGAAGTTAATCCCCCCCCCCAAAAAAAAAGGATAAGTTCTTTACAAAAGCAGATAAAGGATTAGGAAGGAAGAAGAGAAGGAGAAGAGGGGGAAAGGGGGGAAAGAAAGAGAAAGAAAAGAGGGGACAAGGAAGAAGGAGCAAGGAAGAAAAGAGAGGAAGGAAGGTAGAAGGCCCACATGGGGGTAGGGGAGTATGTGGTGGGGCCTCTGAGGGCCAGGAAAAAGAAGAAAATAAACAGCTGTGCTTTGCTGGCCAAGCAATGTCTTTGAATGTTCTTGAACTTAACCACTCTCTCCTATAATACTCTGTATACTTAGTAACCCTCCCCAGAATCCTTGGGGAAAAGACAAAGAGACCAGCATGTGATTTAGTCTCTGCCAAATGCTTACCTGGCTAAATCTTCCAAGTGTTTCTCGGAGTGGTCCAGCCTTTCTCCACACCTGGGCACGTCTTTACAATCCCATCTTAAGGTTTTAAAGTAATCAAAAAAATTATGTTACCATATATGGGGGGGGGCAAAAAAATCAAAAGTCCCATAAAAGGCTTTACTTGATCATTTTGAATAAAGTTGGGTCAAGTCTGCTAGCATAATTAAAAGCTGGTTTTCCTTAGGAAACCTTGGTATTCCGTCCCTTGGATAAGGATCTCACAACAGGAGGGAGGAAAGGAGAGGAGAGAAAAAAAGATGGGGGGGGGGCAGGGAAAGGGGAGAAGAAGGAAGGGGAGGGGGGAAAGGAAGAAGAAGGAAGAAAGAAGATAGAAGAAGAGAGAGAAAGGAAGGAAAGTGGCAGGGAAGAAGGGAAAGAAGAAGGGGGAAGGAGAGAAAGAAAGGAAGGAGAAAAGGAAGGAAGGAGGGAAGGAGAGAAGGAAGGAGAGAAGCAAGAGAGAGAGAAGGAACAAAGGAAGGAGGGAGAGAGATAGAGGGGAGAGAGGGAAAGAAGGAGAAAATGGGTGGGAAAGGAAGCATCCAAACTAAAAGCTTCAAAGTTTCTTCAACTTTGGTAAAAGGCAAAGTCAAGCTGGGGGAAAAGGCTTCAAGAGCAAGGGTGTGGAAGGCAGTGACCGCAGGAGAGAGGTGGAGACCCCAGGCTCCAGATGGAGTGCCATAGCTCTGCCTGTCAGAGAGTGGCGGCTCCCACTCCTATCCACAGCAGCACTGTGTGAGAGCTCTGCATGCCCAACGGCAAGAAAACCTTGCCATTTTCTTGCAAGAAAACACTGTGACATGTGCACATCCAATGTTCAGCGATCACGTGGTGGCTCACAACCCTCTGCAATGGGATCTGATGCCCACTTTTCTAAAGAAGAAGAAGAAGAAGAAGAAGAAGAAGAAGAAGAAGAAGAAGAA
>JANHMN010000006.1:26441171-26473609 GCA_030674055.1 Rhabdomys pumilio | reverse complement strand
CTCTATGGGTCTAGCTGTCCTAGAACTCAGGCTGGTCTTGAACAAATCCACCCACCTCTGTCTCCCAAGTGCTGGGATTAAAGGCATGTACCACCACGCTGGGCTCCTACCTAATTCTGAATGAAAGACTCCAGAATTCTTAAACTTAATGTAGATGATAATTTGCTCCATAGAATACTGAAGTGTTTTCAAGTTGTGTCATACTTTTGTATAAAAATGGCTCAAAACAGAACCAGGAAAATGAGCAGCTTGGTTCCCGAAGCCTTCTGAGGCTCTGCTTTCTCTTTCCACAAGGGTTAAGTATGTTTAAATCCCATCTTCACTATCAGCAAGAATAATTGTGCTGGGCCCCAAGAGATGGCCCAGTAGTTAAAAGCACTTACTTCCAGAGGACCCGAGTTTGCTTCCCAGCACCCACATGGGTAGACTCACAGGTGCTGATTAACTCTAGCCCCAGGGAGTCTGACACCCTCTTGGGGCCTCCAGGGTACTCGCATGCACATGAACATAAATAAAATAAAATAAATCTTAAAAACTGTAAGATTTTGTTGTTGTTTGTTGTTGCTTTGCTGTCACTATATACTTTGAGCTGAGCAACAACAAAAAGAATAAATGTGAGAGGCCCTGCCTTGTACCAACCAAACACTAACGGAAGTCCCTATCACCCCAACATAGCACCAATAAGTAAGAGTCACAGCAAAAGAATCCTTACCACAGCTGTTCCAGGAGGACAAGTATCTTCTCTGGCAATATAAAACCTGTCACTGTACACAGACAGGCTTGGGCTACCACTGTGCTTGGCTGGGGACAGCAGTAGGTTGATATGAAATTATAGGACTCGTTATTTCTGCCATAAAAAGGAAAAGGGGAAAAAATAGCATTTACAACCACTTCATAGCCATATCCAAAGTATCAAATTCATACTGAACACAAGTGATAGACTCCAGCATTCATATACCCACAGGTCCACATTGCAGAAGGCAGCACCAAGCCAGTCCAAGAACTCCAGGGCACTGCAGGCCTCCTCTGGCTCTCCTGCAAGCCTGTCGCTCTGCAGCACTGGGCACTGAAGCTCTCTCAGTGTGCTCAATGCCACTTTTGGCTGATGCTCCTGAATTTGGTATTTGGAAAAGTACGACATCATTGTTGATTCTTCTGTACCTTAAAACATACCAGACAGGACCGAGTCAACATTGTCACAGCTTGTCTTGACTCACTTCCATTCTCCTTTCTTTTGGAGGCCTGTTTTTGACACAGGCTCTCAGTATATAGCTGCCCTTGAATGCATGATCCTCCTATCTGCCTCTCTTCCCTTTATAGGCATGTATCACTATGCCCAACACCTTTCCAGTTCCCTTTTGAGTTACGATGAACAGCTAAGATTAAAGGGAAAAGGTTAAAGGTGATGAAAAATGGAAGCCAGGCAGAGATGTATCCTAGTTACAGTCACTTGAAGTTGCTTTCCACTGCTTATGCTAAAGCACCATGAACCTTCCCCACCTTTCCTGGCATTACACAATGCCTCCGTCTCAGGCCCATATTTGCTTTAACAGGAAAATCTGAACTTCATAGACAAACCCCAAAGTGCTTCTTACATAGGGATGTGAGTGAAGTCTATAGAAAGAAGTCTATTTGTACAATCTAATAGGAAACACTAGAGGCACTGAATGAAAGCAGAATCTCATGCTCATCTCTTTGAAGACCTAAGAAAATCCACTGTATCTTTTCAAAGAGGTTGGTGCAACCAACAGCCTTGGAAGACAGAAACAGACACCCCCTCTAGAGCATAGGATGGGCTGGCTCACTGTCTAGTAACAGAAATAATGAGCCCTCACCATCTGTGGGCAGAGCACGCAGGCTTACTCCCACTGTAAAAGCACTGGGTCGCTAGGGTTCTACCCTCCTGTTCTGTAATGTAACCCACAGAACATGCACCGACTCTATGACACTCTATGCCTACTGGGATTTGGTGAACTTATTCGAATGCTGATTCTCCTATCTGTTGATTAGGTCTAGTTGTCTCACTGGATTAGTGGTAAAGCTCATTTCTAGGTGTGTCTGTGAGGGTGTTCAAAAGAAGACTGGTATGTGAGTTCACGGGCCAAGTAGGGAAGTCCCACTCTTAGGGTGGGTGGACATGTGGGTTATTCCAAAGGCTGGGGGCCAGAGAGAACAATAAGGCTGAGGTAAATTCACTCTGTCTCCTGGAGCTGAGCTGCCCAGCTTCTCCTGCTCCTAGATACCAGGCTCCAGGTTCTTAGGCCTTTGGTCTTGTCCTGAGAGTGACAATATCAGCTTGCCAGCAGGGCTTCCTAACTTGTCAATGGCTACCACTCTGAGGAATCAAATCCTTCGCCTTTTGACCCAGGACTTGCACCCATGACATCTGTGGCTGACTTTGCTGGCTGGTAGAGAGTGTAAAATCTCAGGAATATCCTTAGTTTCTCTGGTAGTAATTAGTAGTCTAGGATAAGAAACTACAAAAGGACCGAGAGATGGCTCACTGGTTAAAGACCATTGACTGCTCTTCCAGAGGTCCTGAGTTCAATTCCCAGCAATCACATGGTGGCTCATAACCATCTGTAATGGGATCTGATGCCCTCTATTAGTGTGTCTGAAGACAGCTACAGTGTACTCATACAAATAAAATAAATCTTAAAAAAAGGGGGGGGGGTAAGCTGCACAAAACCCACTGCACTGACAGTCCTTGGAGACATTGCCTACTGACAGAAATGTCACTAAATATCTTCCCCTCTTGCATATCTGCTGTATGTAGAAGGAGGAAAGGCATCAAGCATTACAACATTTGGACAGAGAGAAGCCATCTTGGGCCCAGAGTATGGAGGAACCTCCCATGAGGAACAGACAGATGTAGAATTCCAAAATGTACTGTTTCCCTGTCCTCCAGGACAGACTACACCACCATAATTCCCAATGGTCTGATCCGTTACAATCTTGGAATGGGCCAAATCTTAGATGTACTTCTAAAAGGAGCAATACATGTGGAAGTTGTAAGCAAATTAATATACTTGATGAACATTAAAGCTGGCGCTAAATTTAGTATTCTAATCAATTAAAAGTCATAACAAATGCATCTGACATTTAATAGTCTGCCTGGGTTACTATCCTGTAATAATGATAAACAGATCACACACATTAATTTATAACTGATGCTAATTTAAAATATTCTAGCTAAGGCTTTCTAATGTAAGCAGGGGGAAAGAAGAGATAGATTACATGTTAGCTACTCTGAAGCCACTGTGAAGCTCTCTAGATCTGTAGAAAACCTAAGAAAACTGGGGCAGATTGCTTCAAAACTTACCCTGAGCTGAGGTGCTGAGGACATCTGGAAAGCCAGAGCAGCTCTGTCACAGTGCTGGCACACCTATGTAAACAATATCCCCTGACCACGGCAGTGTATCACCACTCAATCCTTCATTACGCCCAACAGATCTCAAAATCATTGTATCATTACATAGTTCACACTTCATACCTGTATGATGCCAAGCCAAAAGAAAATCAAACTTCAAAGGCTTCTTGTCTTTGAAGGACCAAGATATTCTTCTATACTTCTTAGAATCCAGGTCAAGGGATAGATCCATTAGATCAATGGAAATGACTTAAAACAGAAAGAGGAATACTTGTTTCATTTGAGTTATACAGAGCTTACACTGTAGAGAAGCACCTACAGCTTTGGTAAATCTGTAAGTACTACAGACTATTTTGTTCTTCATCTTTTGACTTCATCAAAAACACATCCCTCGCCGGGCGGTGGTGGCGCACGCCTTTAATCCCAGCACTTGGGAGGCAGAGGCAGGCGGATTTCTGAGTTCGAGGCCAGCCTGGTCTACAGAGTGAGTTCCAGGACAGCCAGGGCTACACAAAAAAACTCTGTCTGGAAAACAAACAAACAAACAAACAAACAAAAAGCCACATCCCTCAGCGGGCTATTTCTACTGTTGAGAGCTGGTAACTATAGTTGGTTTAAATATTTTACATCCTTCCTAGAATAAAGATCAAGGCCAGAGGTCTTCAGGCGATCAACTTCAATCTACCTGTGTCTGTGATAACCTTAGTTATTGACGTCCATACATCAATAACTCAAAACCACCTCTCCACTTGTGAATTTCCACTAGTAATCACAAACTGTGTACGAAGCACACAAGCTGTTGCTCTCCACTGCACGCAAGGGGTGGTCCTACAACCCTTACTAAATGCAGTGTACAGACAAAGAGCAACAATTTAACAGTACCAACTAATCCCCCAGGAAGTGCAACCAATAGCTCCTTGAGTCAGGATTTCAAAGGCAAGAACCATATTTTTCTGAATAAAGACTGGAGGTAAGGCAAACACTTACACTTTATTACAAGAAAACTGACTTGCTAGCCACCAATGGAGCACACGTAATACTTACTAAACTTCATACTTTTTCTGCCAGAATACCGAGATGGATGACCTTGAAGTCCAGTTTCTTCATAAGTATCCTTATCCAGTGATAAAATTAATTTCCCTACAAATCACACAAGAGTTCCTACATTAGAGACGTTAAAATATGGCTGATGTTCTCTAAGAAAGTTGGACATCTGAGCAGTGAAATGTCAGTGTAAGTATACATGAAGAACTTGTCTATAGCTCATTGATATTATCTAGCAACGTGCCCAACTGGCCTGGAACTTTGCTCTGTAGCTGAGGCTAGGCTCAAACTGGTAGCAAGCATCCTGCTTCAGCCTTTTAAATACTGGGATTGCAAGTGTGAGTCACCATGCTTGGTGGTATTATCTATCATTCATTCACACACACACACACACACACACACTAACAAAAACTAGAAATAATTAAATTTGTATAAAGAATGAAATAAACTGTGGTCTGTGTATTCCTTCAAATACCTTCTTTAAATCTTAATTTAGTTTAATATTTATTTGTATGCCTGCTTATAAGTACACCAAGGAGTCTGTGGATGTCAGAAGAGGATGTCAGATTTCTTAGAACTTGAGTTGTGAGCTGCCCTGCGGGTGTTGGGAACTGAATCTGGATCCTTTGCAATGACAGGAATCAACTCTTAGCTGCTGAGCCATCTTTCCAGCTCCTACTTCAAATATCTTCAAAACATTTAAAAGTTCTATGTTAAAGCCAGGTAGAGCTGTGCTGGTTCATGTATGTGATCCCAGCACTTGGATAGCTGAGGCAGGAGCAATGAAAATCTGAAGCCACCCTGGTCTAAGTGGAAAGATCCTATCTCAAAACCAAACAAAAAGACTACTGAGAAACAATGTCATATAATGAATGTTAAAAAATTTTATGCTTGCTGGTGTTGGTGACACACGCCTTTAATCCCAACACTCATGAGGCAGAGGCACAGAATCTCTTAGTTTAAGGCCAGCCTGGTCTACAGAGTGAGTTCCAGGGGAGCCAAGGTTACATAGAGAAACCTGTCTTAAAAAAATAAAAAATAAAAAACCAACAACAAAAATGTACGCTTATAAATTCTCAAAGAAAAAACATGAAACAGGTCCATCTAAGAAAGAAGTCGGGCACAAAGATGGGCTTCATTTTACTCTGTTTACAGACTTCTAAAAAAATTATTATTTCATTATTTTTATGTGTATGAGTGTTTTGTCCTCATATTATGTCTGTGTACCATGTATGTGCCCGGTGCCTCTGGAGGCCAGAACAGGGTGCTGGACTCATTGGAACTGGAGTTACAGATAGTTGTAAGCTACCAAGTGGAACTGAACTCTGGTCCCCTGGAAGAGCAGCCAGTGCTCTTAACTGCTGAGCCATCTCTCTACCCTCCTTAATTGTTTTTTTTTTTTTTTTTTTAAAGAAGTACTATTCTTTTCTAATGAAGAAAGAAGAGGAAAAATGAATGCCGTCACCATTTGGCAGGAGGGCGACGGTATTATCCTCATCAATGCTTGTATTGTAAGTTAAGGCAGAGAATGAACCTGTAAGAAAAAGTCAAGAAGAGTAATTAAGTCATTAAAGTAGCACAACATTTGTTCATAATTATTGTCACATGGCAACGAATCTTGCAGGTGGGTTACAGTCAGCATCCAGCACAGCTCTGACTCATTCACCAAACCCAATACACCCCAGAGACACGCTGGAATAAATACATGCTAGGCTCCAGCTAGACCAGCCTGCCTCTCAAGCCACATCCAGGGTCTTTTTGTAAAAGTTTACTATCAACCGGTTGAGAATGGGCTCAGAATAAAACCTGTAATCCTGGGGATTCTAGGAGAAAGGTGTACCTAAAGGTACAAGAGGACAAAACTGTGATGCAAATTCTAAGTTAACATTCAGAAACTATTTGAGCAAGTTTAATATTCAAAAGCTACTTAGTCGTCATCTGTAGGGATTCAATCTACTTCACTGTTATCGAAAAAAGCTGATTAAATCTGGTAAGATATTTAGCTATCACCTAAGGAGGATACAGGAAAGAAAATGATGATACTGACGGATGGAGAAGTATCCATCCATCACATGCAGCTGACCACACGACCTATCCTCCACGGGTCCTTTAAAAAACACGTGAAGAACCCCGATATTTAGCTGAGGCCTTCCGATAGCTCTTCATCTTGTCTTGTTCATATGAGACACTAAATGCTTTTTCCTACCTTTCTTTACAAAGGTGTTGATGAATTCGTGTGTAATTAATTCATGAAGAGGTAAGTTCTTCACAGAGTAATAGGGTCCAATGTCCATGACCACGCCTTTTAGCTCTTTTGATAGCAGCCCACATTCAGGAATAAGAAATGAAACCTATTAGAATGTAGGGGAACAAACGAAGTTATAGTTTATGAAGATTAACGCCATGTTTATAAAAATGAAATATCAAAATTGCTAGTTATTCTTTCACAGGTGTTACTGGGACATATAAACATGGGCAATGTGGTGGTTTGAATATGCTTGGTCCAGGGAGTGGCTCTATTAGGAGATGTGGCCTTGTTGGAACAGGTGTGTCACTGTGGGAGTGTGCAATGAGACCCTCCTCCTAACCATATGGGAGCCAGTCTTCTCCTATCGTCCTTCAGATAAAGATGGAGAACTCTCAGCTCCTCCTCCTGTACTGTGCCTGACTGGATGCTGCCAGGCTCCCACCTTGATGATAATGGACTGAAACACTGAACCTGTAAGCCAGCCTCAATTAAATATTGTCCTTTATAAGCGTTGCCTGGGTCATGGTGTCTGTTCATAGCAGTAAAACCCTAACTAAGACAGGCACTCCCCAAGTAAGGGTTTCTCTGAGTAGCCCTGGCTGTCCTAGAACTTGCTCTGTATATCAGGTTAGCCTTGAATTCAGAGATTCACCCACCTCTGCCTGGGCTTAAAGGCGTGCATCACCACCAACCTGCTAGGAAACAAATCTTTTAATCTACTAATCTCAGGCAAACAGATATTTGGCTACTGAAGTTTTTCATTTCTGAATTTCAATGTGAGGTAAGAGACTATGCAGAAATATTGTAATGGAAGTCTTACTTGAATCTTATCTTTTGCATATAAGCAATAGATGTTATGTCCTTCACACTTTATGTTCAAGTAAACAGAGTATAATTCAACATGCCTTGATTTGTTTACTCTGGAATCATGAAATCAAAGGAACTGCTGGGACCATAAGGGATTTAGGGACATTCAATTAGTAAGAAGCTACATAGAATCAGAAGTGCTCCTGGAAGCTTCCATTTCCTTGATAAACCTAGGTCAGACGAGTTGAGATAAGCGATACTTTTCTGGCCGCAGGGATGAACTTTCAACCAGAGAGATGCAAAATCCGCGCGGATTTCAAATGCTTCCCAAGTGCACATATAAAGTCCATCCCGCAAAACCCCAACAACCAACCTAGCTTGTTCCTGAGGGACAAGAACGCCAGCTAGTCTAGCTGAGAATCCTATCAGGCCGATATTTAAGGTGCAAAATATTTAAACCCTTCTCATCTTAAAGTAAAGGGTTTTTTGTTTGTTTTTTTTTTTTTAGTTCCTCGGTTCCTCAAACCGCGTAATGCTTTGGAAAGAGCCACAAGCTGATCCACAGAGATCTGCCCAAACTTAGGGTGCTACATGTTGTACAGGTCACACTCGGAATGTGCAGGTTACATTCCTAACTTCTCCGTGCCTGCCCGACCCACCACGGAGCTACCCAGGGATCCAATCCTGAACCCGGCAGTAACCACGCCAAATTTACAAACTAAAACTCTGCTGTTCTTCATAGGACCGAGCACCGCCCTGTGTCTGGCGCATGCTGGGAATTGTAGTCCTACACAGCAGCAAGAAAGGCAGTCAGGAACCGTGAAGAGACTACAATTCCCAGCATGCCCAAGGAAGATCTCCGCCCACCCCCGCGTGTCTAGGAGGTCTTGCCAGGTGTAGCCCAACGTGGTTCTACCTTAAACCTCACCAGCCCAAGGGGGCCGAGTGGCCCCGACTCACCCTGTAATTGTGATAGTGCGTCTCCACCAGATGCTTATGGCGAGACTTATCGTGGCCGAAGTTGGATTTCTCACAGACCAGTAAGTGCCTTGGTGCCTCTTGCAGCCTGCGCAGCGTGGCCATGTTAAGCAGGAGTCCAGGCGAGCCTCGCCTCCCGTCCCGCCCCTCGTCCCGCCCCTTACCCGCCATTCGCCCCTATCTTATTGCGCCCCTCCCTCCACCACGCCCTAACCCTTCTTTCCTTCCCCCTTCCTTTCTCTTTCTGTCAGTTCCTCGGGGCACTGGGTCTGAAGGTTCTCAAGAACCTGGCACATCCATTCCGTCCCACAGAGTTTCTCCATGGAGGAACAGTGCATATACTTGGGCAGGACTCAGAGAAGGGCTGCACCCTGCCACCTTATGAAAAGGAGGAAGATAGGATAGGCCTAGTACAGTCAGGAAATTCATCTGCTTTGCAACACACTGTTTTCCTGACTCCGTACATGGTCCAGTTCCTAGTGCTTACCCACCCGCAGGCCCCTAATTTCCCACTGAGCCTTCCCAAAATGTATAGGAAATTGAAGAGGAAGATAATATGGCATTCTGCATTTTTACTTCCAACAGGACTTCTTTGATTATTTGATTTTTTTTTTTCATTTCCAACATTACTACTTTGTGATTTTCCCCAAATTTCAATTTCTTTGCTGAACTGTATTTTCATGTACACTGTAGCTATCTTCAGACACACCAGAAGAGGGCACAGGATCCCATTACAGATGGTTGTGAGTCACCATGTAGTTGCTGGGAATTGAATTTAGGAACTCTGGAACAGTCAATTCTCTTAACCGCTAATCCATTTCTCCAGCCCCCATTGCTAATTTTTATAAGCCATTTTGTTGATTGTTCTCATCTATTTTATTCTCTGTGTGTGTGTGTTTATGTGTCTGTGTTTGGTGTGTGTGTGTGTGTGTGTGTGTGTGTGTGTGTGTTTGTGTGTGGGTGCATGCTCATATAGCTGACTTTTCTCTCCAGGTCCTTGATCGAATTAATCTTTTTGTTTAAATCTTTTTTGAGGTCTTTAAGTATTTTTACTAGTAAACTTCTGGAATCACTCAGCATTTTATCTATTTCAGGAGCCAAAGCTCCTGTTGTTGAGTCCAAAGTCCAGTTGAGTTATTTTGTTTTGAGACAGGTCTCATCCTGGCTGGCCTGGGACTCAGTATGTACACCAGGCTGGTCTCACACTCGAAAAGATCCACCTGCCTCTGCCTCCTGAGTGCTGGGATTAAAGGTGTGCATCACCACGCCCAGATAATTGATTTTGTTTTGGAGGACTCTTGTTGTCATGGTTTTTCATTCATGCTTTTGTTTCTGTGTGTGGTTTTGACATCTGTTGATTTGGCTGTGGGCGTATTTGCTGTTGTTCTTTCTGAGCACCCTACTCTCTAAGACTCAGTCCCCCAATATTATTCATAAAGGAGAAAACACATTGCTGGGACAGTAATAAAATGGAAGATAAAGGACTGGAGAGATGGCTCAGTGGTTAAGAGCACTGACTGCTCTTCCAGAGGACCTGAGTTCAATTCCCAGCAACCACATGGTAGTTCACAACCATCTGTAATGGGATCCGATGCTCTCTTCTGGTGTGTCTGAAGACAGCGACAGTGTACTCATATACATAAAATAAATAAAGAAATCTTTAAAAAATGGAAGATATAGAAATACACCCAAAGTTACTGAAGTTCAGCAATATATTACTAATAACCACAAAACAAAAATTTATAGTACTAATGTAGAATGTGCTAGGAAGGTAATGATTATGTAGGGTAAGTGTGAAAATAGCAAGAAAACAAAAGCAAGCCTAAATGAAAGAAAGAGAAGCGGGATGGGAAAGTATGTCATGGATGGAGACATGAAAAGAGAAAGTTTAGTTTAGGGAAAAAGCTAAAAGAAGGAGGAAATCTCAATAATACAAAAAGCCTGAGTAAAGGAGAAGTAGGAAGGAATACATCATGCAAGCCAGCAATCCTTTCGTGCTGATGTGGGGAGAGCACAAGCAGTGATCCAGAAAAATCAACCAACAAAACTAGAAGAAGCTGCACACAGGGGCCAGAACCAGCTCAAGAGAGACTTGAATGTTACAGGCAGCAACGCTGGAGAAACAGACTCCTTGAAACTGGAGCTCCAGGTAACAGGCACAGGATTTGATATTTTCCTTGCTGGATTTCAGCCTTTGTATGGCTGGATCTTTCTATGGGATGTTTATTCTATGCCATTGTATATTGGAAGTATGTAATTTGCTTTTTGTTTTGTTTTGTTTTGTTTTGTTTTGTTTTGTTTTGTTTTACAGGGGGTTACAGTTAAGAGACTTTGGACTTTTGAACAGTGTTGAGATTGGTACAGACTATGGGGACTTTTGAGGTGGGGCTCAGTGCATTTTATACCGTGAGCCTATGGGACCAGGAGCAGAATGTGTGGTTGGAACAAGAAATGCCCCTATAGGCTCATGTATTTGAGCACTTGATCCCCAGTTGGTGGCACTGTTTGAGAAGGTTGTGGAAACTTTAGGAGGTGAAGCCTTGCTGGAAATTTTTATCACAGCAGAAAAGTTACTAATGCAGACCTGGATGTAAAACCCAGAAGTCTGAAACTGCTACAGAAAACGCAGCTAGATGCTTCAAGATGTAGACGAAACCTAGGACTTCTGGAAAGAGTCCCAACAGCACGGGGAATGATCCCGAATATTGATTAAGACTACATAGAGTTAAAAACTTCTGCACAGCAAAGGAAATACTCAACACAGTGAAGGTACAGCTTGCAGAATAGGGAGAAAGTTTTACCAAATATACTTCAGACGGGGGATTAATGTCCAGAGCCTATAAAGAACACCAAAAATTAAACACCAAAAAAAAAAAAAATCCAATGAATAAATGTACAAATGAATCCATTTTCAAAAGGATTACAGATTACCAATAGATATATGTAAAAAATATTACACAACCTTCACCACTAGAGAAACCCAAATTAAACAAAAACAAAAATAACTACATTGAATTCTAGGTCACATCAATCAGAGACACTGTCATCAAGAAAACAAACAACAAATGCTGGTTTAGGGAAAAGGGACCCCTACACACCGCTGTTAGAGCTGTAAATTAGTGTGGCCACTGTGGAAACCAGTGTGGAGTTTCCTCAAAACAAACAAACAAACCTAAAAATGAACTACTATATGAATCAGCTGTGCCACTCCTGGGTATGTGCATACCTGAAGACTTCTAACTCAGTGCGTCACAAAGATACTTGTATGAGGCCTGAGTCAAGCAGAGCCAGGCTGACTCCGTGTCAGGCTAAAAACTGGCAGTTTTTAGGCTGACTCCGTGTCAGGCTAAAAACTGGCAGTTTGGGAAACTAGGTCTAAGTTTCTGTTTCCCAGACCTGGAAAGGTCCAAAACAGTCAATTCCAGGGGCGGGGGAACAATTAGATGATTAGCTAATTAGCTGCCCACCACCTAGCCTGAGCCACCTTCACAGGCAGCCAATCAGGAGCTGTAGAAGCTGCCCCACCACCTAGCTTAAGCCAAGCATAGTTAATCAGCAAAAGTCCCCCCAGAGTCTTAACCAATCACACAGACATTCATACCCTGGAGTTAAGGCCAACCAATCAAAGGAAAAAAAGGTAAAAGTCACCCAGCCCTACTCTAACAGGCTTTTAATTGACCCTGCCAAGTTCACATCTCTGTCTTCATTCCAGTGTATGGTGGATGCCTGCATGCAGGCTCTCTGCAGAATAAATGCTCTTTGCTGTGGCATGCTATTTGAGTGTGGTATCACTCTTTGTGAATCACAGACCCTTATACTTGCACACTCATGTTTAACACATTTACAGGTTCTCAAATGCTTCCGACCCCCCTCACACTCTCTCCCCCACACCCCCAGCTTATAGCCCACCATCCAAATCTAGGAGAGAAAAGGTGATAAATAGGACAAGGGGATGTGGACCTGTTTGGAAGTAGAGAGTGATTCCAATCTCTTTATCAGGATACTAGCAGTCCAGTTCAGTAGTGTCAGAATACCGAACACAAATCAGCAGTGGTGGCACAATCCAGCAGAAACTGCCAGGCCTCCACTCAATTGGCACGAGTCAGTGGGAGTAACCAGAGTCAGCTAAGATGCCAGGAGAAGTTCTCTGTCTACCTCTCTTAACGAAGTGAAGATCAGAGAAGATGTTAGGTCAAGGAAGCATCAAAAGGCTAACTATGAAAGTGCCACATCACTGTCCATTGAACCCTGTTTATACTCTCTCCAAACATCACATGTCCTCCAGAGGTCTTGTTGTGGATTTGGTTTATTGCTTATATTATGTTTATCAGGTTCCCAGTTACAGGAGAAGTCACACATCTGTATGTGAGATGTCCCTGGCCCCAACTGGTTCTAATTGGTAAATAAAATTGTCAGTGGCTGGACAGAGAGACAGAGGCGGGACTTTAGATTTCCTGGACAAGGGAAGCATGGGAAGAAGAAGAATTTAGAATCGCCATGCCAGGAAAGAAATAGGATGCAGGCTTGAGAGCTAGAGAAGACAGAGAACCAGCCATGCAAGAGTTGGGGGGTGGGGGTGGGGGGAGAGTGGCCCCAGGGGCCCCACCCTCAATTGTATCTGGGTAGCAAAGATGGAATATAGACTTTACTAATAGTAAGTCAGGACTATTGGAGGAGAGGTATTAGCTACGTGGAAGTATGAGAGTGACCCAGCCACTGCTCTATTTGAGGCATATTAAAATAGAAGGCTGTGTGTGTGTGTGTGTGTGTGTGTGTGTGTGTGTGTGTGTGTGTGTAAGCAAGGAACTCAAGCAATTTCTTCAAGCAACCACCGGGAGTAGAATGGATTAGTCCTACTGCTTCTGGATCTTGCCTCAGCAAGATACCACGTGAGTCTGCCTCAGTAAGATACCACAGGAGTCTGTATCACATGACACAACCAGAAATTTCCACTTCAATTTACAATAACCAAGATAGGGAACTTGCTTAGATGTCCATCAATATGAATGCATAAAGAAAATGGGCTGGGTATGGTGGCACTTGGGAGGCTGAGGCAGGGAGTTTACTGAGAATTGAGGCCTTCCTGGCTTAGCTAGGAAGTTGCCTACCTGCCTGGATTAAGGAGTGAGACCCTGGCTCAAAAAACAAAGCACAGAAAAGAAAACAGGGCTTGGGTACACAGTGGAATTGTTTTTAGCCATGACATTTCCAAGAGAATGGATGGAACTGGAGGTCATTATTTTAATTGAAATAACTCAGGTTTAGAAAAACTACATGATTCCTCTCATTCGTGGAATCTGGATTTAAATATGTATGTACAGGGGTCATGAAGCCAGGAAGAGGATCATAAGAGTTAAAGAGAAGATTCTGAGGTGGGAGGGGGAATAAGAGGAAAGGGAATGCATGTGAAAGAAGGAGGAGACTGTGGAGGGAGGGGAGTCTCAATAACAACAACAAAAACCAGTAAAAATAAGCAAAAAGAGGGGACCAACAGGAAGGGTAGGGGGAAGTGAAGCCGGGCAGTCAGGGAAGGAATGAATACAAACAGCATGTAATGACAAGTATTGTGGAAAAGACACAATGGAAAAAGCCCATTACTTTGTGTGTTAACTTTAAAATTAAATTTTAAAATATTGTTTTAGAACTAAAAAAACAAATATTACAATAATCAGGCATAATGATTCATATCTATAATCCCAGCATTTGCAGGCCGAGATGGGTATTACTGTGAATTCAGGCCCAATCTGGGCTACATAGTGAGTTCTAACCTTACTATGGCTACAGAATAAAATACTGTCTCAATCTCCCCTCCCATAAATAAATAAGAAAATAATATATAAATAAAACAAAATTTAAAAGCATACAAATACATGAAATTATGATTGTTCTATATTTGTATTCCCCAAAGAATATGGCAATAAATGGAGTAAACCCAAGCCGAGAGATTTGCAGAGAAATAGATCATATTGCAAAACCAAAAATGTTTACCTAGTAAATATAAAATACTAAACAATGTGCACACACTTCTGGGCCATGGTGCAATGACATTTCAAACAACTAAAACAGAATTGAAAAATAGTCAACTCTTGGAAAGCATTAAAAATATTGTTTTAAGCAAATTAATATTGGGTCAAAGTTAAAATCACAATGCTCAAATACACATATTGGCAAATATATGCACAGATGTGTAGTGGTTGAGAAAGAGGTCTCTGACTCAGAAGCACCTAAAGTGACCCCTGCACCACCAGGAGTCATTTAACACCATCTTATTACAAATTGGCCCAGCAGTGCAGGGAACTGTAATTACTGCGGACACCAGTGTGAAATCAGAGGCTGCCTCCTGCTGAGCCTGAACATCACACCACACACCTTTTCTGCAACTGGCTCCAGGCCCTGCTGCAAATAACCTTTCAGCAAGACAAGACTGAAGCTTCACTTCTCAGCAGAGTGGCCCTAACCAGACAGCTGCAGTGATAACCAAAACCTGTTGTGATGTGGGTGTCTTCCGTTCCCACTCCTCTGATCACATGATAGAAACCATCCCAGTGTGCTGGTATTGAGAGCCTCTGGGAAGTGATAAGTGTGATTAGTACTCTCCCACTGTGTGAGAACACAGAATACACCGTGAACAAGAAAGACACTCCACCTTCAACTTGTGGTCTTCAGAAACATAAGAAATAAATGTCTGCTGTTTGCAAGGTACTCAGTCTATAGGGTTCTGTGATAGCCCACATGACGGTGGACCAGTGAGATGGCTTGCTCGCCTGCAAGCCTGAGGACTTGAAATTGATCTCTAGATTTTACAGTGGAAAGAGAGTGGACTCCCAAAAGCTGTCCTCTAACTTTCATGTTCCTTCCATGACACGTACACATGTGGGCATGCGCGCGCGCGCACACACACACACACACACACACACACATACACACACACACACAGAGTAAATAAAACTATAAAGAAAGACAAGACACTTATAAGGTAAACAATATATTATGAATAATTATGAATAATTAACTGTTTTAATTAGTGATATCAAGTGAATTTTTTTAAGCCTCAGGTGGTTTGTTCTTTTGGGTGGGCAGGTAAAAGGCTAGATTTGGCAAGGACCAACTCTGAAGAGTTCAAAGCTAGTGGCAAAGTTATGTTTATTAAGCAGGTAACCAATTTATTTCTATCATAAATTTCACATACACAAAATTCTGCATATATGAAATGGATCATTTTTTAAAATATTTTTTAAGATGGTTCATATTTTTAAAATGTTAAAGAAGGTGGGATATAGCCTATTCCCTGCATTGAAGTGTTAAGTTAGTGGTTTTCAGTATAGTCACAAACACGCAGTCCACATTGCTGTGACCGTGAGGACATTTTTGGTACTGCAAAGGAGGCCCACACTCTCTAGCTATCCTCAACACCTGCTTCCCCAGCAGGAAACCGCCACTCATCTCCTCTGAAGACTTGCCTTTTCTGGACATGGCGCATAAGGGAACTCACATAGCACAAGGCTTCTTCTTCACACCACTGTGTCTTCAAGTTTATCAGCATGTCATAGCATGCATCAGTACTTTCTTTTTATCACCACCACAACATTTTTTTTTTGGTAAACTTTTATCTTGAATGACTCTGTTTGAGGAAAAATCAAAGGAGGTGAGAAAGACAAAGCTTTCTTCCCAGATCCTGAAGGGACTTCAGTTACTTCCCAAACTGGAGGTGCTAAACTATAGGGTGGACTTTGGTTTCCAGCGACTGTGAATGTGGCAGAGTGAGGAAGTACTTATTTTACTGTGGAGAAGGAGACCAGAAACACGACTAAAGCGCTAGAGGAGGATGGAGGGATGGAGGAGGGCAGCTGCTGTTGCTTATTGAAAAGGCCGCTGGGAAGGGGCCGTATAGCTGGAGTTTCGGGCTTGAGGTAAAGACAATGGAGAAGAAGGGAGACAGGAGCTGGGGCTGGGAAGAGTCACAGTCTCAGGGAGGAAGTGAGCAGACAGAGTGCTGCAGATGCCTGCAAGCCTTCAGCTCCAGGGTCTACCTTTAGGAGAAAGCCCTCATTGTCCTTCACGCCCACCACAAGTATCCAGTTTGTTTTAGCCTCTCCCTTAGGAGCTAGCTGTGGGACAGATACTGTGCAAAGCATCAGGATATATTATCACTGTGTTTCCGCTTTAGAGGGCTTACTATCTCATGAGGATAATATTTGTTATTTCTTCTCCATCTCTACCCAGTTCCAGGAAGCATAGTCTGTATAGAATGGGCAGATTACAATCATTGTTGATGAATAATTGAAGAAATGAAGCGTTTTATATTCAGATTTTTTTATTACAAGAATGCAGCATCTGAATGGCTAATTTCAGTTTTGTTGCATGAAAAGTTCTAGGGAGTGCTGAACTATGGAAATCTCCGTCTTTGAAAAATTTTTTTTATATGGAAATCTCTTAACAGCTAAACTCTGCACTTACAAATGACTAAGATGGTAAACTACATTGTGTGCATTTTGTTACAATGAAAAAATTAAGTGCATTATCAGAGATGTTGGTTTTATAAAGTTAACAGTACAAACCAAATAGAAACTGAAGAAGTGGTTTTGTAATATCGGTGCTCACATTGATGTCCATGGCAGGTGTAGTGTTTGGGGGCTGTGGGTCCTTTATCCCTCTTGAGTCCAGTCATATTCTGGGGCAGCTATCAAAGTGTTCCAATATTTTAACTAGGCCTCAACTCTCTGAAAATGTTTTTTATTGGAGAAGCAAACCAGGACATTCCCTTGAGTAAGCTAACTTTGGCTTTTATGCTTGCTGTCCCAAAAGCGTATGATTTGTTTAGGGTGCTATGGAATTTTGCCCCCTTTGTAACACCAGCCCCTGTCTGCCCTGAACTCAGCAGACAGTCTCCTCAGTGATACATGGGAATAATATAAGACCTGGTGTGCACTGAGTGTGCTGGGACCTTGCTGAATTGTTGAGAATTACGCCTGCTTTTAGTTATAGAATGTGCTGTGCGTGTGAATGTAACATATAATTTCACTCCAGTGTGAACCCACCAAGTTCTTTCTCTCTCTCTTGTGGTCTGAAATTGGTATTTCAGAAATGAGAAAATAAAAATACTGATATGCTAGGGAAAGAGAACCCCTGTGGGTTTTGAGTGCTGCAGACATAATGTTGGCCCTTTCCCTGATCACAGGGAAGAGACTCTATGGAGAAGAAGAATACAGAGACCTGCAGCCAAGCCTTGAAACACGTGCTTAATGAACTGCTTTGGACTTAACACTCATTGAATCTTCCATGTTTATAAGGCAGCATTTACAGTGGACATGAGAACATTATATATGTTTATTGATTTGGTTGCGCATTTTAATGTAAGACATGATTTTATTTCCTACAAATCAACTTAATTTCCATTTGGCCCTCCATTCTGATAATAACAACAGAAAAGCGATTCTAGCTGAGGACATTTTCTCCCTCTGTTCTTATTTCATCTAAGTGCCAGGCACATTTGGTGCACGTACTGATGCCGTGCACTCACACAAGCCTCTGGTAAGCCAGACCTCTTTTGTGTGGGTTGGCTCACTAGATTACAGGAATTCTGACTGAATGATAAGGTCTGGGTATTGTGACAATGGCTGTCTCACACCGGAGAGACCAGCTCATGTAGTTGTTCAGTGCAGGAGACTGGGAGTCTTCGTGATTCCAGTCTGGTTCTGTAGGAGAGCTGCTGGCCTTCTGTCTATGCGGGAAGCCTGAAAACGCTGGTTTCAATATCAGTAAAGGAATGCAGTGATGGAAGCAGCAAGATAGATGAACTTGCCAGCCCGAGTAAATGTAACGCGCGTGGTATCCCTGCCCGCAGGAACTCACACGAACACGTGGGGATTCTTTCGTGGTGTTTATTCTTTCAACCTGATTGGGGGAGACAGAGAGAGTAAGACAGAAGAAGAGCAAGAGCAAGAGGAGGGTCGGACTTCTTGCACCCGTTTATATAGCCCTTGGAGTGGACACTCATGATTGGCTGCTTGCTCAAACTCCCAGGTTCCTCTGCGCTGTACATGCGCAGTTTAATGGTGGATGTGACGTTGGAAATTAGGCGTGCCCAAAACCCTGTGCATGTGCGGTTTGTTACCTTACGCACACAGGCGTCAGCAGGGACAGCCTCCTACAAGTAAAGGCAAGCTGGCAAAATGGAAAGCTTCCTTCTTCTGTCTCCCTTTTAGCTGGGTTGCCACAGGAAGATGATGTGAGGGCCAGAGACCTGCACCCATTTCAGGGAGATAACATATCCATCTCTACCACCCTTCCTTGAGCCCACTGGGAAAAAACAGTATGCCTGAAACTGAACAGAAGGCTCTACAGGTGGCCATTCCCCCCACCCTCCTCTTGCTGCTGCTATGATTCAGTCTCTTTCCCCAGTGGCACTATCAAGAGGGAACCCCATCTTCATTCATGTCTAGTCTCTATTTCTAGAATTTTGATAAGAAAGGAAACAGATGAAAAACTAACTCTGCAGTTTTCCTTGGAGCCGTCCTAGTTAGAGAGAGGTTGTCCGTTTCTTCCTATAATGTACTGTGTAGTTGAAACCCTAGTCACAAATACTGGTAATCAATATACCATCAAATACTGGGACCCCATCCTGTATGTATTAGTTGGTTATTGCTTCATAGCAAACTAGTCTGAAATTTATCTCATGGTTGGCCTAGTGAGCCATTTAAGTGGAGGCCTGGCTTTCTTCATGTATGTGTGCATGTGTGCACATGTGCGTGAATCTATGTGGTCCAGTGCTGATTGTCTAGGTAACTCTACTTCTGGGCAACCCTGATTTTTCTCTCCAGGGTATATCACCCTCCAGCAGCCTATAGTGGGTTTCTTCCCATGGGATTGACAGAGCTCAGAAAAGAAAAAGTAAGGAGCATTCAAGGCCTCTTCTCAGAATCATGTCTGTATCATTCTCCTGCCCAGAAGAGGGTCAGCTCAGATCCAGTGTGAGAGAAACACATGTTATCCAGCAATGGGATCAACTGTAAAACCACATCACAGAAAGCAAAGGCACAGATGAGAAAGGAGAAATACTTTGGCAGATGAAGCTTGACTAACATTTCAAGGGAAGTCTGAAGCTTCACAGCCAGTAAACTGGGCTGGGACTTAGTTTTATCAGATGTGCCTGACTCCAGAGCCTGTAGCCTTGCACTCAACCATATCACTAGTACTCAATCCCTTGCATGTCTGGAGAAAGGTACATCTATAAGAGGCACGAGCCATGTCCTCTCACCACTGGGATAATCTTGGCAAGGGAATGCTGAAGTATCTTGAAAGACCTTGGAATAATTTAAGAAAATCACTGAGGACCAAGTTTAGGAATCAAGGACCAAGCGATATATTTTTCATTTCTAATCATAGGATAAATTTGAAGACACGTATAATGCACTCCACATGTTTGTAAATTCTTTTCATCTCTCTTTGGTATTTGTAGGCCATTTATGATTTTCGTCACGAGCCAAATCAAATGATGCCTGAAACAACCTCATAGTCTGAAAGCAAGGCATGAAAATAGAACTGCTGAGAAGCAGTTCTTCCTGCTGCATTTTAGTCCAATGGCTGAGGGCAACCTGAAGGAGCCTTTGGTTTAACAGGACAAAACTGTTTCCAAAATTGAGATGCTGCCATGGGGTAAATCTCTTCAGCATCCATGGGAAAGACATGCAGAAAACATATCCTTAACCGAGTTGGAGCTTCTCACTGAGGTCTGTTTGTTCCAAAGACCTGAGAGCCTTGGAAGATGCCAAAGTCCAAAGAAGGTTGAATAAATTAAATCAGGATTCCTGGAGTGGGCCTCAGGCCTCAGTACTTTTGAAAGTTCTCCAGTGATTGTAGTGTGCAGACAAGACAGAAAACCATCACTTCAAACCAACTTGTCTTGCTGAATTACTTACAAATGTTTTCAAATGAATACAAAGCCTTTCAGTCTTACCTACAATATCCGCTTACTATCTTTGCCTAGACATACCTCTGCTGCTTACTTTGTCACTGATGCTTCCAGGCCCACAGGTTTGAGAGCTTATGTGGGCAGGACCTTGATAGATACCTTCACATGACACCATGAGCCACTTGGAAAGAAAACACTCACGTAGTAGTATTTAAAATCATCATTGGAATAGAGTGTACTGTGTTTCTTGCTCTTCATTATCAACTTGCTGGGATTTAGGAACACCTAGAAGACACATGTCTGAATGTATACGTCTGAATGTATCCATGAAGGCATTTCCAGAGAGGTGTAACTGAGATGAGAAGACCTGATTATGGGTGCCACCATCCACAGGCTGGGGTCACCGCTCTGCTTCCTGACTGTGGATGCAGTATGCCCATCTGTACTCACACTCTTGTCACTGTGCGTGGTGGACTGTGTCCCTTTGACCTGAACCAGAGTAAACCCATCCTTATGTTGCTTTTGTTCAGTAGTTTGTCATAGCACCAGGAATATTAACTAATACAGATGCATACATACATGGACAAAGCATTATCCTATAAAACTTAGTGAATTATTACAAAGTGCATATCGTTATAGAAGTAGGAAAAGGAAAATAAATTCTCTTGGCAGCCATTTTCTCTCTTCTCTCAAAGATAACATTTTTTTCCAAAATTATTCTATTTGTTGTATGTGTGTGTATATGAATGTGGGTCCATGTGTGTCACAAAGTGTTATCAGAGGTCAGAGTACAACTTTGAGGTCTTGTTTCTCTTCTCTGCTGAGTTCCCATTGCCAGGATATGGCAGCAGACACTTTTACCTGCTAAGCCATTTCACTGGCCTTCAAAAAGAAAAAAAACCCTCAACACCCAATATTATATGTTGATTTTAAAAAACAAAATCCTAAATGTTCAATTTTACCAATGAAGACTCAGTAGTCAGATGCTGGGGTGAAAGCCTGCTAACTCAGAGAGGCAGAGAAAGCACCCACCTAACCTTCCTACTCCACCAATGTCCCTAAAGGTGAACACTCCTTCTTATCCATGCTGTCTTAAATACTCTTCAACTCAAAGACTGTCCTTCTCTTTCCTGGGTTTTGTTGTATTTATTCTCTGTCAACTGGTTGTTCACTTTGCCTCTTGACCTGTAAGGCCCTCACGAAGGGAGGACCTCACCCAAGCCTCAGGAATTCTTGGCCACCCAATAACTCTCAAGACACCGAACTTGATGTAATTAGCAAGAGGTATATTTCGATCAGTATACTGAGGTCAAGACCCATGACCCATGCAGGGCAGTGGGGTCTGACCCCAGGGTTTTGGAGGCAGAGAAAATTTAAAGGTCAAAACCACAACCCAAGGGGGAAAACATAATCTAGGGAGAGTAAAGGAGGATTATTGGAGAGTACCTGTGGAAAGTCCCAGCCCATTATTCAGTTTGTGACAGGGTCCAAGGAACAGTCATGGGGAACATTTTGTATAGACTATTCTCAAAGAGCCTATTCGTAATCAACCATCTATCTTGTGGTCAGCCAAGTTCCTGAAACACAGAGCTCACGACCAAGCTGACCTGCACTCTTGGTTCTGCCCAGCCTGCTAGGAGATTTTGAAAAATTTTAACCCTTTCAGACCTAACCTTGAATTTATTAAGCTCTTATTTACAGAAAGCGTAGGTCAAAGATGTGTGCTAGGGCTGAGCCACACCACAACAAGAAACAAGTTTTTCCAATTCATAGTCTTGGGGTTCACAATGTAACCAAATCTTGTGCAAAAAGCACATTAACTTTGTACTTTCTTACATAAAAGTTTAGACATACATGGGGAAAAAAAATACAGTGTCATTGGCATTTCACCCAACTTCAACAACTAGTAATTATTTACCATTTTTTTCATCTACACCTTAATTCAATCTTCAGTGTCCTGAGTAAGCTTTCTGTCACTATAAAAATGCCTGATATAATGTGTTTATAGATATAAGAAGTTAATTATGACTGACATTTAGAGTTTCTAGTTCATGATCAATGGCATTATTGCACTAAGCTTGTGGTGAGACAGAACATCATGGCAGAAATGAGTGGTAAAGCAAACCAATTTGTTTCATTTCCAGGAAGTGAAAAAGAGACTAAGATGCTTTTCAAACTATTCCATAAGAGAGAGAGAGAGAAAGAGAGAGAGAGAGAGAGAGAGAGAAAACAGTGCAAACTCTTTTTATGAAACTATTATTACCACTTACCAAAATCAGATAAAGATACAACAAAAAGCTTTTAAAATAATCTCCCTGATGAATATAGGCGCAGAACTTAATAAAATATTTGCAAACTGAATTCAAGAACACATTAAAAAAAAGATCATTTTCTATGACCTAGTTGGCTTCATTACAGAAATCCCAGGACAGCTCTTTGCAGGCAAATCAATACATGTATCATATAAATGGACTCAGGTGCAGAGACATATTCATAAATTTAGAGAAGGCATTGGACAAGATCTAACATCCTTTCACTGAGAAAGAAACTAAGAAATAGAAAGAATATACCTCAAAATAGTAAAGGTTATATATGACAAACCTATAGCTAACCACATACTAAATGAGAAAATCCATGAACACATTTATTAAAATCAAGAACAAGACAAGGCTGTCTACTTTCTCTATTCTTACTCTATATAGTACTTGAAGTATTAGCTAGAGCTATAAGACAAGATAAAGAAATAAAAGGGACACAAATGGAAGTGAAGAAATCAAAGTATTCATAATTGCAGATGTTGTGATCCTATATATAACAGACTCTAAAGACCCCATCAGAAAGCTTATAGAACCGGATAAACAGTTTTTGCAGAGTGACTGACTACAAAACCAACAAGTCAGTAGCCTATACTTTACTATCAACAAGCACATTGGGAAAGAAATCCAGAAAATAATCCCCTTCACAATCGACTCAAAAATAATAAAATATCTTGGAATTAATGTAACCAAGGAAGTGAAAAAGCCTTACAATGAATATTTTAAAACCCTGAAGGAAAACACCAAAGAAGCTTCTAGAAAGTAGAGAGACTTTCCATGCTCCTGGATTGGCAGAATTTCTAATGCAGGTGATATGCCCAGCTTTGCTAACTCATTCTGAAATTCTTTACAGCAGCCTCTTCCACACCCTGCCTTCACCTGATGGGTCTCTGACAAGGACTCCATCGGTACCTAGCAGCTTTAGGATGTATCCTAATCTTGAAGTATGTTGTGAAACTGTCCTCCAGATAGGACACAGCAATTATCTTGAAATCAGAAAACTTGTGATTACCTACAGATCAGGCCTACTAATAGGAGTGAAATAGGTTTCTCTTGCTGAGATAAAGATTGTGACCAAACATACCTTTGGGAGGAAATGATTTATTTTATCTTACAACACTCAGATCACACTCCAACACTGAGGGAAGTGAGGATGGGAACTCAAAGCAGGAACCTCGAGGCAGGAGCTGATGCAGAGGCTGATGCAGAGGGATGCTGCTTACTGGCTTGAGTCCCATGGCTTACTTAACCTGCTTTCTTATAGCTCCTAGGACCACCAGCCCAGGAATGGCACTGCCCACAGTGAGTGGGACTCTGCCACATCAGTTATTAACAATAACATGCACCATGGACATCCCCCACAGGTTAATCTGGTGAGAGTATTTTCTCAATTTTGGTTCCCTCTTCTCAAATAACTTTAGATTTTTGTGAAGATGACATAAAACTTGTAAGCACAGTCCCTCATCTGAGACTCCAGCCACTCCCTCCCACTTGCCCCTCATCTCCATGCAATGCTGCCCCAGTGGTGTGTGGTCTAAGGTGTGCTAGAGTATATTGAGAGGTGGAAGATTAGTTGAAAGGTAGACTCTATCTATGCAGCTTTTGGAAGATCGTCATTGGGGTTTGGGAGTTCTCTGGTGATGCAGATGTTTGGCAATCACTAATAATCTTTTAAGTATACCCTAATTTAAACTCTCACAGTTAAGCTCAACATCCCCGTTACTTCACCAAGCTGAACTTGGATGGAATTGTTTCATTATCTGCCATCAGCACCCTACCTTGGGCAAATAGGCACTTGCTCATGTCTCCCCAGGAAGACTCACACAAAGCAGTCACACTCTTACTTAACCATGAATAACACTTGGTCAAGAGGACACTGTCATCATGGTTGACCAACCTGCTTCTCTGAGAATGCCCACAGTGTCTCTGGAATGCAAAGTAGCTCCAGGAATGTATTTATAGAGGTTAGGTGAGGGGACAGGATGCTGCTCCGTGAACTGGGAGAAGAAGGAAGGGGAGGAGAAAGAAATGGAAATCCAGACCTATTCAGCCTGTCCTGCTGACACCAATCATGGTGTGAAAGAACCCACTTCTATAAGAGAATATGCAGAAGGGCCTTGCAGAGTTGCACAGTGACCACAGCAAGATTTAAGGGTGGGCTTCAGGAAAATGCTCTGGGTCTTTCTGAGTCTATGTGACTACCCAGGATTTCTCTGTCACTATCACAGAACTTTGGACAAGACCAAGCCCAGACGCTAGAGAATTACATAATGAGAGAAAGGGGACACAGAACGAGATGTCCACAGATGGTCCAGGGAAATAGATGTTGCTTTGTTAAAGAGTGTGGGCCAAAGTCTTGTGGGCTTTGCTCTGTTGTGTTAGAGTGAGGGAACTGTCACACTGGAAAACGTATGCAGACTTCAAATTGTCATCGCCACCCAGCTTTACATAAATGTCATCCCTATGCACACCCCCACCAACAGTGTATGAGAAGGTGCTTTCCTAGTTCTTTCTGACATGAACAACTGTGAGATTTTTCCATTTCCCACATGTGCTGCTGATTAAATCTCTGCTTTTCATATTTCTGTTGTTATTAGTAATGTCTGAAATATTTTCATGTTTTATTATACTTTTATATTTCTTTTTAAGAACTGCCTTTGAGGGAAGGAGAGATGGCTCAGTACTTAGGAGGGCACACTGCTCTTAAAGAGACCCAAGCTCAGTTCCAGCGTCTATATCAATTGGCTCACAACCACCTGTAACTCCAGCTCCAGGGGGATCTGATACTTTGGCCTCCATTGGCACCATGCATACTGCATTCATGAACACACACACACACACACACACACACACACACACTCTAAAAGTAAATCTTGAGTCCCTGCCTTTTCTCATTATCTTCCTTCTGGAGTGTTATTTTTTCCCCATCAGTTTTATTTACCACACATGGTGCAAATGTTTGGTCACTGCATTTGATCATTCTTATGGTGCTTCACACTTTAGCACAGTCATTACACAGTCCTCCTCATAAAGCATGGGATTGTGGCACCTTCATAAACAAATGGACCATTTTGTTCGTGGCTAGCATGATAATACCCACATAGTAGTACTGACAGCTGCTGAGGGCCCTGTGGGAAGAGTCTGCCCTGCACTGAGCTAGCAGGAATGCTCAAGTCTTCTGCTCCACAGAGGGAGACTGGCGCATTGAACTGAAGTAAGAAGGCTGCACACAGCTGAAATGGACTCTTTTAGGTAGGCAGATGCCCAAGCCAAGCTTAGCAACAAGAGCCGTGCCAGTCAACTCCCAGTATGGATGGAAGAGAAGGGATGAGGCACACTTAGCATTGGGCAACAAAGTTAATAATGCATCCCCCCCGGTACTTTTCCTGGCTCCGCCTCTTAGGCTGGAAGTAGAATTACTTTCGGAGCTCTGGCGTGCAGTATGCCAGCAGTTCCCCCTGCATCCCTACTGAGGAACCGGAAACACTTTTGAAAAGCATCCATCAGGGCTGCTAGCTTAGAAGGGAATGTGATATTCCAAAGGTTCTGCTGCACTCTGGGTTTGTGGAGGAGCCAAGAGACATTAAATTCCCCTTTAAAACTAAAATGATCAACCAAAACTAAAGAGGAATTTTAAACAGGGAAACTCATTTTTCATAAATGCTCAAAATACGCGACTCCGAGGTCCATAGGAAGTGCAAGGAGCAGATGTTTGCCAAGGCTGCGAGCAAATGCCTTCCTGTGGAAAGTGGCTTGTCTCTCTACACAAACTTAGGCAGAAAGGTGACCAAGGAGGTATATGATCTAATCTCGGTAGAGGGCCATGTGACATGGTAACTTCCTGGAAGGACGTCATATCACAGTCTGTCAGCCAAACTGGAAAGGCCAAGGAAGTTAATGTATTGAATTGCGGGACCAAGCAAACATATTTTCTCACATATTGTTCTGGGTTTGGATGTGTGCTCTCCACATGCTGGTAAATGGAAAACTCATTTTATAAAATGGCGGCACTTCCCCTTCATCGCGTTCAGAGCTCTTGGAAGGAAGCAGAGTAGGAACTGAGAAAGGGCCTGGAAAATGGCTCTGACCTCAGTTCAAATTCCCAACCTCAAGTGAAAAAGCCAGCTATGACTGGTTCAATCAGTGGAAGGCAGGTTATAGGGGAGACTTTTGATTTGGAGTTGAGGCCTGCTCCACAGAACAGAACTTACCTCTGGTACAGTAATAGTCCATTGTTGGGAAGTCAGAGTCCTCAAGGGGCAGCCTGCTACTGTCGTCTTGCTAAATGCGGAGGCTGTCAGATTGCCTTCTAAATCTTTTGTGTTTCTATGCCTGTCTTGTCCAGATATGGTTCTCTCTGCAGGAGTCAGCAGTTAGTGCTGACTTAGGACTGGTCAAAACACTGAGAGTTTTTTTAACTGCTCGGCTCTAAATGGAACTCTGTATCAATCTCCAGGGAGACTCAGGGAACATCAGGAAAGAGGCGACAGAAAGAGTTTGAGAGCTAGAGGATTGGAAAAGCGCTGTCTCCTGGACGTGACATGACTGTTACACTGCTGTCATCATAGCAGCTGGAGTCGCCTGCATAAAACCAACAGGGTCAGCAACATTGCAGCAGGCAATACCACCTGGACTCAGTGGGTTAAAAAGGGAAAGAAGTGAAGGAAGGTATGAGTGAGTGGGAGGGGAAAGTGGGCGTGGATATGATCGAGATACATTGTTTACATATATTAAATTAACAAAGAATAGTTACTTAAAAAAAAAGCCAGGTGTTGCTGTACATGCTTGTAACCCCAGCATTCAGGGGCAGGGACAGACAAGTCCTGGGAACTCAGTGGCCATCCTGCCATCCTAGCTTCAAGTTCAGTGAGAGGTCCTGACCGAAGGGAATATGGTTGAGAGTAATAGAAGGAAACACACACACACACACCCAATGTCCTTCTCTGTACATGCACATAGGAACACATACACACACACACACACACACACACACACACACACACACACGCATTAGTTACAAAACAGACCACAGAAAATTTATCTTTTTAAGAACTAAGAGAAGAGGTGAGAGGGTCCATGCACCCATATAATTCTAGAAGGGAATTTTAACAAACATTTCATAGGAAAGTCCAGTCTCCTCCCTGAAGCAGTCCCTACAAAGAGCAGTGATCAGCAGGCAAGGGAAATAAAGTTGGCTTAGCCAATAAAGTAATCAGAAAAGAGAAAAATTCAACATCCTCAGGGAGCTGTCTTCCTCCTGCTTCCTGCAGTCTTTGCAGGGACAAAGCCAGTCACTTTGCTCCACTGCTGGGCTTTGGTGTTTGAGATTGAGCTACCCAGAGAGAACTGCTTGGAGAGTGAACACAGCTCTTTTAGAATTTTTTTATAGCAGCTCTTCTACTTTGGTCAGAAAAACCCATGAGCTATCCAGAGAGCTTTTCAGATGTTTTTTTTTCTAGCAAGAGAGAGCTGTCTCAAGCAGAGAGTGCTATCTACAGAGAGCTGTGTAGGGAATCATCTTGAGCAGAGTACAAGATGTCAGCTTGCACTCCATAATTTAACTTTGAGTTGTTTCTTTCACCTCTCCCAAACACCTCTTTCTCAGGACCCCCTCTTCAAGCCAAGGCTGGTTCTTGGCAGGTGGGGTGCTGGTCATCCCTAAGTATTCCATTCATGTGTAGTCCATTATACACCTGGCTGCACAGTAGGTGTTTTTATATGCATCATCATCATCACAGAAACTATGAATAATATGATGTCATGTTGATGGCTGTGACATCACTGGGGGATGGGAATTTTCAGCTCTATTATAATCTTATGGGACTACCATCACATATGTGGTACCTGTGCATTCATAGAAAGAGATTTGAATATGAAATTTATTCATTTTTGTGAGTCTATATGAATGCATGTGGATTCATACAGACTCACAGAGGATAACCTTGGTCCTCTGGTGCTGTCCGCCTTTAGTGCTTTGAGACAAAGTCTTGTTCTTACTGACCTGGAGCTCACCCAACAAAACCTGGTTGGCCAGCCAGCAAGCCCCAGGGATCAGCCTGCTTGCACCACCCTGAGCTGGAATTACAAGCAGGTGCCAGCATGCTCAGATGGTTTTTTTCAACTTGTGTTCTGAGGAGAGCACTGACGTCTTCATACTTGCAGTGTAAGCATCTTATCAACAGAGCTACTTCCGCAGCTTGTAAGTGAATTTAAATACACAAGACATATTCTCTAAGGCAGAGAGAGAGACTGTCTCAGAGAGCGAGGTGGAAGGTAACCATGTATATTATAAGCATGTATAAAACGACACAATGAAACTTCTTAGTTTTGTGCAATTAGTTTATACTATACTATTTTTTAGCCTAGAACTTGCCATCTTGTTTGGCTTCTCCAGATTCAGAAATGCCCCTGCCTGCGTGAGTACTACAGTTAAAGATGCCTAACACTAATACAATATTTACAAGCAAACCTCCCTGTGTTCTTCCGGAGGGTACCTCACTCTCAGTTTACCTCATCAACCAGACATGAGGCAGGGCATGTAGGGCGACCACTCTGCCAGCCCCGCACCCCCTCATCACTGTGGCACTCTGGGTCAAGCCCTTCCCGCAGCTGTAACATCAGCAGCTGCATGTCAACCAGAGACTTGGTACCATCCCTCAGACTTGGTAGGGTCTGCACACTGCAGTATATCTGTACCAAGCACCGTTTAATTTCTTGTCAGCATTTCCAAGGCAGAATCTGGGCTTTAGGACCTCAGACATGCTACGTCTTCAGCAGCCTATGTTAAAAAATTTGAAGAACTAATCTACCATCCTACCTTCCTTGGTAGCTGTACGCTTTATACTACCACTGATAGTTAATAAGGGATCATTCATTCACATTGTTCCTGACTCTTGCTCTCTGTGTGTGTGTGCACGCACGTGTGTGCTTATGAGTGTGTGTATGGGTGCACCTGTGTGAGCACATGCATGCCCGCGTGTAAGTATGTGTATGTGTGCACTCGTGTGTGTGTGTGTGTGTGTGTGTGTGTGTGTGTGTGTGTGTGTGTGTGTGAGATCTCCTTATGGGTGTGAGGAGATGTCATTGCGGCTTTGGTTTGTATTTTCTTCATGATTAGTATTGCTGAGTGTGTTTTCATATGATTACAGAGCACTTGTGAGGAAGGCTTCTTAGAGTTTTCTTTAAGAAAAACTTTAGAATCCCACTGTTTGTGCTTTCATGGCTGTTTCTTTGTTCCTGTCATTTGGGGATCAAATCCAATGCATTAAGTGCTTTGTCATTGAGCCATGCCCAGTAAAGGATAATAATTTCACTGGCTCAGAATTCCAGTATAAAGAATCTTTTTGTTTCCCTTCTTTTGTTTCTGAGGCAGGGTCTCACTATGTAGCTCTGGCTGGACTAGAACTTCTGTAGTCCAAGCTGGCCTCCAGTTTACAAAAACCTGCCTGCCGCTGTCTTGAGTGCTGAGATTAAAGGCATGCACCACCACACCCAGTTCTGCTTTCTCTCCCTTTTCTTCTTTGCATGATATCTGAAGAGACATCTGATGTAATTCTCTCTTAACAAATCTATGTGATGCTTTATAATAACATGCATACATAGTGTATTTTGATCATATCCCTCACTTTATCATCCTCTCTTAATTCTCTTCCAGCAAACCCCTGCTTTCTTCCCAGCAAGCATCCCTGTGTTGATGTCAGATTGTATGTATGTGTCCCACTCCATTTAAGTGGGGTTAGTCACTTTAGCATGGATGGCTGCTTAGTCACTTGAGCAAGGGCAACATACTAGTGGCTATACCACTGAGCAATATGGCTTTCCATGCCCTAGCAGCTATTAACTACTTACAGTGAGCCTGCTGAGCCCCCGCCCCACCCATAAAGGACTGTTGATGGGCAGTAACCACCACCATGGTGAGTGCATAAGTCTAACAGCCACACCCTGCCCAGAAGACGGCTGCGTTTCGTGGCACTCCTCCCCATCCTCTGACCTTTGTGTATTCTTTCTGCCCCCTCTTCCAGGATGTCCGCCAAGCCTTAGAAAGAGTGATATAGATGCCCCATTTAGGGCTGAACACTCAACAGTACTTTGATATTCTAGGAGTCTCTCTACGTTAACTGTTACCTACTGGAAACAAAAGCTTCCCTAAGCAAGGCTGAGACCATAATCTATATGTATAACCATAAATGGTTAGAAGGCAGTTTGATAACATGTCCATTTAGCAAAACAACAGATTGGATTCCCCTAGCAGGGCCTATGCCCTTTACAGACGTGGGCTTTTGGCAAAGTTTATAGTACCAGGCATGAATTCACTCCTGTGGAGCAGGCTTCAAATCAAACCCAAAGATGGTAGGCTACTCCCACAGCTTTCATGCGACTATCGTACCAATAGATGCCTTGCTTACTGTGTTGCTGTTACAATTTGCAGCGCTAACAGCAGGATAAAACCAGCTTTTTCTGCATAGTAACTTCTGGCAGTATGAAAGCTAGTCAGAAGTGAAGAGCCTTCCAGCTCAGTTCCAGATTTGTCTCTCCATGCCCTACAACACAAGGATCTTTTCACCTTGTTCTGTGACAACCAGGAGCCATGCCAATAGCATGTGTTGCTGATATCCAGAGGTACCCTATCTTGATACCAGGATTTTTGTTTAAGAACTTATGGCTTCTAGGAGCAAGCTTATCCGTCCATGAATGGTACCTTCTCTCAAACTTCTTTTCAAATTATTTTTCAGGCAGTGTACACAACAGACAGTTTCTGTCCTAGTTTGGTTTCTGTTTCTGTGATTAAAATCATGACCAAAAAGCAACTTGGGGAGGGAAGAGTTGATTTCATCAGTTTGTAGTCCATCATGGAGGGAAATCAAGGCAGGAACTCAAGATAAGAACCTGGAGACAGGACCTGAAGCAGAGACTGTGGAGGATGCTGCTTATTGATTTGTTCCATGGCTTGATCAATCTGATTTTCCATATAACCTAGGGTGCACTTCCCATAGTGGACTGGGCTCCTTCATATCAATATTTAATCCCAAAATGTCCCCACACATGTCCAAATGTCATTCTGGGGGAGGCAATTCTTCAGCTGAAATCGTCTCCCAAGGCTGTGCCAAGTTGACAAAAACTAATTTAGTTTCCATATGGCTTTTTCATACATCTTTAGTTTGGGTTAACACTCCTCCATAACCTCTCCTCTCCTCACTCCCTCACTCTCCTCACTCCCCAGTCCCTATCCACACTTAAACCTTTCTACTCTGTGGTGGTTCGAATATGTTTGGCCCAGGGAGTGGCGCTATTAGGAGGCGGGGCCTTATTGGAGTAGGTGTGGCTTTGTTGGAGGAAGTGTGTCACTGTGGGGTAGGGCTTTGAGACCTTTCTTCTAGCTGCCTGGATGAGACTCACTTTCTGTCTTTGTTTGGATCAGGATGTAGGACTCTCAGCTCCTTCTCCAGCACCATGTCTGCCTACATGCTGCTATGCTTCCCGCCTTGGTGATAACCTACTGAACCTCTGAAATTGTAAGCCAGCCCTTATAGGTTATAAGCCCCTTATAAATGTTTCCCTTATAAGAGTTGCCTTGGTCATGGTGCATCTTCCCAGTGATAAAACCCTAAGACACATTCCAATATTCCTCCTGCTTTCATACCATGTGTTCTTTTATCCTCCCTCCCCCAAGGCCTCTTTCACCACCATGACCCTTCTAATGCATCCTTTCTAGCTTCCAGGACTTTCCAGGGACTCCAAGATTTGTCTTTCTGAACCTGGTTTACC
>JANHMN010000006.1:26406306-26431441 GCA_030674055.1 Rhabdomys pumilio | reverse complement strand
GTGTGTGTGTGTGTGTGTGTGTGTGTGTGTGTGTGTGTGTGTGTGTGGCTTGTTCTACACAGGGAGTTCCAGGGCAACAAAGAAAAGAGGAGCTGGGGAGAAGAAAAGAAATATAATCCCCAGATAAAGTAACAACTGTGGGGAAGTTTCTTCTAAAGTAAGATCAAGTCCATCATTTTATCACCAGGAGGATGGGTGGAACTTTGTTTCCCCTTCCTTTGGCCTTTGTGATGGTCCAGGAAGAAGGTGTGTTTACTATGCTTTCCCACCTGTCCCCTTCCATCCACTCCTGACCTTTCCCCTCCCAGTTGATCAGGATCCCCCCACCACCTCAGAGATGTCTCTGCAGACTCCCTAGAGGATCTCCGTGGTAGGCTGTTGAGAAACTGTAGCACACAGTGCTGCTTCCTTCCCAGAGGCTCTCCCGCAGTCTACCCTCTGCCTCACCACAGGAGACTAGGTATCAGACAACTAGGGATAGCCCGGAGTCCCCGAGTCTCCTAAACAACTCATGTATTCCCACTGTGGACATGTCAGCCTTGCATCGCTTGTTTCTTTCCATGGGGATCACAATAGAGGCTCTGCCCACAGCTCTTTGGTCCTCCTGCCTCTGGGTAACGATGTTTTCCCATGGTGTGTCTTGGGAGTCATGAACAATAAACGTTTTGTTATTGTTTGTTTGATTTGTTTATTTTCTGGGCACAAATGCTTTACTTGCTTGTATCCATGTGAACCATTGAACCATGTGCCTGCCTAATGCCAGCAGAGGTCAGAAGAGGGCCTCTGATTCCCTCCAACTGGTGGTATAGCTGCTGTGTGGGGGCTAGGAACCAAACCCAAGTTCTATACAAGACCAACAAATCTCCTTGACTACTGAGCCATAGCTTTAACCCTGTGAATAATAAACATGAAATCATCTCTTCGGGGAGACTGATACAGGAGGATCACCAGGAGTTGGAGGACAACCTGGGTTATAGAGACCCCGTTTCAACACCTCTCATACTAAAAAAATTATTCCCCAGTTATTCTTACATAACCTCGGGATTTCTATCAATCTATTATATTTTGAAAGACGGGTATAGTGAGCAAAACTAGTATGGCCTAAGGGCTCAAGTGACCGGCCACGAGTTGGTTTTAGAAAGCCTTAGAGACAAACTAGGAATGGGGCGCCACCTGCTGGTAATTATATCACACTGCAATCCTAAAGATGTTGCTTCTGCCCAGTGTTGTATGAAATTGAATCGAGGAGCTCAAAAACCAAATCCTGTGAAGATAGTTATTTCTGGTGTGCCCGTGCTAGCAGAGCTGAGAAGCGTGAACTGGGGGGACGAAATTTGTCCACGGGAGGCCAAAGAACCTACAGCAAAAGCCCAGGTACACCGAGTGTTGGGCGTTGACATGAGACTGATTTTCTTACCAGGGAAAATCAGCTATGGTTGACTGGAAGCCCCAGTGTTCTTCAAGTGGGAAATCCTCTGAGAGTTTATGAATTGATGAATAAGGCCAGTCGCCGTTCTCAGTCCTCGTTCCTGGCTTGTGTCTGTTCACTCGACTTGTACAGAGGGAGCCTGGAGGTTTTGTGATTGTCAGCTTTGATGTGTGTCCAGATGTGTGCCCATCACTGAGAGTGGTAGGAAGTGCTCAAAATCACGGGGCGGCTGGGCAGTGGTGGCGCACTCCTTTAATCCCAGCACTTGGGAGGCAGAGGCAGGCGGATTTCTAAGTTCGAGGCTAGCCTGGTCTACAGAGTGAACTCCTGGACAGCCAGGACTACACAGAGAAACCCTGTCTCGAAAAACAAAAAACAAAAAATCTGAGGAAGCATCGGAGCACGGAGCTGGGTTGCAGACGACTGGCCGAGGAACCTGGACTAGGCCACGGCGTGACAAAAGCGTGTCCAGCAGAAGCTGCGCAGGGGTTTCAGGGACTTTGAATATGTCGGGGATTGCCCTCAGCCGACTTGCACAGGAAAGGAAAGCTTGGAGGAGGGACCACCCTTTTGGCTTTGTGGCTGTCCCAACAAAGAACCCCGATGGCACGATGAACCTGATGAACTAGGAGTGCGCTATCCCTGGGAAGAAGGGGACTCCGTGGGAAGGAGGCTTGTTCAAGCTACGGACGCTTTTCAAAGATGATTATCTGTCCTCACCACCAAAATGTAAATTTGAGCCACCACTGTTTCATCCAAATGTGTATCCTTCTGGCACAGTGTACCTGTCCACCCTGGAGGAAGACGAGGACTGGAGGCCAGCTATCACAATCTTATTAGGAATACAAGAACTTCTAAATGAACCAAATATTCTAGACCCAGCTCAAGCAGAGGCCTACACAATTTACTGCCAAAACAGAGTGGAATATGAGAAAAGGGTTCGAGCACAAGCGAAGAAGTTTGCCCCCTCATAAGCAGCGGCCTGGGCTCCATGACGAGGAAGGGATTGGCATGGCAAGAACGTGTTTACAGCCTTTTGCAGATCTAAGTCGCTCCGTACAGTTACTAGTCGCCTGGGAGGGTTGAGCGGGCACCATTTTCCATTTCCGCCACTGGCATATACAGTCTCAATTCGCTGAGTTGCCCCAGTTTTTCATACAGGGTCTCTTCCTTCAGTCTTTTGTATTTTTGATTGTTAAGTAAAACTTGCTTTTATTTTAATATTGATTTCAGTATTTCAACTGCTGTAAAATGATAAACTTTTGTACTTGGTAACCCCCTAGGAGTGTCGCATGAATGCAGACTGCTTCCCGCTGAGCTCTGGCCTCCAGCTGGCTGTATGACAGAACCACACTGTCCCTCCTTCCCTACCCTCGTCCTTCTCAGAAACCTGGTTGTTGCTTATGAGCCTCAGATCCAAAGTCGGCCAGCATCTCCATTCTGCACCACTTCCTTGTGTTTATACAGCGTTTTGTCTGTGTTGCTGTTTAGAGTAAATAAACTGTTTGTATAAAGGTAAAAAAAAAAAAAATCACGGGGCGGCTCTAGAAGCCCTTGTGACACACAGCAGGGCCTCCTCCTGAGGTGGGAGTGCTAATTTCTCTCACTTTTGTTTTGTTTCTCTGTGTAGTCTCAGCTTTCCTGGAACTTGTTCTGTAGACCAGGCTGGCCTCTAACTCAGAGATCTGCCTGCCTCAGCTTCCCAAGTGCTGGCATTAAAGGCGTATAAAACCACTTGTGGTACAATGTATCCCCTTTCCTCTCACCCTGGTGTACAGAAGCTCTTTACTTTGCTCCACATGGTGACCTGCTGGGGTCTATGTTCTTGGTGAATTGTCAAAAAAAAAAATAATCATAAATAAAATTGAGTAAAAAAAAGTACACAAATCAAAAGGACAAATAAATTTCAGATGTAATTACAAACATCCCCAGGTAACAACCTTCAACAGTCAAGAGAAAAACACCAGAATGGACACTGTGTCCTAAGGCCCAGGCTCGTCTACCTTGTTGGACAGGACAGAAATGGTAAGTGCTCCAGAACCCTTGCCAGCCTAGAGAACTCCCGAGCAGTTGGCTCTTAACACTGAACTCACAGAAGTCCACCAGGCTGGGGGGGGGGGATTATTTCTGTATTACACTGTCCTCAGCCACAAGCGACCCAAGTCACAAGGATTAAAGACTGAAGTCAAGATACGCACGGGGCATTACACACACACACACACACACACACACACACACACACATTCACACACACACAGTCATACACACACACACACACACACACACACACACACACACACACACACACGGAATGGCTAACTTGAATATGAAGTCAAAAATCAGCACCAAGTCCTGCTACCCAGACTCTATATCAGCCAGATAGAAGCTTTGAGGACACATTTCTCTTCAGAGGCTATTCCAGGTTCCCGAGTCCAGCAGGAGGTATGTACATCTACCAGGACAAATAAAACTTTAGAATCAGTGCATGCTCAATCCATCTAAACATGTGTGGTGGATGATGGAGGGGTCTGATTCTTCATCCCTGCTTCCTGATCCACACGTGGAAGACGGACACTGAGGGCAGGATGGGGGTTGAGCAGGATCTCCTCAGCAGGAGCACTGATCTTGGTCCATGGGTGACTGGTAAAGAATTTTCTATTGTAGTTTTTGCTGCTGTGTTCTCTTCAGTGAGTATCTCAACACACTCATTCATGCTTTGTTGTTGGCACCTCCAAAGGGACACAGTACGCCTTCCTGCACAGCCTATGCCAACAGCTTTGTCAGTACTTATGACGTCACCTTGGAGCTCACAGCTAGAAAAGACATCACTTCAGACATGAAGAGCCCAAGAACCACTACTGGAGATGACATTGTCCCCAGTCACAGAGCATCTGCGTCTTGGACTCTAAGACCCTCACCCGGGGGCCACCCTTGATGTCAGCCTCCTGAACCACCCAATGGACAACAGACATTGGTTGTTTTCTTTCTTTCTGTTTTGTATCTTGAGCTCACTGTTGGTTTAGCCCGTGATCCTGACCTCTTCCTGTTTTTTTAGAACTCAAGGTATATGCCATACTTTCCCCTACCTGGAGAGATATCAGTGCCAGCCAAAATGACTGGAGGTTATTGCTCTCTGCAGCAGGCATCAGTCTCAGGTTTGTGAGCCCCTTTACCCAGTAGAGAGAGGACCATCCCAGTGCTTTCTGCTCTGTCCCTCAGCTTCCCACACAGTCTCTCACTAAATGCCCCAGACCACGACCAACACAACTACCCGTTGCTCATGCATCAAGGCAGCAACACTTGATATACTTTCCTTACATACCACGTCATACCCTACTGTTGTAAAATAGGCAACTTGATCCCAAATATACATATCTGTATTACATGTTTGATACTCTGACACAGTCTTGACATGATCCTGTTAGAGGCCTTACTCTTAAAGCAAACTGTACAATATACTTTCAGCCTCGATATTTCTTAGATTCCATATTTCATTATACTTCCTCTAAGTGAACATCTTTTTAAATAAAAAAAAATAAACTGTTCCTCTAATCTCAAGCTCAGACAATGAAAACTTCTAACAATACAGTGTCACTTTGGGGAAAAAAAGTCAGTTTCTGAGATTATTAAAAGTATCCACACACACCAGCTCCTGTCTCTTGATCTTGTGAGTCATGCAAACTACAAGCTGCATTCTGATTACATGTACCATTAAGACAGGCAAGTCATTTCTCTTGAGTCTGGTTCTCAGAAAGCACTAGCTTTTTAGAATATGGTGTGGTCCAGCAGTCACCCCCAGGCTCAGCTGCAGATGGTGGGAATGGGAGGCCTGGCCAGTGGTAGGAAATAGGAAGGGATCGTGGTGACCATGGAGCCACTGCTTTCTCTTTGCTTATCAGAGAGCAAGCCACACACAGCCTTTCCTCCCATCTTGCAGAACAGAGAACGCAGATAGTGAGGATGTCTGGCTTCAGGACATCTCTACCTCATACTGAGCCCTGGATGCAGAGTAAGGGGACAGTGACAGGGGAGGTATGAAGGGACAGAGTGGGACAGAAGAGGTAAGGAGAGAGAAGGAAGGGTCTAGGCAGGGTGAGGCCATTTGTACGTTATCAGGTTCTGATGGCGGAGTCCTCATGAGCAAGATTAGTGGTCAGGACCCCAAAGAGCTGGCACTCCCTTGCTGCCACGTACTCTGAGAGGCAGTGTCATCCATGGGTCAAAATCAGGCTACCACAAGACATTAATCACTAGTAAATCGATTCTGCTCTTCTCACTGTGAGCAATAGGCTTCTGTTGTTTGTAAGCTGCCCAGTGTGGGCACTTTGGACATCTTACATGAAAACGGATGAAGAGAACAACCATTTCTCATTAAAACAGCAGCACCAAACCTTTCTGGAAACTCTTAGAGGGAGCGAATTTCTCCCAAACACCACAGGCAGAGAAGGGGCTTGCTACAAATGGCAGCAAGGGGCCCCTGCAACAGTCATTAAGGCAAGATACTGAAATCAGAATCGATAGGCTCATTTCTTTGTAAATTACCGGATCTCACCACTTCATTTGCCGTACCCTGTACACCAGTGGCTCCATTAAGAAGGCTTCAAGTTGTTGACTGCCTATCCCCACCCTTAAAATGTTGATTTTCCAGGTGTGGGTGCCCAGGGATGCAGTCTCTTTAAGGCAGTTACAGTGTGGAATCTGAAACCTTAAGGGGTTTCACATTCGGTTATAACTGGTTTTTATTGCACTGCTCAGGTTTGATGCTTTAATGCCGTCCAACCGAACAGCAACCTTTCAAATGCTGACACCTACCATTACAGTACACATTTCACATTTGCTTTCCTGCTGATGTCAGGGTGAACTCTGTAAAGCCAGAAGGCTGTCAAGCTGTGTCGCACAAAGTATTCTCCAATTACCACCTCCCCCTAAAGTTCAGAGTTTCACAGCAGCAACGCATTTTCCGGTCACACTCACCCAAGTCAGAGACTCACATGAATGGTCTTCCAAGAAAATACCAACCAATGCTCATGCTTACATTAGAATGCTCTGAGCACTCTGGGCGGTGGTGGCACATGCCTTTAATCCCAGCACTTGGGAGGCAGAGGCAGGCAGATTTCTGAGTTCGAGGCCAGCCTGGTCTACAGAGTGAGTTCCAGGACAGCCAGGGCTATACAGAGAAACCCCGTCTCGAAAAAAAACAAACAAACAAACAAAAAAAAAACAAAACAAAACAAAAAAAAGAATGCTCTGAGCTCATCCGCCATCATTGCAATAAAGAGAAAGCAACCAGTTCAAGTCAGACTTAGTCACCAAGCGCTGTCCTCAAGGTGACCATCACGCCTCTCCTCTTCAGATGCTGGGTTGTCCTGGATGTTCCCTGCTCTTAACAACCTGGAAGATCCACATTGTCAGAACAAGATGGATCAAGGTCCTAACACTCGTTGCCCACCGATCTGCTGGAGACATTTTTGTGATTGAGGTTCCCTCTTCCAAAATGACTCCAGCTTCTGTTGAATTGACATAAAAGTAGCCAACACAGCCGGGGGTTGTGGAATGAAAAAGGGAGGGAGCCTGGACACTAGCACTCATCTTTGTCAGCTTCCTGACTAGATAGGATGTGACCACTGGTCTCCAATTCCCACTGCCATGCCTTCCCCACTGTGATGGACAGTAATCTCCTCAAACTCAAATAAGCCATTCCTCGGTGAAGTTGCTTTTGCCAGGTATTTCATCACAGCAAAGAGCAAAGTAACAAATACAACCTTGTACATTTCCAGGGGGTTGTTCATACAAGCAAGTGGAGATCAACCCCAGGGCCTGGAAGGACTGCTCCACAATAGCGATCCTGTCTGCTCGTTTCTTAGCACAAACAGTGCTTTGGGGAAATGCTGGTGGACGCATACACTCAGATGCTGCAGCTGAATTGTTGGTTCAAACTGTTTGGTTGGCAAATGTCGATGGGCCTAGGGTGCAGCTCAGCATGTGCTCGGAATGCTGGAGGCCCTGGGTTTGATCCTTAGCATTACAGAGAAGGAAAATGCTTCGCAGACGGTCATAGTGCCCCAAAGAAGGCACGTTTCATCAAAGTGTCAGTCCCATTGTTAATTGTCTTACAGGAACGTTGGACTCTACACAGTCTGAGATGTCTTCTTTTTTCTCCTTTGCTGTCTTCTAGTACTTTTGGGTTCCAATTTGTACATGAGGAACTCTAATCTATCTGAGACTAAATTTGAGGTTTAGAATTGAATTTCCCAAGTAGTTATTTCAGAACTAGCTACCAAATGATTCCAAATGATTTGATTAGTTCAAACACTGTCTTTATCAGACACCATTTGCAGTATCTTTCATTTGATTATGTATGTATGTATGTATGTATGCATGTATCTATCATCCATCTATCTATCATCTATCTATCTATCATCTATCTATCATCTATCTATCTATCCATCTATCATCTATCAATCTATCATCTATCTATCTATCTACTATCTATCTATCTATCTATCATCTCATCTATCATCTATCTATCTATCATCTATCTATCTATCTATTTATCTATCTATCATCTATCTATCTATCATCTATCATCTATCTATTTATCTATCTATCATCTATCTATCTATCTATCATCTATCTATCTATCTATCTATCTATCTATCATCTATCTATCTATCTATCATCTATCTATCTATCTATCTATCTATCTAGCATCTATCTATCTTATTTTGGATACAAGACCTTGCTTAGTAGCCTAGTTTGGCCTCAAACTGACAGTGATCCTCTGTTGTCACCCTGCTATTAAGGTTGCAGTCTACCATGTCCTTTCTCAGCTGGGTTTCCTCTTCTCCTTCTGATCTGATCTAGAGAGTGTCTCTAAGCACAGGCACCTGACCTTATCTAGAGAATGACCCTGCACAGAGTTTCCTGGAAGCTGCATGATTTAGCAAGTAAGTTCATCCCAGCCCTCCCAGCCATGTGATATTAAGTACTTTGTTGTGACCAATCAGCCCTTCACACCCATAACTCCAAAAACCTCTGAGGAAAGTCTTGTAGCCTAGGGCCAGATGACAGGTTCTGGTTTTTACATTTATAGAAATTTGAGTGGCGAGAAGCAAGTTCCTACCCTCACCCTGTTCCCTCCTCATCCGCTCACCACACATTTCTTTTGTCAATGCCCTGTTACTCATGGATGCTGCTCGGGCACAGTATTGTCATCCAATCACTGGGTTCTGTGTGTGTCCAGCAAAGCACCTCACAGGAGCTTCCTGCTCAGGGTCCCTCTGTGCATTCATATTCTTCCTGCCCAGCTCTTGGGACCTGTTTGTCTTTTGATGCTTCCATGATTTGGCCTCTTGCTAAGGGTTGGAGGAGCCATACAGTAAGGCAGCTTCTCATTCTGGCTTCTCCCACAATATGCATTTAAGTTTCCTCGTGGTTTTTTCCCTTGGTTGATAGTACCCTTCCTTTCCCTGTCTTTCTTTTCTCTTCTGTCTTAGTTAGGGTTTTACTGCTATGAACAGACACCATGAACAAGGCAATTCTTAAAAGGACAACATTTAATTGGGGCTGACTTACAGGTTCAGAGGTTCAGTCCATTATCATCAAGGTGGAAGCATGGCAGCATCCAGGCAGACATGGTGCAAGAGGAGCTGAGAGTTCTACAACTTTATCTATAGGTATCTAGGAGAAGACTGACTTCCAGGCAGCTAGGACAAGGATAGTAAAGCCCAGGCCTGCACTGACACACCTACTCCAACAAGGCCACACCTCCAAATAGTGCCACTCCCTGGGCCAAGCATATACAAACCAACATGCTTTCTCTTCTTCCCCCCACCCCGTTTCATTCCTCTCCTCTTCCCTCCCCTCCTCTCCTTTTCTCTCCTCTATTTTCCTTTTCCTTTGCTCTCTTCTTCCTCCTCTCTCCTCTCCCTTCTCCCTCTCTTTTCTTCCTTCTTTTTTGAGATAGGGTCACGCCATATTATCCAGCTAGCCGGTAGGTCTTCCATTTTCATTGCCAAGCAACGCTCTACTGTGTGCACTGTGGTTTGTCTACTCATTTTCCTGTTGTTCTGACTAGTTCTTAAATAACTCGCTGCAACCTAGAATCACTTTGCAAGAGAGCCTGAGTGAGGAACTGCCTGGATCGGACTGACCTATGGACGTGCTTGCAGAAGGGGATTGCCTTTCCTGCCCTCGTGGAGGTAGGATGGAAGACTCTCCCTCCAGGTAGACGGCATCACTTCATGTGCTGGCCCTTGAACAGTGTAAAAGAGAAAGAAGCACCTGGTGCGAGCAAGCAAAAATGTGTGTACCACTCTTTGCCCTTGACTGGATGTGATGTGACTGACTACTTGAGTCCCTGCCTCGACTTCCCATAATGCACTACGATTGGAGCTGTGTGCTGAGTGAACCCTCCCCTCCTCAAGTTGGTTTTGGTTGGGGTGTTTCTTTCACAGCAACGGAGGTGGAACTAGAACTACTGAAGAGTGTGTTGGCTGACTCTAGGTTTACTCTTTAATTTTAGTTTCTCATTAAATGTATTTGTATCTGGAGGAGAGGTTGAGCAGCGTGTGCATATAAACTCAATAATGACCAGTCTCTTTCCGTTCCCCACACGCTTCTTTCTAGACCTTCCCTGACTTTTTTTTTTTAGTATTATTATTATTCATTAGCCTACACAGTAGTGGGTTTCATTATGGCAATTTTCTATATGACTTGTGTTTCCTTCTTTTTCTTCCATCCCCTTTGTTTCAACCCAAGTAGCTCTCTTTCTGCTTTCATGGCACGTGGAGCAATCACCCTCCTTCTTCCTCAAAACATCCATTTCCCTTTTTGTTCTGGTTTCCTTCCTGTTGCTGTGATAAAACACCCTGATGAAAATCAACATAGGAAGGATGGGTTTGTTTGGCTTACACTTCCAGGTCACAGTCTGCCATTGAAGGGAAGTCAGAACTCAAGGCAGGAAGCTTAGTAGAAATGGCGTTACCCCACTTTGCTGACTTGTAATGGTAACATTTATTGGCCTGATGTAGTTGTTGTCTCTGAGGCTTACTAACCCAGCCTCTTACAATCTAATCTAGGCCTAGAATGCTTTCAGCCTCTGAGATTTACTGCTGAATAAGCTCACCCTTTTCTGTTCTTTCTGAACTCTGGCTGTCTGGTTCAACTCAGCTATTCTGGCTCAAATTCTTCTCCAAGCTGGCTGATTCAACATGGTCTCTCTCTCTCTCTCTCTCTCTCTCTCTAGATCTTCCTTTCTCTCCCTCCCTCCCTCCCTCCCTCCTTCCCTCCCTCCCTCTCTCTCTGTCTGCCTCTCCTGAATTGCTCTGCTTGGCCTCATACTATATTTGGCATATATTCTAATCTTCTGGCTCCTTCTTATTGTCTGGTTTTTTTCTCTATCTGCACAACTGTCTTGGTAGAACTGCCTCTCCTCTCTTTTTTCTCTGCACTACTCTCTTAAGTAGCCCTTTTTTTCTTTCTCTTCTTGTGAGAGTTGGGCATATCCTATTTAGTCAAATCTTTCTCTGATTCATCACTTTGTCTGCCATGCAATTAGACATCCCTTTCTAACATGGATGTTTCCTTCTACTAATTAACTTTACCTTCATTGTTTAAGATTAAAGGTTTGTCCTAAAGGCTAAGCCACGCCACAACTAGGAACAGAACTTTTTTCTTAGAAAATAACACAATAGCAGGGTTAACCGAGTGATCAAATATTCTGCAACACTGGCTTGTTCGGGCTCATACTTAGTTAGTTTTTTTAAGGGAATGGTACTGCCCACAGTGGGATGAACCCTCCCCCATCAATTCACAATAAAGACACTCTCCCATAGACATGGTCATAGGATAATCTGATCCAGAATCTCTTTTTTTTTTTCAAAGCTAGTTAGAGATTAGCAATCTATGAGTGTTCTTTAACAAATGGTCTGAAACATAGTGACTTAACAACATCAAAATGTCATGTTTTATTTTTTTCAGGGCTAGAACTTTGGGAGTGTTTTATGAAAGTGTTCCTGGCCTGTTTTCTCAAGGGTTTGCAGCAAAGGTGTTGGTCAGGGCTAAAGTCACCTGCCAGCTCAGAGCCCCTCCCAGGAGCACTTCCACTGCTCTTGATGGTGGTGGCTCTCACAATTTGAGGGCTGGAGGCCAGAGAGCAGGGAGAGTGATGGGAGTCCTCAGTATCTTCTGTGACAGCTTGGGAAGTTATACACTCTTACTTCTACACACTCTTGATTGCACAGGTCCTCAGAGGGTTGTTGGAGGATTTTACCAGGGGGTAAAAATCACTTTGGACTATCCAGGAGAATGGCCGTCATATAGAGAAATTGATAGATTTGAGTTTTGGCTTTTGTGAAAATGTTGATACTTTGAAAAATAACAAATCTCAATATATGTTCTTCTTCTCTTCTCTTCTCTTCTTCTTCTTTTTTTTTTTTTTTGTTTGTTTGTTTTTCAAGACAAGGTTTCTCTGGGTAGTCCTGGCTGTTTGGACCTCACTCTGTAAACCAGTCTGGCTTCGAACTCAGAAATCTGCCTGCCTCTGCCTCCCAAATGCTGAGATTAAAGGCGTGCACCACCACTGCCCGGCTCCTTTTTTTTTTTTTTTTTTATTAGCACATATGTATTATGGAAATAATGAATGCGTCATGTTTTGTTCCTGGGTGTAACAGGCTTTGCTCCTCAGATTCACTTTCATTATGTTACCGTCTTGATTCGCTTGACGTGATCATCTCCAGTTCCATGGATTTTCCTGAAAATGACATAATTTTCTTTTTTTCTTGTGCTAAATTAAATCTCAGTGTGTGTGTATCTGTGGTGTATGGTGTGTGTGTGTGTGTGTGTGTGTGTGTGTGTGTGTGTGGTGTATCTGTGTGTAGGGTGTGTTTGTGTGTGTCTGTGTGTTTGAATGTGTCATGTATATGTTATGTGTGTTGTGTGCTTGTAGTGTGTATGTGTGGTCTTGTGTGTGTGTGGTCTGTGGTGTGTGTGTGTGGTATGCTTGTGGTGTGTGGTGTCTGTGTGTATGTATGTGGTGTGTATGGTGTGTGCATCTATGTATGGTGTGTGTGTTTGTGGTATGTGTGTTTGTATGAGTGGTATATGCATTTATGTGTGGTGGATGTGTTTTATTTGTGTGTGGTATGAATGTGGTATGTGTTTTATGTATTGTGTGTATGATGTGTGTGTGTGGTATGTGCATGTATATATGGGGTGTATATATGTGGTATGTGTGTGTCTGTGTATGTGGTATGTGGGGTGTATGGGATGTAAGGGGTGTGTGTGTGTGTGTGTGGTATGTGTATATGCGTGTATATGTTTGTATATATCTTCTACATTTTCTTTATTCATTCATTATCAGGTTCCTGGGATATTGAGAATATTGCCATGATAATACTGTTATGGGCATACATTTTTTTCATAGAAAGTAATCAATTTATTATGACATTTTCATACTGTGGTGGTCTGAATGTAAATGTTCTCCATAGGCCCACAGGGAGTGGCATTATTAGGAGGTGTGACCTTGTTATAGTAGGCGTGGCCTTGTTGGATTTGATTTCAGATGCTCACACCAGGCCCAGTGTCATTCTTTTTTCCTGCTGCCTGCTGGTCTGGATGTAGAACTCTCAGCTACTTTTCAGTCTGTCTGCCTGCACGCTGCCATGCTTCCCGCCATGACGATTGTCTGCCTGCACGCTGCCATGCTTCCCGCCACGACGATAATGGACTAACTGTCTGAATTGTAAGTCAGCCCCAGTTGAATGCTTTTCTTTCACTGTGTTTGCTGTGTTTTGCTGAGTTTGCTGTGATCATGGTTTCTCATCATAGCAATAGAAACCCTAACTAAGACACATACCTGTGTGATATTATACTCTGTTCAGTCCTTAGGGGAGTAGGGAGCAATAGTAGGTAATGGGATCCATGTGAAACGAAAGCAGAAACTGGAGCTATCTGGGATAAGGAAGAGAGCCCATTAGAAGGGGGCAGAGAACGCAGGGAAAGTTTAATCCAAGTAAGATTTAACTGATATACACAGCATCAAAATAGATCTCACAGCAGTTGGTAGCAGTTTGTATTGAGAAAATTTAATCACTAAAACAATAGAAAATAAAATTACTAAATATCAATATACATTGAGTATTAATATAATATGAGTTAACATTGAACTTTCACTTGGCTCAAACCTTGCAAGAACACATTGCACTTGCCACAGTGCTGAGTGTGGGATAGGAAACAGATGCTTAGAGGAGGTTTGACATTTTCCTTCAGACAGCTAGGGCATGTGCCCACACTCAGGTTTATTTTAGGCTTGAACCTACTATTCTGAGTGAGGGACTGGGGCATCTGCTTGTGCTGGATGCTTTCTGTACAGTACTGTGGTCTTTGCACTCTCACACCACAGGGGTGGGGGGGCTGGATCAAAGTAGCTGCCCTGGTCTGTTTTGGACTATGATGAAAACATGGTTGCCAGAGAGCTGAGAAAGGTAAATATGATGAAAGGTTCTCACAGCAGCAAAAGTGCAGAAACATCTGGGGCAGGAAGGGGACAGCCCTGGGACCATAAACAGTACGAGTGCCACTGTTTACTGTGTCCCAGCTTCAGAGTGTGCGACTATTGATCACAGGCAAGCGCAAACTTTGGAGTACAGAGGTGTGATCAGCTAGGGAAAACACACGTCAGAATACCTGTTTATGTTTCTGATCCAGATGTCCCATGACTTCTAGGCTTTGTTTTGTCGCCCTGCATTTTTGTCTTGGTGCCTTGTTTCCATTCTCAGGTGTTCAGAGCCCGTGGCTGTTATTTAACCACACTGGAAAGAGGAGTTTGACACCAGACGGTCAGAGAGGCAAGGGGGAGGGGAACTACTCGATCAACCCTGATTGAGTACCTACTATGTGCAAAGTTTCTTGTGACAGTGGTGATGATGGTGACAGCAGGGATGGTGACAGTAAGGATGTTGACAGTGGTGATGATGGTGACAGTGGGGACAGTGACTGTGATGATTGCCAGGAGCCATCAAGGAGAAGCTAAAAACTAGTAGGTGATCTTCTTGAGATGGTTCCTCCATGGACTGTTTAAGTTATAGATAGATTTGCTTCTCTAGGAAAGGCCAAAAAGATTACATTTAAGGAAAGATTCCTGCTATTAATATGTTTTTCCTGTTATTATGAGTCCAGCTTGGTCTACATAGTGCATTCTAGGACAGCCAGAAATATGTAGAGAGAGACCCCCCGTCTCCAAACTAAAACCAAAACCAAACCAAACCAAAAGAAAAAATCAACCAACAAACAAAAAACCAACAATAAAACTTTCTGGGCATGATGGTACATACCGTTAACCTCTGCATTCAGGGAGGCAGAGGCTGGTGGGTTTCTGTGAGTTCAAGGACATCCAGGGCTATGTAGAGGGACCCTACCTCAAAAGCAAGCAAACAAGCAAACAAAAAACTAAATAAAACAAAAATACTTTGACATATTACAGCTAGTGTAAGACAGGGAAGAATTTACTACCTTGGGAGCCACGATTGGTTTGAGAATTAAATTTACAAAAGATAGATTAATGAACGGAGAGACATTTATTTTATGTATAGGTGTTCTGCCTGCATGTATGTCTGTGTACCACATATGTACCTGGTGCCGGGATATAGAAGAAGGGAACATTGGATTCCTGAGACTGGAGTTCTAAGCTATTGTGAGCTGCCATGTGGGTGCTGGGCCTCAAGCCTGGAACCTCTGAAAGGGGATTTTATTTAATATGAATATGTTCATGTGTGCACAGAGGCCTGCATTTCTAAGAAACGGAGGCCTAGAGAAGTGGGGCCTGGGGGCTTCTGTGCCTTCTGCGTATGTGTGTGGTGGATGGATGTTCAGAGGTGTATGGGCACATGTGTGTCCACATGTGTGTGGAGGCCCAAAGGTGACATTGGGCATCTTCCTCAGTTGGTCTTTAGCAAGTAGACAGACGTAGAGATTTCTTTTTTTGAGACAGGGTTTATCGTGCAAGTCTGGCTGTCCTAATACTCACTAATGTAGACCAGGCCTACCTCAGGCTTAGAGAGATCTTCTGCCTCTGCCTTCTGAGTGCTGGGGTTAAAGATGTGGGCCACCATACCCACACTTTCACCTTATAAATAGAAGTAAGGCCTTTCTCTGAACCCAGGTTTCACAGATTCCAGCTCTACTGACTAGCCAGCTTGTCTGAGGGATCCCCTGTCTGCTGGGATTATAACAGCAGTCACACCTGCCAGGCTTTTACATGTGCTCTGGGGACCTGAATGCCAGTCTTTAAACTTTCCCAGCAAGTTCTTTATCCACTGGGCCAGATTTCTCATGTACCACTTTAACAAAGAACACTAGTGAGCGTGTCAGTGAGCATGTCAGCCACTTCCTCCTTGTCTTGACTCTTTAGACTGAGCTCCTTTGTATCTTGTTGTCATATAAATTAAAAGGACTAATGCTGCTTGAAGACAGTGTGAGTTCTCCAGTCTGGAGTCCCTTTAAGGCTGCTGCTATTCGTCACATTGGCCTCTGTCCTCCACGTTCCCTCTCAGTTTGGAAGAGCAGAACAGGTTGTGAAATGTCTGACATAATAGGCCTGCAGTCTAACTTTGGCAGCTCTAAGGCTCCGTATGACACTTGACCAAGTCAGGCCAGAGCTGGGTTTACTCACTCAGAACTTTTGTTGTGAGGCAGTGGAACCAGGTGAGCATCCAAACTGTCTCAGGTTGCACAAGTGTGGCCTGTGACCTGGCTGAAACATTTGGTGGTTTGGTTTGGTTTGAGGATGCCAGCCATGGGTTCAGCAATAGTGTGGTATTGTAATTTTCTCTTGTCACTTTTATTTTTAATACAAAGGGGGAATTTTCTTTTTCTACTGACTTTCCTTGCACCATCTGAGACTTCCCAGGCCTCAGACTTGGGGATCAGATGAACCCAGCTCCAGCCTTTTAAGAAGAGGCAGAAGGGTCACAAGTTTGAGGCCAGGCTGGACTACTTAGCAAGCACTCCCTGGCCCCTACTAAACAACAGCAACAACGATTAAAAAACAAAAACAAAAACAAAAACAAAAACAAAACTAGGAGTCTGAAAACCTGGGAGTAAATACTTTAGCAGCTGAGACCACATGGCCACGTAATGTTTGTGGTTGATCTAAGCACATAGCTGTAGACTAGGTTTTCAAAAAGCTACTTTGTGGGTTGTATCACCATTTAACTGAAGCTACTCTTCAGTCTACAGTGGGGTTTGGTCCCAGCACATCCACCTTATACTGAAAATATCCTAAGTGGAAAATACATTGGCTATAGCTCAGCAGCCCACTGTAGTGTAGCACCGTGGCCTATACCTGGTCTGTTGTTTCTCCTATCAATCTCTGGAAATATCCAAAATCAAAGCTGGAACTACAGTTTCTACTGAAAGTGTGTAACTTTCACATCATCTAGAAGAACCAAGAGCTGAACCATCTCTATGTCAGAGACCATCTGTTTAAAGTCTGGGAGCCACCTGTCCCTGTCCCTGTCCTAGAAAGGACGACTGAGGGAAATGTCTTATGTCCCACCAGTTCTGCCAGAGGACAGATGTACAGTGGAAGTCAGACTGTATCCTCCAGAGTATCCCCAAGTCCCCATGATGGCTAAGTGAGGTGCTCCCTGCCTCTGCCCCTAAGGTCTTTCCTTGGTTTCTGGGGAATAGCCCTTAGACCCTGCTCATCCCCATTCGCTCCACAGGTCCCTCCTGCTTCTGCTTCTGCTTCTCCTTCTGTGAGTTGCTCAAGGCTCAGACCAGACTTCCTGAGCTGTAGGCCTATGGTAGTATGAAGCTCTTGACTCACTTGCTTTTAGTTGATTTCAAAAAGCACAAAATTTGGAGGCCAGGTATCTTAGCAACATACTAGTCTCCCACCGGCTTTGCTGTAGATAACACCCTTGATGTGTGGGTCGTGATGATAATGGTTGCCTAGGTTATTCTTCAGGGGATAGAAAGTGGTTTTACTTTTGTTACGCGTGCTTGTTTGATGAACCATTTCTTGATATCATAGGATCAAAGTCAGCATTCTCATATCAGGCCGATATCTCATTTTTTGAACATGTATGTGTCCTGTGAGGATCAGCCGTGTATTGCATCATCTCCAGGTACCTTTCCCCAAATCTTAAATCACTCAGCATATCCATTACTATGCTCCACCTTGTCCTTGGGGATGTGAATTTGAGACCAAGCCAAACTATGAATACACTCTATTTTGCAAAACTCATCATTTTATTGACCAGCGTCCTGCACCAGGGCAGAATCCTGGCTCTGTAGCAGATACATTTTTGTCCCTAGTGGCTGGTAGACCTCCTAGGACTTAGCTCTAAGTGAAGGGAAATTGGTCATTGATTACACATTTGTTAATTTTGTTATAATCAAATATATATATAGTATTTTTATATTATAAAAAGCTCCTTTTGGTAATACCTGAGTAGCTAACAAGGCTACTTAAACTGGGAGCCCTAGTGTCTTAGTTAGGGTTTTACTGCAGTGACACCATGACCAAGCAACTCATAAGTACAACATTTAATTGGGGCTGGTATACAAGTTCAGAGGCTCAGTGCATTATCATCTAGTTGGGAGCATGGCAGCATCCAGGCAGGCATGGTACAGGAGGAGCTGAGAGTTCTACATCTTTGTCTAAAGGCCACTAGAAGAAGATTAGTTCCCACATGGTCAGAAGGAGGGTCTCATTATCCACCCCCACAGTGACACACTTCCTCCACAAGGCCACACACACTCCAACAAGGCCACACCTCCTAATCGTGCCACTCCCTGGGCCAAGCTTATTCAAACCACCACACCTAGGCAGCCAGACTAGCTGGTTACCAGAAAGAACCAGTGAATGGAAGCCAACTTCCATTCACAGGGGAGTGAAGCTGGAGTCTGGGTTCCAAACCGTGCACAAGGATCGTGGCACATTCCATCTTATACATGGACTCTGCCTTGTGCCTCTTCTGTTTGTCTCTTCCTAGTTGTATCCTACACGATGAGCAAAGCATTATTCAGGGCTTTCTTGAATTCTGTAAGTCATTCTAATGAATTACCAACTGTCACACCACACCAGAACATCTGCATTTTTCAGTTGACCAAATAGTGTGGGTAGCCTGAACACATTGTTTGCATATTTGCATCTGGTTTACGGTGAGTTTTTCAGCCTTTAACTTGTGGCTCTGACACCAGCCCCAGGTAGAACAGTGTCAGAATGAAACTGTTGGATACTCACCTGGGAATCAAAACACTGGCATTTGACAAGGCACTGTTTGGTGTGAGAATCTGTCCAAGTGAGGGGGACAAGTCACTCTAACCTCAAAATCTCTTTAAAGTTCCTAGTCCCTTTTTAAACTAGTCTGTGAGACTGGGCAGAGGTAGTGTACAGCTTTAATCTCAGTGCCTGGGAGGCAGAGGCAAGCAGATCTGTGGGAGTTTGGGGCTAGCCTGGGCTACAGAGTGAATTGTAAGATAGCCAGCCCTATACACAGAGAAACCCTGTCTCAAAACAAACAAACAAACAAACAAACAAACAAACTAGTTTGTGAACATTGTACTTAGTACCTCACAATATCAATGTTTATTTACATATTTAAAAAAGTGTCCTGTGCTGTAGACTCTGAAGATGCTGGAGGTGGTGGCACTCTAGGTGGATCTGGATCTTCTTGTGAGCCTCAGGCCCAAGTTAGTATGTAATTATGGAGTTCTGTCCTGGACATTTAATGATTAGGAAGTCCCAGCCAAGGGACCATGGGGGCCTGTTTCTCAAAATACCTCTCTAGTTCAGGGTCTTTGCTCATAAAAATAATCTCCCAAGTTCCTGGGGTCAAACCTGACCTTAGCCCAGCTCTGGGTCCTGGACAGACTTTCCCAGCCTTTGAGTATTACTGGAGTAGGAGTGTTGGGATTTTATGCACATAAGATCACATAGGAGGGGCCCTCAGCCTTGGGGAGGAATGGGCAGCCTGTGAGTCCTCAATAGATACTAAAAATTAGTAACTATTGAGGACTTGTTAAATTCTGCCATACTGTGCTCAGGGATTAAACCTCAGTTTAAAAGCCCGGGTAAGATAGCTTTGCTTTCTGTTTCTTGATTTGTGGATCAGTGTTTCTAGAATACCCAACTTTTTATTTAGGTAAGTATACACACAGCCACGGTCAGGCAGTTAGTCGTTTCTAAATGGAGCCCATCCGCAGCATCTCCCTGTTAGAAATCCTCTCGGAGCTGCCTAGGACACCCTGAATCAGATATGGGGTTGGGGGAGATGGGAGGTGGGCGTGACGTTTGGTGATGAAATTATCAGTTGAAGCTTGATCAGGGTAAAGTTAGCCCGAAGGCAAAGGCACAATACAACGCTTTAGGAAGTGTCCAGTGCCGGGATATAGTGAGATGTTCTCCTATCTTCCAGCAATTGGGTTTTGACCCGCAAATCCCACAAGGCCTGAGCCTTAGACGGGCTGGAGGAGACTCCACAGTCGCAGGCCAGGCAAGAGGGATGCCTTGAAGTCTGAGGGAAGGCGCCTAGCCACGAAGGGAGGTGCCAACCCTCCCCGGGACAAGGGGGAGGACCTTGACGTGCTCTAGTGCAAGACGCGAATGGCCTCTGGCTGCTCTGGTCTGGCTGCCTTGTTAGCTCCCGGCGAGTTCCTGCTCTGTCCCCGGCTCAAGTCCATCAGCGGTCCACCTCGGCCTCCCAGCTTTTAGAACCACGGAGGGGGGCAACTACACAGATGACACCCGGGACTCCTGAGGTTTTGGGGATACAGGATTAAAGGTAAGGGATGCACCTCGCTCCGAAGGGTCGATTGCTAGCCTTAACTACATTCTTGTATCACTGACTCCCTAGGCTAGTGACAGCCAGGATGTCTCCGCTGAGCTACAATCCTTCTCCGGAAGAGTAACTTTACTGGCTAGAAAACTTTGTCTACATTCTAGTCTCTGAAAGTTGAGAGCTGCTCCAAAGGTGATACAGACGCGCAGCACCACCGCGGGGTGGATCAAAGCTATCAGCTAGCCTACGACCTTCAGAAAGTCTTAGTTTCCACGACAGTTCTAGCTCTCAGGTGTTCTGGCAGCCGCGCCTCCCCGCCCTGGCCCTCCCCTTGGGATTTAGCCCCAGGCCAGCATCCTCCTCCTTCTAGGTCCCCGGCAGCCGCAGCTAAAAGCTGGAGGCTCCAGGCTGGATTCGCTTTCTGCCAGGGTAGGCGAGCCCAGCCGGTACTATGCGCTCCTTCTGCTGCGGTAGTAGATAAAGTTTCCACAGAAGTCTTCGCGTTTCCCGCAGGACAAATCCCGGGGCCTGATCGGATACTGTCATGGAGCCCTCGGGAGAGCAGCTACAAAGATCCGAGGCTTCCAGCTCTACGTCTTCCGGAGACCCGCCATCCGCGGAAGAGCTGTCGGTCCCCGAGGTCCTTTACGTGGAGAGTGGCTCCTCTGAGACCCCAATCCCTGACGCTCAGCTCCAGGACAGGCCCCTGTCGCGGCTGAAAGAGGCAGCTCTCCCGGAACAGGAGGAGCTACAGGAATATCGCCGCTCTCGTGTGCGCTCCTTCTCTTTGCCCGCAGACCCCATCCTGCAGGCGGCCAAGCTCCTGCAGCAGAGGCAGCAAGCGGGGCAGCCCAGCTCAGAGGGTGCCGAGCCGGCTGGGGACTGCTGCTCCAAGTGGAAGAAGCGCGTGCAGTTCGCCGACTCCCTGGGACTGAGCCTGGCCAGCGTGAAGCACTTCAGCGAGACCGAGGAGCCGCAGGTGCCACCCGCCGTGCTCTCCCGTCTCCACAGCTTCCCGCTGCGCTCCGAGGACCTGCAGCAGCTCGGGGGGCTACTGGCAGTGGCAAAGGTGTCCGCGCCCCTCTTGGCGCCGCGTGCCGGGCTCCGACCCCTCTTTCAGCTCCCGGGGCTGGGCGCTGCGGAGGAGCGTCTGCGGCGACAGCGAGTGTGCCTGGAAAGTGTGCAGTGCTCCCAGCCGCCCCGCGCAGAGGTAACCGGCTCGGGCCGGGTGATCAGCTGCCCCGGACCCAGGGCAGTGGCGGTGCGCTACACTTTTACCGAGTGGCGCACTTTTCTGGACGTGCCGGCCGAGCTGCACCCGGAGTCACTGGAGTCCCTGCATCCCGTAAGGTCTGGGGACTCTCGACCAGGGGCTGAGGATGGTGAGGAGGAGCCGGGAACTGAGCGTTTCTGCTTCTCGCTGTGCCTGCCCCCGGGTCTGCAGCCCAAAGAAGGGGAGGATGCTGACGCGTGCGGCGTCGCTATTCACTTTGCCGTCTGCTACCGCTGCGAGCAGGGCGAATATTGGGACAACAACGAGGGGGCCAACTACACCTTGCGCTATGTGTGCTCCACAGACCCGCTCTGAGTCCGGGAACTTCGGGACTTGGAGAAAGGCTGACCAGCATGCTAAGTTCCAGCAAGGGCTCCCCGGGGATCCTACGCTGAGCGACGCAGATTTGGCATTAACAGAGCTTGGAGCGATAGGAGCAGAATGTTAAACGATACACTCTCAGCGCAGATCCACGCATTAACAAGCACTGGCAGTGTTCTGACCCTCAGTCTTCTCATCGCTTCCACTGACCTTTCTACTCGCCTCCTAGAATTCTCAGCCTGCATCAAAATAAGGAAAACCCTCGTTCCCCAGGCAGAGGCTGTCTCCAAGAAAAAGGCTCTGGAACCCTGTGTGTGACCTTGGGGATTTGTTTCTAACTTGAGACATGGTCCTTACAGCTTGTTGAAAACCTGCAGGGAAAGGACAAGGCAGCCCACCTCCACGTGGAAGAGGAAGGCCTTCACACGTGGAATCTTCACAGCCAGGCTTGATTCTCAGAAGGCTAGGCGGGTGCGGGTTAGCTTGTCCTTTTTACTGGGCTCTGGAAACCCCTGTCTAGATGCGATGCTATTTTCTTCCGTGATTGGATACAAATGTCCTTTAAGAAAGTAAAGACCACGTGAACATACGTCCTCTCTGTGCTTCCTGTTTTACCTTCCGAGGGTTTGGGCCATGGCAATCAGGGGACTGCTCGGCTGATGACACGGCAGGGTGACAGTTACGAAACAACAGTATTAACACATCTTCTCTTGGTGTGGATTAGTCCAAGTTCCCCACACGGGGAAAAGATCTTCAAAATGTTTTTAAAGAAGTGTTCTGTCCCTTGCCATAGCAAAACGCTGGACGAATTAAAATGCCACAGGCCTTGGCTGTGAGTTGCAAGAACCTATCACATCCGTCCCCGTCCCGTCCCCGTCCCCTTTTGTGCAGCGGAGGCTGTCCCACTCCCTGGGCCATTAGCAGTCAGAGACGCTGGGCTCTTGTAGGCTGCACTCCAAGTGCAGGATTTGGGGGCTGGAAAGGTGGCTTCCTTCTCTCAGAGGCACAAGGAGTGGAGAATGGATGGCAACACAGTTCGCTCAGCAAGCGCTGCTCAGAACCAGACGGGGCAGGCACTCTGCATAGCAGAACCCCAGGTGTGAATCCTTGTGGGGACAATCTTCTTTCACTCCGGATGACTCTATATGTCCAGGACGGAGTGGGAGGGCGTCCTGGGCGAAAACAGCTTCTTCCTTTCCACTCTTCGTGAGCAACTTATTTTCTTAAAAAAAGAAAGAAAAGAAATAAAAAGGATACCTATTATTATTCAAATATTTGGCGTTAACAGAGCTTGGAGCGATAGGAGCAGAATGTTAAACGATACACTCTCAGCGCAGATCCATGCATTAGCAAGCACTGGCAGTGTTCTCTGATCCTCAGTCTTCTCATCGCTTCCAATGACCTTTCTACTCGCCTCCTAGAATTCTCAGCTATTCTATTCATGCTATTCTCTAGCATGTGGCTAGCATAAATAATTAGTTTGGGGTTAGTGAACTAAATTTAAGGGAGGGTGTTTTCATGGTTGTATGAGTCAACACAATTACCACAGGTCAAACATGGCCCAACATCTGTCTTCACACAACCTATAAATGATTTTCACATGGTTAAAATTTTTTTTAATTTTAGAGAATTATCATTTTGTAATATGAGAATTATCTTAAAGTCAGATACAGTGGTACACTCCTGAAATCCCAGCACTTAGGAGGCTAAAGCAGAATTGTCAAGAGTTTGAGCCTTGGTGACCTAGAAAGATTATATTAAACAAGAAATAAGGTGGAGTATCTATCAAGTGTCATTCCTGCAGTCCCAAGACCCTGGAAGCTTAGGTAGACTCACTGCAGCTTGTTGGAGGCTAGCAGAATGAGCTCTGGATTAAAAACAAAAGCAACCCAACAACAAACAAGATTATATGGAATTCAAACTTGACCATCCATAGATAGTCACTGGAACATTCTGTGGATGCTCTCCTGGGCATACAGCAGAGTCAAGCAGATGCAAAATGTAAGGCTTTTACTCTCTGATCCTCTAGAAAGCACTTCAACCCTGCTTACTATTTTTAAAGCTGTATGCTGAGAATTATAATTCACAAAACAGCTATCCTTTGAGTGAGTATTGTCATTGAAAATAGTAAACGTGGGCTGGGTGTGGTGTCACAGCCTTCCAATCCTAGCACGTGGCGGGCAGGTGGACCTCTGTTATTGTCAGGGAGTCCCTGCGGGAGAAATCTTATCTCAAAAACAAAACAACAAAACAAAACCAAAACAAAACAGCAAACATTTTTGTTGTGGGTATGCAGACTTGTTAGGTTTGCAGATTAACAGGTCAGTTTCTCTAACACTGAGTGAGACTCTTAGCCTATAGGAAACACTTTAAAATATTATATTTATTTACTGAGTATGGGGGTTTTGCCTACATGTGTATCACCTGCGTGCCTGGTACCCTCGGAAGCCTGAAGAGAGTGTGAGATCCCCTTACACCAGAGTTACTTACTAATGGTTGTGAGCCCCCATGTGGATGCTGGAGATCAACCATGGGTCCTCTGCAAGAACAGCCAGTGCTCTTAACTAATGAGCCATCTTGCTAACCCCCTTGGAAATATTATATTTTATAAATAGAAATGAAATTAAAATACCTTTTTTGTTTGGAAACAAACAAAATGGAAAGCCTTTCATCTGGCACTGATTATAAGCAGCAGTTGAAAGATTTTTATTGGCTCATTTTATGTTGAAAGTTCATATACAATGCATATTATATAAAAAAGGATGCTTGGTGGTTGAATGCATTGACCATACATGTCTTTACCTATGGAAACCTCTTTCTTGTATACATTACAGTTTATTTATTATTTGTGTGTGTCTCTGTGTGTATACATGTGACATAGTGTGCATGTGGGAGTCAGTGCTTTCCTTTCACCATGGAGTCCCCAGGGATTTGAATTTAGGTCCCCCAGCTAGTGAAAATAGCCACCCCACTGACTTACAACTGTGTAAACTTGCATACACAGTTCTCTGCATTTCTAGTCACAGACACTAAGGGTGTTGTTAGGCACGATTCTTTAGGGAAATAGAACTAGCAGGATATATATGTTATAAAAGGAGGCTCTTTTATAACAGTTTCTAATGAAACAATTAAACAATGCTCATGTGCATCCCAGAAAGACTGAGAACACTGTGGTTCTTCAGCCCATAAGATCTGATGCCTCAGCAGTACCAATTTGGTGCTCAAGGCCTGGAAGATTCCTGGAGAGTTGTTGGCCTTCCATCTATGTTGGAAAGCCAAAGAAGCTGGAGTCTGATGCTAGGAAGAATGACAACAGTGACAACA
>JANHMN010000006.1:26383810-26406296 GCA_030674055.1 Rhabdomys pumilio | reverse complement strand
AGTCTTCCTAAAAAGGCTTAACTGGCCTTGAACTCACAAAGATCTGTCTGCCTCTGCTTCCCAAGTCCTGGGATTAAAGGCACATGCCTCAGATATTCATTCATTCATTCATTCATTCATTCATTCATTCATTCAAAGACAAGGTTTTTCTATGCCTTGTTATGTAGCTCTGGCTGTCCTGGAACTCATTATGTAGACCTTGAACTCAGAAATCTGCCTACCTATGCCTCTGCCTATGCTAGGATTAAGAGGGTGTCCCACCGCATCCTGCTGGGTATTCTTTTATTTGTAAAAAGCTACAAGGAAATATAAGGCTATGCTTGAAATATTTTAATACATTCTAAAATCTGCAAGACTCTTAACTGCATTTGAAGCTCAGTGGAAGAATACATTAGCAACTGTGGGTCAGATTCCTACCTTCCCTACCTTTTACATTACAGTCCTTGGTCATATGTCTCAAGCTTCTTGCATAGCAGACGCATATAAATGCATCAACTCTTCAAAATCAAAAAATAAGGAGTTGATTATATTGACAGTTGATTATATTGACAGGTGAAGTTACATGGGTCCTCTATGTAATATTTACAAAGTTTTAGTGAAATGTTTTAACAACATGTAAGACATTTAAGAGACAAGGTAAATAAAGTAACTTTTCAGAGAAAGCTTACCATTGGGGTAGGAAGAGGATACGGATCTTAGAAGCTGTTTCCTTTGTAACCAGCTGTTGTTCTTGGAAGCCCTGATTCCCTAGGGAGGTGCAGGCAGATGCCAGGTAACTCACATGAGCCACACTGCTCAGTCAAGACCATCCAACATGTGCAAATCTAGGTCGATTTGTGTTGGTAATTCATGTGATCTAATTTCAAGAAAGTAAGACACAGACTTTGCTATAGTGGCAGCACTAACCCCCCTAGGTAAGGAACAGTCAAACTCATCATCGAATGTTCTTCCTCCTGTTCTCCCCGGAGGGTCTTTGGACTTGAAACTGAGCTCTTGAGCAAAGGCACAAGACCCATCCAGCTCCTCATGTGGATATCAACATGAGAAGCAATTTTCATCAATGGCTCCCTGAAGTACTAATAGAGCTACAGAGCACTGCAAAGATGGGAAAAAAAGATCTTACTGTTTTTTTTGGGGGGTGAGCCACTGTCCATATAAATGTCCATATAGATGACTCTAGGTAAACTTTCAGAGAGTAGTAGGGAGAGAGGTTTGCTTGGTCTCCACTACCAAGTTCATTTTATAACAACTGGCAAGTGCTAGGTTGGCAGCCAGGCATGTGGACACAGGAAGTACGGAGGGCTTCCAGCTGGCTGCTCCTGTTTTTTTTTTTTTTTGTTTTTGTTTTTGTTTTTTGTTTTTTTTAATACTGTGTATCTAAATGAGATTTGCCAGCTTCATAATGTGACCTTAACAGATATGCTTATAATGACCCACCTACTCCATGTGACTTTTGACCTGTACTTTGGTGGCTGGTTTAAGTACATGTTCACACATTTCCCTCTAACAGAGGTAATGCTTGTCTTGTCATAGTTGGGCTTGGATATGGTTCAGCAAGAGAGCACTTGCCCAGGACCCCAGCATTCATCTCCAGTGCTGGGTATCTGTGTGTAGGGTCATCTGGGTTCAGGTGATATGTCTCAAGGACCTCTTTGTCTGTGAGTTTAAATCCCTCAAAAAGAGCTCCCCAGTTCAGAGCACATTATCTTGAGTGTAAGACATTTCCCCTTGTACAGCTTGTACCTGTTTGGTCCTGCTGTGTTTCCAAGTGTTTTTGTTCTGTGGTTAGTTAAATCCATGGGTGTGCAACCTTGTGCTATGGAGGGCAGACTGCTCAACGATGAAAAAGCAGCTCATTTAGTCACAAAAATGAGAGTTTGAATTTTCTTAAAACCTGATGTTTTACTCTGTGCTCCTTAGCACCAGGACAACATGTAGCTTCATCTTTCACGTCTACTAAAACTAAAACAAACAAAAAAACCCATCACCACTGCTACCACCACACCACCATATCAAACCTCACCATCCCCTTTGCTAAATATAGAAAATAATCTCTGGAGGTAGCTCTTCTTACTGGTGCATCTGTTCTACCGAGCTTCAGGTCAACTGTCTCTCTGAAGGATTTTCAGACTGTTTTATGATATAACACAAGGCAGAGCGCTTCTTCAGCATACACAGGGGTGTCTGCAGCACTGGGGAAAGTAAGAGCAACGTTTCCACTCTTTGGAAATAGAGGCTTTCAGTGTTGGGTGTGGCTATAAAGGGCACAGCAGAAGGTGACTGCTGCAGGACAGCATGCATGTAAATCAATCTATGTCACAGGCTGTAGGTAGTTGGGCGGCTGGGAAACAGAGAGGGTTCCTCACGATGGGCTGTAGGTAGTTGTGGCTGGAAAGCGCTGAGAGTTCCTCCAGGGGGAAGTTAGGCATGACTGCTGTGGCTCCACGGCTCCTCATAGTACAGCCTCAATGACACGAGAAAGTCCTTGTATTTCCAAAATGGGTTTATTGGCATGATGGATGATGGTTAAGTCTGGATGTGCATGCCCCCAAAACCCAGGGCAGACCTCAGTTAAATAGGGAGGGAGAGGGGGGAGGGGCTGGGGAAGAATACTTAATTGGCTCCACCCTCTGGCCTTCAGGTACCTCATTAGTATGAAAATCTCTCTAGGGCCTGAGGCCTGTTCCTCATGACTGTTAGCCATAGACCTCTCTGTGGGAGTGTTTGTGGAGGGCTGAAGCTAAATGAAAAGAACCAGGGCCCTGGAGCAGAGCTGAATTCCTGCTGTCCAATAATGGTCTGGGGTTCCAAGCTCATGCTTGACCAAGCACTCAGCTGCTTCTCACAGCCCACCGCCCCACAACAGGCTGAAGATGCTCTCTTAGCTTCACCGTCCAGAGCATAAGAGCCATAAAAGCTACATAGATACACACTTGGCTACACACTGTCGCTCTAGAACCAGATAGGCCCACCCAATGCCATCCAAAGGTCTAAGAAAAGGCTGCCTGGCAAGTGGTTTTTGCCTCCACAGAAGTGAACTTCTGGTGGCATTTCTCATCTGTCAGCTGCTGACCCAGTGACCTCTGGCACTTTCAGAGCAGAGTTGAGGCTGTCTGGTCCAGTGGTACAGCTTCTCTGTCACATTGCCTGGCCCAAGCTCTACAGTTGGGGCCATCAGGCAGGCAGATGGCTGCATTATACAAACACAGGTAAATGCCACTTTCTCTGAAGTCCTCTGTTGTTAAAATTATTTAATCCCGACCTGAGGTCTCTACCTCACCTTTAATCATTTAGTTCTCAGATAAAACACACACAACCTTTATATTTACAATAAGTCTTAAACAAAAGCTAGGCAGCTGCCTACCCACTATGCTGTTAGAATCTACTTTCTTATGGATAACCCCGAGTTATTATTTACTATGTTTGATCTGGTCTGCTCTTAACTCCCATTGGCCAGTCCTCAGGGCCACTTTCTCTCGACTTCTAATCTGTGGTGGTTTCTCACTCCTCCTTCTCTCTTCCCCTCCTGGTCCTCCTCTGACTCCCAAGCCTGGGAAACCTAAATCCCACCTATGTCTCTCCTGCCCAGCTATTGGCTGTTGGCAGCTTTATTTACCAATCAGAAATAACTTGGTGCCAAGGTGTATATGTGAACTGTGGACTCTCATCTCTGGGACAGCCAGGTCTTGGGGGCCCACACTTAGCATTGCAATAGACAGCAAAAGACCAAATCTCAACAGTCCTTTGCATTTGGGGAACACCCAGTATGAGGCTCTGCTCAGCTAACTCCTGTTTGTAGGTTTTTGTTTCAAGTCTCCTTTGTTTTTTGTGCAGATTCCAAATACAGTTAATTTGATCTAAGTGACAAGAATTAGCTCTGCTTTATCAAGCCCTGGGCATGTCCAAACCCATTTACGAGGTTTAATTAACACAAAGGCAGCCAGCTGTCAACTGTTTGCAGAACAAGCCAAGTTTACTCCATGATTGTCTGTGGAAGCGATCCTGTGGGGAGTCTCCCATGGAGCTGCCTTTCTGCTCACAATGTGACACTTTCAGGGGGACTACTTAGGTTGCACGTAACTGACCCTTAAAAATAACTGTAAACTGGGAGTGCTGTTCACAGCACTGATGTAGGATGGTGAGTGACCACTTACTCTACAGACGCTCAGTGTGAACAGCAGCAAGGACCACCTCCACCAGGGCCGGGCGACACTGCTCCCCGAGTCCCAGATGACCTGCTTGTCACTCAGAGCACCTGTTTCTTGAATACCTCAGCTCCCAGGAACAGATCCAGTGTGTATGAGATTCGTGATTTCCAATGATCTTCACTAGTGTGTGAAGAGCGTGGACACACTTCACAGGCGTACGAGACTTCATTCTGAGACTAAGAGTTGCACTGCTGAATGAGTGACCGAAGCATGTCACACAGGTGTGAAAACTCCCAAATGAAACCTGTGGTGCTTTGTGTAAGAATGGCCCTCATGGCCTCATGTATTCGAATGCTTGGTCATCAGGCAGTGGCACTACCTGAGAGGGATTAGGTGTGGTCTTGTTGGAGGAAGTGTGTCACTGGGGGTGGGCTTTTGGGTTTCCGAAGCCCAAGCTGGTACCAGCATCTCTTCTGCTGGTACCTGTGGATCCAGATGTAGAGCTCTCAATTACTTCTCCAGCACCATGTCTGCCTGTGTGCTGCTATGCTCCTCACCATGAGGACAATGAACTAAGCCTCTGAAACTGTAGGCCAGCTCCAACTGAATGCTTTCCTTTATAAGAGTTGTGGTCATGGTGTCTTTTCACAGCAATAGAACACTGGTTAAGACAAAACTCATTATGTTGCACACTAGTTTTAAGAAACTAAAGTTGAACTGCAAAATAGAATGGCTGAGCATGTCATGACAGAGTCTACACTGTACAGATGACAGGGTGAACACCTGTGACAGGTCCCATGTAGTGTGGGCTGGCTTAGAATTTGTATGTAGCCAAAACTAGTCTCAAACTCACAGCGTTCCTGCTTCAGTCTTCATGTGCCAAGGATCACATATGTGCAACCTCACACTTGTCTCACTCCTACTTTATGTGTGTGCTGTATGCATGATTACATATGTTCATGTGGGCACACATACATATGTGTGCATGCATGTGGAGGCCAGAGGTTGTTGTCTTCCTCAATCATTCTCCACCTCAAGTTTGGATGCAGGGTCTCTTACTGACACTGGAACAATTTGGTTAGATGGGCTATCCAATGAGCGTTTAGGATTCATCTGTCTGCTCCTCAGGCACCAGGGTTAGCATGGTGGTCTGCCCAGTTTAACTTGGTGCTGGGAATCTGAACTCAGGCTTGTGTGGTGGTACTTTACTGTGCATGGACTCATCTCCCTAGCCCCATGTCCATGACTTTTAAGGTAGGGTGACAGACTGCTTGTACTTAATTCACATGAATGCCACAGGAATTCGTGACACACTGCCTTAGGCACCGCAGCACCTGTAGTACTTACATGCATGGCCCAGCTTTGACGTGAGTCCAGTCTATTTAGCACTGAGAAGAAAGTTTTCCCATGAGATAGGTCCTTGGAACTTCCCCAGAAATTGAGGCAGATGTTATGTGGTATGAGCTTTGTGTTTAGAAGGAATGTACTCTCTACAATACATGACATCTGTAATACCTGGGAAAGGCTCAAAGGCAGTGGTCAAGGCTGACTGATCATCAGAGTCACCCGGAGAACTGGATTTTATTTATTATTTTTTAAGTTTAAGGTATAACTGATTTTATGGGCATGTTTTGCCTGCATGTATGTGCACATACCTGGTACTGTAGTAGCCGTTAGAAGGGATCAGATCCCTGGAACTTGAATTACAGAGGGTTGGGAGCACCTGGAACACTGGGAATCAAACCTGGGCCCTCTCTAAGAGCAAACGTACTTTTTAAATTTTAAAATGTACTCTTAAGTGCTAAGCCATCTCTCTAACCTTGAGAACGGTATTTTAAACATTCCATCTTTGTGTTCTTCATTCTCTGTTAACACTAGGGTGTTAAAACAGCACAGGTAACATGCATCCATAAGGCATTCCCAGGGCCCTGGTGTCTCAGGATTACACATGGCACACTTCAGTGTGCATGGCCTTCCTTTGGGATTGCCAGAACCAATCCAGTGTGCATGGGATGCGGAGGGTTTGGGACTCTGCTTTTGTAGGTTTGAGTGGCTGGGTGTACCTCATACTCCTCATCTTGATCCATGTCCTCATTACCTGTGTCTGAACTGGTGCTTACACTTGCAATCTTCAGCTGGTTGAAAAGGCCTTCCTTTTAAGATCCTGCTTCTACCATTCCTGCTGTCAGGAAATAAATGCACATTCATTGTAATGGGTTTATTTGGTACAAAAGGATAGAGAAATAATTATGTTTACTGTTAAGGACCAAGACACCAAGTCTGCAAGAGCTCTATACAACTGTGGGTGTTCTGTAAGATGGGGTGGGATGGTGAGGAGACACGGTAACACAGCATTGTTCTGAGTGACCTCCAGCTCTTCATTCTAACACCCGAACTGAGGATGCACAGCCATGTCTTCACATAACAGCTGTGACAGAATGCAAACGTGACTCAGTTTATCAGCTCCTACAAGGCAGGCAGAGCAAGAGGCTATTTCACCCAGTAGAGGGAGGTTCCGCCATATAGAATGGATGCTGAAGGAGGTCAGTTCTGCTGCGGAGACTGCTTCCTCGTGCTGGGTTCCTATGTCCTGGGCTTCTCTTGATTCTCAATGATAAGTTTGTCAGTTGAGTACAGTTGGCCAATATGGACCTGAAGGCAAAGAAAAGACACTGGTTAAGAATTGTTGGACTCAGTCAGCTATTTGGTTTGAGAAAGAGCCTTGCTATGTAATTTGGGCTAGCCTTGATTTGGCCATCCTTCTGATAGCCTCCCAGTCGCTGGAATTATAGATGTGTATACCAGCCTGCTTTCATTTTTAACAAGAATGTGCAGGTGCTTGTCACGGCAGGCTGATGCCTCTGAAAGCTGTGCTACAGGGTAAAGGTCATTCCCATGTGCCTTTGCTAGTCTTATTTTCCACCTCCTAGTCTTGTTATGGAAGGTTAGCAAGACCCCCATGTTTCTCTCACATGTCACCATGGCTAGTCCGGGTATTTGGAGATGGCAAGGCTACCAAGCTCCTTGGCTGTCAGCTGCAGGCAGAGCCATTCATGTGCACAGCTCTCCACCCTATGAGAATTCCTCCCTACAGACAGCAGCCTGTGCTGTGCCTATGCTGAGCTTGGGAGTCTATGCTCACCAGGCTCCTGCTCCCTGTCTTTCTTGTCTCTTCTGTTGTGTCCTTTCAAACTAAGTGTCTCTGTTGGGATCCTAGTTCCCACTACCTCAGATGCTGCAGTAGCAATGCAGGGCTGTCCCTTTTCTAAAACAAAGAGTAGTTGTCATGGTTTCTCACTATCGGCACTTCCTAAGTGATCCTTTAAGGAACAAACAGAACTGGGGAAGAAAGTCCTGAGCATTAGGATGTCTGTCTGGATCTCAGCACTTGGACACTCTCTATGGACCATCTGGGGCGAGAAATTTCTCTTTACAAAGGCAAATGAGAGCACACTCCCAAAGGCCAGGGCTGCCACCCAGAGTGGTCATGTGTTAGAACCCAGACTCTCTAAAGGGGTTTCCCCCCTGCTACTCCCCTCCACCCCCAAGGTTTCTCTTTGAAGCCCTGGCTGTCCTGAAACTTTGTTGATCAGGCTGGCCACACACTCAGAGATTCACCTGCCTCTGCTTCCAGTGCTGGAATTGAAGGCATGTACTACAACGAAGGGCCTTCTCAAGGGTTCTTTTTCTGCCTTATTCATGCTGTGGCTTAAAGAAAGGGGCACAGCAAGGAAGTTTGTCCTCAGCAAGGAACACAGTCAGTGTGGCTCACTTGTATCAATGTTGGCAGCTGTAGATGGCTCCTGATTTCCCTGTTTCCCCATGCATTTGTCTTGCATGCAGTCTGCACTTGAGCTTGCAGGCATCAGTGCAGGTGCCCCAGTTGCCAGCAAAGGTGGGAAGAAGCACTTTAGGGTAATCTGGAGGACATCAGTGATACACTTGGTTCTGTGTCTGTGGTCTTGTGTTCTCACTGGCACATGGAATGCCAGGTGGATGGGACCTTGGAAGCTGCATTTCTCAGAAACAAAACTTGATATTTTGATCAATATGGCTCGAACCTTCTTTAGGTCTGTGATCAGCAGGGCAGAGCTTTTGTGTTCGTTCGTTCGTTCATTCATTCATTCATTCATTCATTCATTCATTCATTCATTCTCTACTTCTGTCCAGCCAAGGACTCAGACTGAGGGAATAGTGCCCCCTTGAGACTGGATCTTCTTCCCACATCAATTAAGGCAATCAAGGCAACCTCCACAGTCATGCTCACAGACAAACTGATTTAGACAGTCCCTCACTGAGACTGTCTTCCCAGGTGATTCTAGCTTGTGGTAAGCTGACATTTAAAACAACCACAATCCCTTATCCCAGTCAAAAGAGGATGGGACCAGCTGTGGCCTGCAGCAGTAAGGAATGAATGCTTCAGTCCAGCAGGCATGGAGGTGCAGCTGCAGGACGACAGAGTGAAGCACAGAAATGGGTATCAACAACAGCAAGATGGAGACTGATGTGTGCACATGACCAACAATCACAGGAACTGAGGGTCAAGGCATGGCAGGGTGGCAGTGCTGGTGGGCCACTCTACTCTCCGTCCAGGGCCTGTTCCTCGATAAGTTAACATTCACTTTATTTCATGAATTATCCATCACTGTAATGGGTGTAATGACATTATTATAAAATTATTCGCCTGTTATTGAAATGAGAACATCCCAATGGATAACTGTGGACTGTTTCTTTTTCCTTATTAGGATCAATGTTTTGATTAGAAGTTTATAGTCTAGTTTTCCTCATAGTTATAGATACCCACAGATGTGTTGGCTGACATCACTGGTGGATTATCTGGCCACAGGTGAGGCATGTGCTCTACCACTGAGCTAACTTTCCGGCTCAGTGGTTTTCAACCTTCTTAATTCTGTGACCCTTTAATATAGTTCCTCATGTTGTGGTGACTCCAACCATAAAATTATTTTTGTTGTTACTTCATAACTATAATTTTGCTGTTGTTATGAATTGTAATATAACTGTCTGATATCTCAATATCTGATATGTGACCCCTGTGAAAGGGTCATTCTACCCCCAGAGACTGTGACCCACAGGTTGAGAAGCACTGCTCTAGCTCCACTGTGCATACCTTCACTTCCCTTCATTTGGTGTGCTGGATATTTTTATGTTGCCTCGACACAGCTAAAGTTATCTGAAAAGAGGGAATTTCAATTGAGAAAAATGTCTCCATAAAATGTGGCTGTAAGGCATTTTCTTAATTAGTGATTAATGGGGGGAAGGCCCAGCCCATTGTGAGTGGTGCCATCCCTGGGCTGGTAGTGCTGAGTTCTATAAGAAAGCAGGGTGAGCCAGCCAGTAAACAGCACTCCTCCATAGCCTCTGCATCAGCTCCTGCCTCCAGGCTCCTGCTCTGTTTGATTTATTTCTTGTCCTGACTTCCTTCAATGATGAGCAGTGGTATGGAAGTGTAAGCCAAATAAATAAACCCTTCCCCCCTCAAGTTGCTTCTGCCATGGTAGTTCAGCAACAGTAACCCTACAACACTTGGCCTTCTTTCTCCTTGGTATATGAACTGATGGCTGGAACACCAAAGCTATCTGACAAGTCAGATCTGGGAGTCACACACTAAGAATGGGGGTACAGAGGAAGTACCTGGATTTCTGAGGTTCATGGAGCTGCCCTGCTAGCCCAGGGTACCCTCCTTTAATTGCATTATGGTACAGATATTTATATTTTGGAGGGAATTTTTTTTGGGGGGGGGATCATGGGATTGGACTCAGGGCCTTGTGCACATTACATGCAAATACCCTGCCATTGGGCTACTACATTCCTAGCCCATGCCCCTGTTTGTTAAGTTATATATAGGTTAAAATGTGCAGTGTATAACTGACTTATACAATGTTTTCCAGCATGCAAAGCCTTGTATTCAATCCTTAGAACAGGTATACACCTGTTTAACACGCACTTGGGAAGTGGACACAGGAAGATCGATATGGAAAGTCATCTTTGGTGCATACTTTCAGGTCCAGCCTGGGCTACATGAAACCCAGTCTCAAAAAGACAAAACCAAAATCATCCAAACTAAGGAAAGTGTGACCACACACACACACACACACACACACACACACACACACAAAACAAGGTATTTAAATTTGGAATTGTAACTTGCTCATTTTATTTAACTTCATATTACGATCATTCACCATTATTTGATCTAATGTCTCTTTCAAGAAAGATTTTCAAGTGTGTGTGTGTGTGTGTGTGTGTGTGTGTGTATGTGCATATGAGTGCAGATGCCCACAGGGGCAAGAGGTGTCATATTCCCCTAGAATTGGAGTTACAGGTGGTTGTGAGATACCCACGCTGGGTTCTTGGTCCTCTACAAGAGCTTAACCGCTGGCCCATCTCTCCAGCCCCCGAATGAGTATCTCTGAGAGCAGTATAGTACTTCATTAGAAACATGTGCTGTAATGTGTTTAGTTGTTTCACATTGTAAACATGTAGCCTCCTTCTGGTTAATGCTAGGTTAATATGTCTTCTTGTGTGTGTGCCTGATATTTTTGTTAATGAAAGTTTCTAGAAGCAGAGTTACTGGGAATAGGTATGACAGTCTTAGGACTCCCTAGGGAGCTTCCAAATTGCTTCAAAAGAGGTTTGCTTGTTTTTCCAGCTTATGCTCCCTCTGGTGGCCTGTCTGAAGGCTTTGTGTGATATAAGCATATGACCAATGTGTCTTGCCCCACATAACAGGGTATATGGACTTGGGTGTGTAGAGCAGGAACAGAGGCACTTGCTGCTGCATTCCTAATGAACTCTCCTCCTGCCCCCCACTATGACAGTGAGACTATAGCAAGCTTCATAAATCCCAGTAACCTAAGGCTGGGAAACAAACAGGGGCCAAATGCACCCAACTCACAATTCACTTTGACCCAAGTATCAGTTAAGTTTTCCTCATTGTTTGTCCCCCCCAACCCCCCGCCCCAGACAGGGTCTCTCTCTACATATATAATCTTGGATGTCTTGGACTCGATCTGTGGACTAGGCTGGCCTCAAACTCTTAGAGATCTTTGGCCTGTCTCTGCCTCCCAGGAAAGGTGTGTGCTACCACCTACCTACTAGCCATGGTTAGGTTTTAAAAGTCCATTTAAATTTTCAGTGCTGAGACAGAATCCAGAACCACATGCATGTTATATAAGACACACCCCCAACTCTTAAATAAGTCCATTCAGTTGTGCAGTTTTATGGCCTGGGGTGGTTCACGCAATCAGGTTTCGATAATGTGAACAGTGTTAAGTCTAGAAGCTTCTCTGTTCTCCAGTCCTCCCCTAGCTGCCCACTGCCTGTCTTTGAATGTCTCACACACTGCAGTCAGTCTGTGGGTCTCAAACTTCTGTGCCTCTCTGCCTAGTTTACTATCAAGAGAGGCTCCCTTGATGGTCACTCAAGCAAAGCCTGCCCAACCTCTGTCCCAGAGATTGAGGTACCCCTGGTCTCCTCTGTAGATGGGGAGCTCTTCCTAGGGGAGCATGACAGAGATGAAGGACCCACATGATGGTCACACATACTTACTGACTTTAAATGGACCTGTTTTGGTGACCGATGGAAGGAGGAGCAGGAGGACATGGAATTTCTGAATTGTGTTGTTCTTATAGCAACACAGGACAACTCAGGGCAGGATGGGCAAGTGGGCAGTGTCCAGTAAGTGTCACCTACCACATAATGATGTTCTGATTAAAGACATATGTCGTACGGGATGGTGGCCCTACAAAATCATATTGCCTAACAGCTCTGTAGCCATATTAGTTTGTGTAAACAGAGTCTATGATGATTCCACAGCAATAAAATGGGCTAATGACAAATTCCTCAGGACATACCTATCCCATCATGCAGTGATGCATGGCTTTACTTGGTGACTCAAAGTAGTGGTATCTTGCAACCTGTGGCAGTAAGGTTCTATGGTGGTTACTGTGAAACCTAGATCTGCTGTGATTAAGTGTAGAAATACAGAACCAATGAAGGCAAGCTCACAAAAACAGCAATAGGACAACCACTTCTTGCAACAAGAATGTCCACTGAACAGTATAATGTTGGCAGAGCAGAGAGCTTTATGTCATAATCCAGGGTCACAGGGATTAACCCAGAGCAGTTACAGAATAGGTAAGGAAAACATTGAATTTACACAGGGAGGGAATTCCAAACAGCTATCTCAATGAGTGCTATGGAGCAGAGCCCACGAATGTACATCCAACTGTCCTGTTGTACTTTTTGGCCCTGTCAGCATATGCAGGAAGTTGGTGGGATTCAGGCTGCAGCTCTGATGACACAGTATGCTGCTACTAGGCTGCGGGTTAGACAGTCACATCAAGGAAAACAAGGAAGTGCAATTAGCAATTTCAATTTACAGCCCCCCCCCCCCCCAGAATTCGCAGCTGACTTCCACAGCCAGGCCAGACAATTACTGATCATAAATTGGCCATTAAAATGGATCACACTTTTCTTCTATAAAGTTCCAGAATTGGCATTAGGGTCTATTTGAAAAAGACAGGTAATTCAACTGCAAGTGGGATCCAAGAAAACAGAATTATCTTGGTCCTTGAGGTCTTTACTGCTGACTCTTCAGAAGTGATGTGCAATCACCCTCCAATGCACCTGAGACTCAAGGGTAGGAGAGCTGGGCTCAACAGCCAGAAGAGGGGGTAGAAAGACCTGCTAGTGGAATGGATCTACCCTGCCTGGAATTCTAAAGCTGCCCCTGCTACTTCCTGCTTGTTTCACAGAGCAGCAGGGAACCAATTAGACCACTGGTATAGGGAGCACTCAACAACTGTTCCAGCTAACTGTTCGGAGTCCAAATGTAGGGAGGCACATGGCAAGTGTGCCTGACAGACTGCATATAAGCATGGCCCATCTCAGTCATGATGTGAATCAACTTTAGCCACCTTCGAAGGCCACTCTCTTTCCACGTGCAGCAGCCTATGGGTCTGTAATGATTAAAAGGATGTGCCAGTGTGATGGATGATAAGGCCATATGGCTTTGAATATGAGGGTTGTTTTTAATTGGGTTGAACTTGAGAAGTGACTGCTCACTGGTTCTTATCTTCTTAGAGCTGTGGTTTACTGCCCAGGAGGGCCTTGTACTCTTAACCTGTCTGGGGGCTTAGTGGGAAGGGACTGCTCAGACACTGGAAGTGACAAGAGAGATGAAGACTTGTGGCTGTGTTGGAAAGATCAGAGTAGAATGTTGCTGCTTGCTTCCTTGAGGTGACTAAAGCTGGCCGCCTAAACTTAGAAAGTTAGACTACCTCCTCCCCTGAAAGGTTTCACGTTATAACTTCAGACTAACCTACAACTAGTTATGTCGCCCCAGCTGGCCTCAAACTCCTGGAAATCCTGCTTCCACATGCTTGGATTACAAGTGTGAGCAGCTGTGCTCTGCTTCTAAAACTGACTTTTAATGAAATGTAAGATCAGTCATCTCATGGAAAGGCTAATATGGGAGAAGAGGATAAGGCTGCACGTAGAGTATGCGCTCACGACTCCAGCCTCTTGTAGAGGTAGGAGGACTGAATTGAAGCCAGCCTGGGCTCCACAGGAAAATTTGATTCAGGGACAAGATAAAACAAAGTTCCAGACAGACAAACCATCAAAAGATAATGATGTCAAAACAGAGGGCACTGTGAAAATGAAACTCTGAAATCATTTTTGGGATACAACCAAAATAGCAGGACACTCGCCAGAGGTGAGAGGTCAACAGAGCAGAGCCTTTCACACTGGACCCTGACACCAATTAGCTGACAAACACAGTCTTACTCTTGGGGTTTGGGACTAGATTTGAAGGGGTTATTAAGAACATTTCTCTGAAGTATCCTATAGATCCTTAAGTATACGGCAAATATTGCTTTATATTTCTGTTTATTTTAATCTGAAAATGTTTTTCCTAGGTGATCATGAATTTCTGGAGGATACACTGACGTTCAGAGCACATTTTAAAGCTCGCCTACTCTCTCAACATGGCTACATTTAACAGGGGATTTGGAAGGTAACAAACACAACAAAATGCCTTTCAGTTACCAATTAATGAATCTCCTGCGCAATTCCAGCTTGAGGCCTCTTCTCAGAGGGCAAGTACCCAGCTGCCCACTCTCGCTGGCCTGTACTGTAGAGGGCAAGCACAGTATCAGGGCCTCTGGCTTATGCCAGAGCCAGACAGCTTTTCCAACTGCAATCCACTCAGCCACTCTCTGTGATACCACGGCAGCCTTGTCACCACTGCCCATTTTGTCTGTAAGCCCTGAGTTAGAGACAGTGGGGCCTTCTTAATGAGGACAGAGGTGGTGACATAACACTTGTCCCTGTGCAGTAACTGCTCCTGGCAAGAGTAAAGAATAGCACTGGAGTGGAGCTCACTGGTAGAGCAACTGCTTAGCAATTTTCAGGCATAATTATCAGCAAGAAAAACAAAAAGGAAAAGAAAAAAAATATCAAATCTACTCCCTGTTTTACATCCCACACCATGGCTAGCAATTGTTGTTATCCTTGCTCATAGGACAGAGAAAGCAGACACATGTGTATGTGCTCTCATTAACATATCCCTGCACCATGTATACACTGGCTGTCATGCAGGACTAGTGATATCGAGTGGTCTTTCTCTCAAGTGTTCTGGTTTGGACAAGGGATGGCATGGTTCTATAACTCTCACCTGCTGTCACAGCTTTCTGGGCCATCTTATTGTTTGCCTGCATGTCTGATGTTCAGTTACAGAAGTAAGCCCACTGTGTGAGGACCTTTCTTTGTGTTCCAGGGGGAAATATAACTATTTTAAGGGATGTCAGAGAACTGTGGCCTCTAAGGAGACTGAAGTTATAGTCAGAAGGCTTCCCATTTCAACAAGCTTTTGGTTTCTGCTCCAGCGGCAAGTCTGTTTTGAATGGAGGCACATGTAGGCGCAGAGGCTCCTAACAAGTCCATATCATCCCTGACTGGGGGATGGGGTGGGGCTGGGGGACAACACTAGAGTTGCTCATTAGGGAAGCCACGGCATGAGGGGAAGGCAAGCAAGCCACTGCTTTTTTCTTCTGATTGACATTCTTGGGTAATAAATGACAAGGAGTGTAATCTAAGAAGGTTTGGGCCAAGCACTTACCCCTACTATTATTACTGAACGAGTATTCTTTAAAACCAATCAACTGACCAACCAACCCACCCACCCACCCCAGAGTGGAGTAGTTTCTCACCAAGTCCTAGAAGGTGAGGATCCATGATGGGTCCTATGAAGTCATTTTCAAGCCAGTCATGTCCAAAGTAATGGAGATGGTCTAGCCTAGTGCAGTGGTCTTACAGTGCGGCCCAGATCCCCTGTCTGAGGATTGGTTATGTTGCTTCAGTCTGATCATCAAAGGGCATGTGGAGTTCACTAAGAGTTTGAACTAGCCTTTGCTAATACTGGGAGGAGGTGGCTACACCATCTGTAGTGTTGCTCCGTGCTGGACTTACGAAATAGCTGTGGCCCTGGACACAGATCCTTAAAGAGCTACCACACAATGACTACTTTGAATACTTTGAACCAAATACTAGAAAAGATCAAGCAGAGGCTCTTTGAGAATGCTGCCCTACGCCCCTGGGGTCTAAGTGCAGGCAATACCCTAGGATGCCATCCCAGGGGACAGTGGTGATGAGGACGATGAAGAAGCTGACTAGCATATCTCCATCTGCTCCTCTGACAAACCCACTGCCTGCAAGGAGGAATTCTCTGATTCAGATGAGGGGAGAAGGTGGTCAGTAAGAACTCTTTTTAACTTCAAAGAAGCCAAAAGTGTCAAAACAGAAGATGAAAAAGAAAGATCCAGAAGAAAAAAAAGCCAAAGGGGTCAAAGAAGAGGTCAAGTTGGCCTGAGCAAGGTCTGCACCTGTGTTCTCCCCCAGTTCCTCCCTTTTCCTTAATCTCTTGGATTTTATACTTTTTATTCCTCTGTGTATTTATAGAATATATATTAAGTATAATATCCCCAGGGACTAGCTAGGAACCAGGGTCAGGCCCAGGGCAGTGGTGCTGGAAGGACTCTTCCCAGAGCTCCATTGTCCATCCTGCCCCCGTCTTAGTTTTGAACCATGTAGGGGCTGAGTGAAAAGAAAACAACCGGAAGACAAAAATTCTGAGCGCCTGCTCAGGAGCTGTTAAGATTATTAGGGTCTATAGAAGGGGTGACTGGGTCTTCTTGGTCCCGAATTCAGGTTTAGGTAATATCAGCCATTTTTAGATTGGTTCTGCTTAAACCTTCCCACTGGTCTTAGGAAAGCAGAAAAACTTAGATTGCCCACTCTTCCCCAATTCTGCAGGTGAAGGTTGTTAGCCTAGTTTCCTTTTTGAGATATTTTCATTTTGTGAGACTCTTGTAATAAAACAGCACATTTCTATAAAAAAAGAAAAGCAAAACAAAGAGCAGGAGACAGGCACTTGTTCTAGCATATTCTCCCACCTCTGCTGGGCTGGGGTAGAATAGGTAAGACAAAAACACAAACATGCCCAGCTGGAGTCCCTCAGAGCCTCATGGAGCATTGCATAACTGGCTCTGTGAAATGAAAGCACCTGAACAGTAGATCCAATTCAGGCACCCGGCCCTTCTTGGAACTGAGCAAAACCTGAGACCCAAACATCACGTCAGAGTACGACTTGGTGCTTTGCCAGGCATGGTGACAGCAGAGTCTGGGCGCACTGCCAGAGACAATGTTCCACTGGAGGCCATGCTCCTGTACTAAGGGTGAGACCCAAGCTTGTTACACGTCAGCTCTTGAACTCAACACCAAGGTCACCAGCACCTCAGCAGTAGGCCCTGTCCCAATCCAGTTAGTGGCAAGGGTGTGCAAACGCTCTCCATCCTTCTTTGGTTACAGGCCAGAATGAGCAAACTCCTGTGAGGTGGAAACATCTAGTTCTTTGGAAAGTTAGTTTTATCAATTGAGGTTTTGCTGGAGCACACGAGTGAAAGGATGTCTTGCTAAAGCAAACTGTTTTCCTGAAGCAGACACAGGTGACAGGAGGTGACAGGATGTTGTGATACAGCAGACACATGAAAGGACGCTTGATAAAGGAATATAAATATCTCACAGACGGTGGGAGATGAGCACTGAGCCTAGGTTTGGCTTGCTCCGCCTCCATATTCTTCGATAAAAACACATATGTATTGTTCGCCTTACATAGTGTTGTTGAGCTTGACTTGTGATAACTCCAACACTGAGAAACACTCTCTTCGTGAGGTTCCTACAGCAGCGTGCTGCTGTGGCCTCGCCTCAGGCAAGTTAGCGAGCCTGGCGGTTTCTTCAGAACTGGACTATAGTTGCTGGTTGGTGCCTGATATTGGCTTGCTGAATAGACTGGACTGTAGCTGCCAGTTAGTGTGTGGTGTCTGCCTGCCTAGAGCACTGGTCTGCAGCTGCTGAATCGTGTTTGGTGTTTGCTATGGGACTGAACTGCTGCCCAAGAAGATCAAGATCTCCCCCAAAGAACTATGGCTGAATAGGCCCATTTTGCCCATAGCCTAGTAACTTTTCTCTTTCACTCCCTCTGCTGGGTGGTGGGCTAGAGGAGAGATCGAACCCTTATTAAAAGTAGTTTGCAAAAAAGTTTGTCTTTCCTCCTGACTCTTTGTCTGTTCCCTGCTCTGGGGAGCATCTCTGATGAACAGTGGTGCACTAGGCTGCCCTAGTATTTATTCCCTCAGGACCACTATCATTAGGGTGAATGAGAAGGCAAGCTTAGAGGCGCTGCTCAGACAGCTGCAGATGTTCCAGCCTACCTTTGTTTAGCTTCTTTCAGTTTGCCACTGTCACCAGCTGGTAACTGCCCAGCACCTTACCTGGATGGACAGGGAACAGCTCTGTCATCTTGCACTGCTTTATATGATTCTCTGGGTTTTGGACTTTGTGGGCTTCCAGAATTGAAGGGTCATTACTGAGAGTCATGGTTTCCTCAGTTCTGAACGCAGAAGAACCCAAGCCCAGGTAAAAGCCTCACAGAGGAGTCAGTGCTAAAAGACTGAGTAGGAGTCAGGGTCACGCTCATTTTCAGATTCAGGCTATGCAATGCCCTCATTTACAGGCTCCTTTCAAAAGCTGCCTCGGGAAGTTTGATGAAAAAGTTCCCCATGATTCACAGTGAGTGTCCTCTTTTCTGGTTGTGCTCAATCATTTTGTACATCCAGTGCTTTCTGGAAGTTTCTCTGGGTGCATTCTATCCCAAACTATTCCTAACAGGATGCTGACAGCTGGCAGCAGGTCCCCTTCCTGTGCCCTCATTTCTGACGTCAATGAAGCACATGCTAGAGAGGCTGGGAAACAACAGAAACAGAGGACGGGAGTGTCAGTGGGCAGGTTCCTACAGCTGTTCTCCTGATGGATACCTGGAGAGGTTTCCCTTGTTCTTGGGGCCCACAGGTTTGCAGTGGCTACCTTGTGGCCCCTTGCTCACAGGCCCACAGGGAGCTGTGAGTGACACCCAAGGACTATAGGTATGTGGTTAGCAGTAATTACTTTCCAGTGCTTTAGCATTGGCAAGAATGACATCACAATCCGGGGTCACTCTGACTAACTGCACTCCCTCATACCTCTCTCTCCACCAGTCAGGTTGTAGAGCAAACAACAATCACTGGGAGAAAAATATCACTGTAATCCAGACTGGCTGGCAGGCCCTCAGAGGGGCCCCCAGTCTTATGTGAGATTTTATTCCAGCTCAGTGGAGTTGTGCTGGAAGCATTCACAAAGAGCTGACAGGGACGTGCAGGGAACCAGGACATCAGCAGCAACATGGGCAGGGGCAGAATACACTCTGTTAACACAGGCATCAAAGAGCTACTTCTTGAATGTTCCTCCAGAACCCCCAGATCACAGGGTCAAGGAGACATTTGAGTTCAGGTGCAAGACTCTTGCCTTTCTTGAAATGTCTGGGTAAAGAAGACTCTTGGCTAGGGGATAGGACAAAGCTATCTATATCAGACTTGTGAAAATGTCAAGCTATACCATCCCTAAATAAACAGCTGCTCCCTATGGCCACACCTCTTTCAAATGCCTGGCCCTCACATTCGTCAATGTTACTGTCTCATTCCTCCCAGATGCCCCATGCTTATGGAGATTTGTTAATGCCCCTTACTCTGCTTTCCAGCTTGGCCATCTTCATTCAGAATGACCATGGCCAGGCCTCAAAGGCCTCAATGCCTTGTACATCACCCATAGGGATACAGCTCAGGAGGAGTCTGGGCTACTATTGTGAAGGGGTCTAGTCTGTGGGGAACAGGCTGCTGCTCACATTGCTCAGGCTTCCCTCTTTTCAAGAGAAGCAAGAGGCCCATGGCCCTTAGTTTACTGTAGGAAGCTACTATGGATGGGGCAGGAAGAGAGAGCAAAAGGAGCCTGAAATGCCAGTGGTCCTTGTGAGGCCAGGGATTTTGCTCCCTTGGGTCAGCCTACTGATAGCAGCTCTGTGGCACCCCTCAGCTCTTCTCTCAAGGGAAGTCCTGAAGCTAACTTAGTATATGGAAATTCACTGTGGACTTTGGAGGAAATAACACTCTTACCAAGGTCCCCCAAGGCTGTTACTGAGCTTCCCTTCCAATCAGATACCAAGTGGTGTGGTTTGAATAGGAGTGGCCCCATAGGCTTATATTTGAACGCTTGGTCATTACAGAGTTGGGCCACTTGACGGATTATGAGGAATGGCCTTATTGGAGGAAGTGTTTTACTGGGAATGGGCTTTGGGGTTTTAAAAGCTCAAGCCAGGCCCAAAGCTTCTCTCCTTCTGCTTGTAGATCTTGATGTAGAACTCTCACCTCCTCCAGCACCATATTTTCCCATGTTGCCCTGCTTCCCACCATGCTGTTAATGGACTAAACCTGTGAAGGTTTAACCTCTAAATCTTTGCAAGCAAGCCACAGTTAAATGCTTTCTTTATTAAGAGTTGTTGAAGTCATGGTAACTTTTCATAGCAATAGAACCCTGACACCAAGTAAGAGAAGTATCAATATCTGAAGGCCCCCTTGGGCCCCTAGCAGAGGTGTCAACATCTGCATCTGAGCATCCTCCACCCACTTCTGTGCTCACAGTATGAGTCAGGGCTCCCAAGACAAGCATTGGATGGATATTACTTTTGATGGATGAAACCAGTCTCTACCAGCCAGCAGAGAGAATGAGCTAGGTCTTGAGCCACAAACCCACAGTGGCTGCTCTTCACCAGTGCTCTGCAATGGCTGGGGACACGGGTCCTTTCTGCTTTTCACTGCCCAGAGCAGCTCGGGCTGATGACATGACCCTGGCCAGCCTTGGCTGGACAAGTGGTCCTGGCTTACATTCCCGTACCGTACTGAAGCCGGAATTCATGAGAGGCAGTAGGGAAGAAGAGGAGTTGCTCCTACATTACAGTGAGAACACACATCAGGGTTAAAAAGAATATCAGGTTAAAGCTTTAAGGGTGGGAACAAGTGAACCTAGTAAGAGACAGACAGAGGCTCTGAGAAGTAAGGCCAGTGTTGGTGGGCTGGCTGTCTAGGATCCATGAACCCTCTGTGGAGCACATGCTCATTTACATGGTATTGCTTTGTGATGGTTTGTATAAGCTCAGGCCAGGGAGTGGCACTATTACAGAGTATGGCCCTGTTGGAGTAGGTGTGGCCTATTGGATTAGGTGTGTCACTGTGGGCATGGGCTTTGCCCTAGCTTCCTGGAAGTCAGTCTTGTATGAGCTACCTTCAAATGAAGACATAGATCTCTCAGCTCCTCCTGCATCATGCCTGCCTGGATGCTGCCATGTTCCTGCCTTGAGGATAGTGGACTGAATCTCTGAACCTGTAAGCCAGCCCCAATTAAATGTTGTCCTTGTGAGAATTGCCTTGGTCATGGTGTCTGTTCACAGCAGTAAGACATACCTAAGACATGCTTCTAAAGCAGCTAACCAGTAGAGGCTAAACTGTAAGGAAAGGCAGTTTCTAAAAGCCTCCATCCTTTTTAGGAGATCCAAGGTGCCCAAAGAATCAAGAGTTAAACATGAGGTAACTAGGAACAGTTGTAGTCACATCTTGACAGCTGTGGTAAGTCAGGGATCCACCATCATGAAGTACAAGCCGCCATACAACTGTGAGAACGAAGAGTATAGCCAGGAGACAGCTGCAAACGGTCAAGATCAGCAGCTAAAGGGGGCTTCAGAGACGAGGGCAGGTGGGCTTCAGCCACTCCTAACCAGGCAGGCAGGACACGAACTGAGCCTGACCATCTTGTTTTGGCCAGGGTAACATGCACAGAGCATGGCGACTTCTAATAATCCTATTAGAACTAATAGAATTATCTTAGCAATATCTCATTCATAATTCTCAATTAAGTCTTTATGTAAGACCTCTCAGTGGTCAGCCTCTTGGAGCCCGTTTCACAAGAGCTTTATTTTCTTTCTCTGTTGAACCTTTATAAATCTTAGGCCTGGGGCTAGAGAGATGGCTTGGTGGTTATATGTACTGGCTGCTATTTTAGGGAACCCAGATTCGATTCCCAGAACTCACATGGTGGCACATAACTGTCTATACTCCATTCCCAGGGGATCCAATAGGTGCCAGGCATGCACATGATTCACAAACATAAATACAGGCAACATACATACATATACACAGCTGATGCACTGCAGAAAGTGACTCAGAGTAACTGTTTTCTGGAGGCCATGGCCGTCCATTCACATGAGCTTACCTTCAACTGCTAAGGGGAAGGTACATGACAATTAATCCCTGCCCTAGACACATTTTTGCGCTGCTGATTTTAAAAAGGACCCAGAACTGGGACTTTTCTTCAGTTCTAGTTGCTTCAAATAAACCCTATGATGGACACTGACTTCATACTTCCACAGCAGCAACGGATACTGTTCTGCATTTTCAAGTTTCCACGGTATTACTTATCTGATCCTTTTAAGGTATGGGTAGCAGACATCCCATTGCCACCATCACCACACCATCACTGCCACCGCCACTATCACCTTCATCACTGTAGTGGTCTGAACAGGAATGGTCCCATAGGCTCATACACCTGAGTGTTAGTCATCAGGGAATGGGACCATTTGAAAGGATTCCATGAATTAGGAGATGTGGCCTTCTCACTGGAGGACAGGCTTTGAGGTTTCAGAAGCCCTTGCCAGGTGCAGTGTCTCTCTCTCTCTGCCTGTGGTCTAGGATGTAGCTCTGAGCTACTGCCCCAGGCCCTGTGTGCCACCATGCTCCCTGCCAGATGCTAATGGACTCAGGCTCTGAGACTGTAAGCCAGCCCCAAGGCAAGTGCTTTCTTTCATAAGGGTTACCTTGGTCATAGTGACTGTAAGC
>JANHMN010000006.1:26321881-26383800 GCA_030674055.1 Rhabdomys pumilio | reverse complement strand
AAGTGCTTTCTTTCATAAGGGTTACCTTGGTCATAGTGACTGTAAGCCAGCCCCCAGCTAAGTGCTTTCTTTCATAAGGGCTGCCTTGGTTGTGGTGTCTCTCTGAAATAGAACAGTGACTAAGTCCCTTACCACCATTACCAAGGCCACTGCCACTATCTCTACAGGTACAGCGATCATGGGTCTAAAGGTAAATTTATTTATCACCAAACTTCATAGAGTTGAAACTTAGCACTTTGACTTGAAGCTAATTTCTAAAAATTTTAATCTACATAAGAAATCTTCATTAATCCCATGAATATGATATAGATTAAAAAGTCTGTGTAAAAAAATTAAAACAAAGAACCACAATCCTTCACCATAAACTAGCTTTAGCTCTGCATATGAATCCTGTGATAGTTTTAAATGGCCAGGGAGTCATTAGCTTCATATGTAGACTTATGCTGTCTGATGTTACTAATCGGATTTTTTTTTTTTTTTTTTTTTTGGTCCTGGGGATAGAACCTAGGGCGTTCAGCATGACATGGGGTGCCTTAACACTGAGTTAACCCAGCCCACTAACTGATGTGAACTGAAGCTTGTGAAAAAAAAAAAAAAAAAAGCCTTGTTAGAGTCTGCAAGGATGACTGACCAGAATTCTCTGACTGAGGAGAGTTGGAATGCTGCAAATCCAGAGCCAAATTATCTTGGGCTATCTTTAGTCCCATTAATATCTGTTCATTGCCACACTTGCCTGATCTGTCATCCTTGTGACTATCATGTGAAACCTTTTGGGAGTTATTAAGAGATAATTAGTAACCATTAACCCCAAAGCTAAGCATGTTATCAACACTGGAAACCTACAACAGACTTCCCCACTGTCTTGCAACCTGCTTACCTGATGTTTTCAACAATGTATTTACAAATGTCTTGACTTTTGACTTTCTTTTGCTCTTAACTATAAAAGATGGTATTTAGGGCAAAGTGAACTGTCACATTCCTGGGCAATGATCACTCATATCTGGCTCCAGAATAAACCACGTTTTTCTTTGAAGTGAAAGCTTTGTTTTGTGTTGACAGTGAGAATTCTATCACCACACAGCAAACACTGTAACTCAGTAGCTTGAGTCTCAGCCTCAGGTAAACATGAATGACTAGGGCTGCTTGGTGTGGTAACTTGGCTTGTAATCCCAACACGGCAGGGGCAGGGGCAGGGGCAGGGGCAGGGGCAGGGGCAGGGGCAGGGGCAGGGGCAGGGGCAGGGGCAGGGGCAGGGGCAGGGGCAGATGGGTCCCAGCTCTGAGGTAAATCTGCACTCTCTAGGGATCTCCAGGTCAGCCTGGGTTTCAGGGTGAGAAAAAAGACTTTCCTCATCCCTGTGTGTCTTTGCCTCTTTGCTTTTTTCCCTTGTTGACCCAGGTGTGGTGATTTGACTGAGAAATCTGCCCTGTAGGCTCACCTGCTTGAGCACTTGATCCCCAGCTGGTGGTACTGTTTGGGAAAGTTTAGAAACTTTAGGAGGTGGGGTCTTGCTAGAGAAAGTATGTCACTGGCTTTGAGGGTTTGCAGCCTTGCCTTACTTCCTGTGTGTGGACACGACTGTCTATGATTCATCCACCAGGCTTCCATCCTGCTGCCTTTCCTGCTGCTATGGACCCCACCTCTCTGGAGCTGTAAGCCCAAGTAAACTAACTTTTCTGCCTTAAGCTGATTTTAGTTATGGTATTTGATCACAGCCATAGCAAAGGAACCAACATCCCGCTTTCTCTAGGTGGGAAGCATGGCTTCAAGGGCATCAGCACGATATAATCAGGAACACAGTGCTAGCCTCTGTGGGGGGAGCCTTCCCTAGAACCTTTGGCTCACTCCTCACAGGGCAGTGTGAGGTGCTGAGCGCCTGTAGCAACCTTGGTCTTTGGCACTGTTTGTCTCAGCACACTTGCTGTCATTTGCTTTATGTAGTTTACGTAATTGTCTCCAATGAGAGGTTCAGTTCTGTGCAGCCAGGGGCTTTGTTAGCCACATGTCTTAATGGCCCTGGGATACTAGGGAAGTCATACTTGGTTAGTATGTTGGTGTTCATGATTCTTCATATGTGGCTGGTGCAGACACAGAAGGCCCTGCTGTGCTTCAACATAACTTAAGCTGTTCGTCCACCCACAGAGACAGTCCAGGCCACGTCAGCCTTCGGCACACATCCTGCAGTGGCTTGACAGTTCATTCATCTCACTCCAACTCCGTCTTGTCAAGGCTAGAAGTAAAGGATGGGTCTGGTCTGCAGCAGCATGGGTGGGGGACAAACACTTGTTACGGTTGGAATCTTAGTACCCCAAGGCCCTCATAACAAAGGCTTGATCATCGATGTGAGGCACGACTGGAAGGTTCTGGAACCTTAGGGGGCAGGGTCTAGAAGAAAGTTAGGTTACTGGGAGTATAGCCATGAAAGGGATATTGGGACTTCTTCCTTTTTCCTTCTTTCTTTGTTTTCTGGCTGCCATGAGGTGAAAAGTCTTTCTCCAGCCTATGTGGTCTGAAGTGAGATGTGAACCAAAAACAAGGGAGCTAGCCAACCAGGAACTGAAACCTGTGAAAGAATAAGTCCACACAAATCTAGTCTGACCCTGACTAACCTCCACACCCCTCTACTGCCAGCTTCACAGACAGCTCACCAAGGGCCACGATCTGTTCCAGTGCTTGGCATAGTACTCAGTCCCTTTCTGATGAACACTGGAAAGAATTCCAAGAAGAGAACTTGTCTGAGATCCCAGAGCCTGGTAGGGTAGAAAGGCAGAAGGTGTATTGGGTGCCAGCATAGGGGAATATGGCAAGGGAGGGCTCCCTCTCTACGCTGCTCCCTCAAGCCGTTCTCGTGGACACAGCACTTTCATGACACTCATGAACCAACAAGCTCTGGGTCTGGAAGAGTACTCCCGGTCTTCACATATGAGCTCAGTGAGAAAAGGGCTTTTGTTTTGACCTGTCAATCTCAAATACAATCTGGTATAGACATTGTCCAATTTCTGATGTGTTTTGGTTCACACAGCATAGGTTATCACTGCACTCAGCAGCAAGAGAAAGAAAACCCTGACCCTGCATCTAACCCTGACAATGCCTGCCAGTGTGACAAGACCCTATTCCATGGTAATTTGTAGTGATGTCACCTTTTGCCTTTGCTGTGCTCAGTTGCTTCTCTTGAGTGACAGGTTCTGATCACTTAGTTTTGGGACCCTAATACAGGAAGCTGCGGAATTTAAAACATTTAATAAGTCTTGAGTGCTTTTAATATCCAGGATTTATAGTTGTTATTTCTGTTAGACACATCCTAAATTGTGCTAAGGCAAAACTGGCTCCCCCAGAGCTTCAAGAACACAAACTTTCCTCTTCATTGGAAGAAAGTAGTAGAAGAAGCCCTTTACATCTTCGGTCCTCAGGAACTGTCCTGGACAAAGCAGCGCCACCACTGCAAGTAATTATGATGCCCAAATTCAGCGACCAGAAGCAATGACTTCAAGATGACAAAGATATATGCAGCTGCTATAAATACTCACACATTCAAGAAATTCGAACTACAGAAAGATAAAGCCTAAGGAAATGTATGTAGAACACTGTAGGAATGATTTTGTGCAATTATACATCAAAGAAATGGACACATATGGTCAAATGAAAAAGGTGTCCAATGATGTTCACAGCCACAAATGAGCAGAAAGAACCCAGATGCATATTCAGTGAGGAAAAGATGAACCAATAGCAGGAAAGGGGGCAGAGAAGGCGGTATGCCCAGATGGACCATTACTTATTAAGAAAAGGACCGAGCTTGGACATAAACTACATGGATGACCCGGATAACAGTATGTTAAGTGAAAGAAGCCAGACATAGAAGTCACACATTGTATAACTCTGTTCATCTGAAAACGCTAGAACATTCAATCTATAAAAACCAGACACTGATTATTTGTTTGGGGATGGAGAGAGAAGAGGAGAGAATAAGGAGTGACTGAATGGCTGTGAGGTTCCTGTATGGTATCCTGAAAAATGTTTTAAAAGTGATTTTGTTGGTTGTCATACACAGACTACCAATAAAACAGGAATATACTTCAAATCAGTATATTTGTGGCATGGAGAGTCTCTGTAAAGCTGTAAACAATCCTAAATGAGCTTGCAGTTGCTGCTCTAATGCCATCTGGACTGTGGTCCTGTGCGGCATGGGGGCCACTGCACACTTGAAACATGGCTGCTCCAAATTGAGATGCCCTGTGAGTGTAAGATTCACACAGTTTCTAAGACTTGTTTTAGACACACTGAGTTTAAGACAACAGAACCCTCGCCGGGCGGTGGTGGTACACACCTTTAATCCCAGCACTTGGGAGGCAGAGGCAGGTGGATTTCTGAGTTCGAGGCCAGCCTGGTCTACAGAGTGAGTTCCAGGACAGCCAGGGCTACACAGAGAAACCCTGTCTCGAAAAACCAAAAAAAAAAAAAAAAAAAAAAAAAAAAAAAAAAAAAAAAAAAAAAAGACAACAGAACCCTAAAACTAAACTTGCCTGATTTTTTAAAAATTTTATTATTGTTGCTAGGTAATTTAAGATTCCACGGCTGGCTTGAATGTATACCTTTTATTGTAATTCCATTGGAAGGTATAGAAATGTTATCTTTTAAAATCATTTTTTAACTTTTAGGAAGTGTTTTTTTTTTTTTTTTTTAAGACGGCCAATTACACACTGTATCACTGTGCAATCCACCATATTGACCCTGATTTTGTCTTTGAAATGGGACGGTGACACATGCCGTCACTGAGGGCCTATGTTCAGTTTTCCTGGTGGCACACACTTGCAGAACTACAGTGCAGTATGCAAAGTGACATTTACACATTTACATGTTTTCTTGGTGACCACCCATCAGCCCTCCATTAGAAGAGTCTGGGGATACAATGGGAAGCAGCATCTTGGAGCTGCTGATTCTCAATAAGATAACTAGTTCTCCTCTAGGAACACTAGAACTTAAGTAGAACCCAAATGCAGGCTTCTTTCTCACTGTACGCAGAGGAGTGCTTTACGGCATCTGTCAGCATGCACAGACCTGCGTCTTGGACACAGAACAGCATCATTTCACATCACCCACACACTGCCTCAAACCGGGGGTGCCATGGACTTGCAGAATAAGGGCACACAGTGGCCTGGTAGACATCAACTCTGTCTCTAACACACCAATCACTAAAGGCTAAATGAAGCTGTCAGGTTTGACAGTAGCTGCACATGCTCCCCTCGAGGAAAGTCAAAGAGACAAGGCTGCCAGCTGACTGACAGCTAATAAAAACGACCACCCTTCATTTCTGCCTTTACAGGGGCAGAGATGATGTCTGAAGATCTCATGGTCCACTGTGAATTAGCTGACAGTCACAGAAACGAGGATTTGGAGACGATGCTCCATCCCCTTCTTCATCTCCAGGACCATTCCAAGAACACATCTTCAGAACCCTCTGCTCACATGCCACACTCACTCCACCTGGACAGGGAGCACTGTGTGGGAGAGGATCACCCTTACTGACTGGCTTCCCTTCACTCTTCTGAGGAAGTTCCCGTTTCACTTATCTGTAACTTACCATGCACAAACACTCACAAAAATAGTATTACATTTGTTGAAAATTCTAAAGGTAGAAAAGCTTCTGAGTGGAGTCATCAGGAAAACTTAAAAGAAAATTGTCATTCTAAAAACCAATCATGGGAGGGAATGATGACTGACCACTTCTATCTCATGCTTTCCAAAATAATGTTTTTTAAAGAAAGGACAGGAAAGTGAACATGCTGGACAGCAGAGTTCAGATAGTCTTCATTGTCTGGTAGGAGCTGAGGACAGAAACCTGGGAAGCCTCTAGAAGAAGCAGACTGACTGACATGGGGTTAATACCGCCCAGCACTACCATGCGCTATGAAGGCTCAGAAGGAGTCCTCCTGGGTCTGGAGGTGTGTCTCAGTGGTCAGTCCTTGCCTAGTATTTGCAATGTCCCTGCTTTCATTCACAACAGTGAACAGAGGAATGAAAACAGAACTCCTGATCCATCCTTTCCATCTGTGATCCCACGCCTTCCATCCCATGCCAGAAGGACTTCAAAGGACTTCAGACTGCGTGGATACTGGGGTCACACAAGAGACTAGAACTCATTTGATCTGGAGTGTTGTTTACCCATCAGGTTTTCTAAAAATACATGTTTTTGGCTTACAGACAATTCTGCTAGACTCCTTCCAGGGGCTTAGCAATAGATTGCATCATCACCTGCACCACCACCAGACTACTCGCCACCTCAGCCCCACTTCTCTGTCTTCCCATCTCTCTTCTCAATCTCTGTTACTCTCTCCTTTCTTATTCTTAGCCACTCTCTCTCTCTCTGTTCCTACATGTTCCTGGTGAAAGCCTCTCATTCTCTCTTTCCCTCTCATTCTCTCTTTCTGTCCTTTCTGCCCCTCTATCTCCACTTTCTCTGCCCTCATGGCTCTGTCTGCTTCTACCCCTTCTCCAGGTCATCATTCCCATCCCTTCTCCAAAAAAAATTTCCCTTATACCAGGTCTGTTGCATAGTGTGATTTCTCAGGGGGACACCTAGGCATGGGCCTGTCAGGTACCCCCTTAGTCCCGCCACTGTTGCATGATATTTTATAACACACATAGCCAATAACCTACTTTCTGTCTCTCTGGACATTCTATATGAATGGAATCACCCATGTATCATACTCACTTAGTTTTTGGTATGCATCAGCTGTTGATGACTCTGAGATTATGGTGTGGTCACCTGGGCTGGTTCCATCTTTAGGCCGTTGTAAATAGTACTGCTCTGCACATTTACACACGAAATTTTGTCTAAACACCTGTTTTAATCTTTTTCTGAGTGTGCCTGCTGGTCAGACAGCAGTTCCACAGAGAATTTATTCAGGAAACAAGCTATTTTCTACTCATCAGGTCGGCAAAATCTTCCCAGGTTAGTTTACTGTCAGGCTAAGACTCAGACTCAGGTTAAGATCAACTATCAATTTTAATACAATCTGAGTAACAACAAAAAAAAGGTCAAAAAACAAAAAATGACTAAGTTGGCAAATCTGGACACTAAAGCCGGCTATTTCATCAAACTAATTATAAAGAAAAGGAGAGGAAAATATGTAAGTGGAACCTACAGATTTCTTTTTAAAGACATTTGAGACAACCTCTTTTAAAAAGATTTATTTTATGTATATGAGTATACTGTAGCTGTCTTCAGATACACCAGAAAAGGGCATTGTATCTCATTACAGATGGTTGTGAACCACCACATGGTTACTGGGAATTGAACTCAGGACCTCTGGAAGAGCAGTCAGTGCTCTTAACCTTTGAGCCATCTCTCCAGCCTGAGGCCTATTTTTTTTAATCCTAGTTCAAATACACATTTTGAAAAATTATATTTGTGGTACAAGGAAATGTAAACATTTACATATTACTAATTTATTAATGCAGCGATAGTCCTGAAGTTATGCTTTAGAAGAATATTATTTTCAGAATAGCACTAAAATAATCTTCAACAGAATGATAAAATATTTCTCAAAATAACATGGGAGACTGTGGGCAGAAACACAGGTTAAAAAAACAGTGGCCCTGCTCATGTGACTGTCAAAATGCTGGATGGGTAACATGGCTTATTAGGTTATTATCTTGTGCATATACTTAATTTATTTTCAGGAAGAGAAAGTTAAAGAAACAAACTCTCAGGGTCAGAGAAATGTCTTAGCAGTTAAAAGCACTGACTGCTCTTCCAGAGGTCCTGAGTTCAATTCCCTGCAACAACATGGTGGCTTACAACCATCTGTAATGGGATCTGATGCCCTCGTCTGGTGTGTCTGAAGACAGCTACAGTGTACTCATATACATAAAATAAATAAATCTAAACAAACAAACAAATCCCCAAACCAAACTCTCAGCCATTGGAAGGTAACAAAGAGGAAACCCCCATCTCCTTCAGTGTTCCATGGGCACTGTAGATTCCCTGCAGGTAAGATTTATGTGGTAATAGAATTAGCTCCCTAGGTGGAGATTACACTACATGCCTCAGGCCCTGTCTCCTTCAAAGACAAGAGTCTCCTTTTAAGTTTTCTGGCTGAATCGACTTAAAAGCATTTTTTTTTTTATCCTTAGAACTTGAAATAAACCGAATACTATGTTTTGGGTATGTCTGTTTGTGGTAAGATGTATATGTGCATAACTGTATAGTGCTAGGGGACTAAGAGCTCCACATAGTGGTGTGGCGAATGGGACATGTATCCATAGGTTCACTGATCTCCTGTTTGGGAGGGCTGTGGGACCTTTAGGCAGCCTAAAGGGATGAAGTGCATCTCTTGAGGCAGGGCAGGTATTTCCTGTTCACTCTCTGCTCACTAAGTGCAGATGCACTGTGACCACTGAGCCTCCTGCTGTCTCTGGCATGATGGACTGTATCTCCCTGAAACTGTAAGGCAAAGTTAGTGCTCCCTTAAGTTGCACAAGTCAGGGCCTATTTTATTACAGTAACAGTAATGTAACTAGGGCTGTTACTAGTACAAGCATTCACCCTTACTATCTGAAGTTATGTCCTTTCAACACTAACCTCCCACTCTCCTCTCTTAGGTCTCAGTGGCCACCATTCTATTCTTGGTTTCTGAGTTTGACTAGCTTAGAAGCCTCGGGTATAAGTGTACTCACATAGTATGTCTTCTTTGTGACTGGTGTATTTCACTTGTCAAGGTCTTTTTCAGGTTCACTCTTCTGGTAGCTTGTGTCAGCATTCTTTCCCTCTTAAGGCCGACATTTCACAGTGTTCCTAGACCACTGTTCCCCACTCACAACTGTAATTTTACTCAAACCATTGTGCTTTAACAATCTACCACCTGCTGATGGATAGACAGTTGAGAATGATGTTGCTATGAACACTGGTTCAGTTCTCTGGGGTATCTATAAAAATAGAGATGGGATCATATGGTAATTCTATTACATATCCTTCTAGATGACTTGTCCAAAGTTTCCTGCTGCCTTCTAGAATGAGGCTGCACTTGGGAAGGAGTAGGAATCAGATCCTATCAAGGAGAAGAGTATGGTCTCTGTCTGAAGCACAGCTGATGACAATACTGTCCTTGTCAGTCGCTGGGCATATCACAGAACACCGAAGCCTCAGAATGCAGGAGGTAACTCCAGTTTTGTAGAAGTTCCTGTTTACATTGTGTGAATGGCTGGAAGGTGGCATTCGATGAGTAGCTCCACTGAAGAGACTCCTTCCTCTGCAGTAGCACTGGTGTTGGCTAGGGGTGACTGACACAGGTCCTTGCCACCTCTCCTAATGTCCAGCTAAGGCTCTGAAGACCTGTGTGGACCTGCACCAACTGTCCATCTCTTCCATCTCTCTTTCTAAAGGACTCTTCTCAGAAAGCAATGATGTTGAGTAAAATTACAGTTGTGCATATCTTACTGTAATCAATCTTGGAACATTTTCTTTACCTCTGACAGACTCACTACACTTGTTCTGTGGCCTCATACTGTAGTTTAACTTGTTTCTTCAGATAGATCAAAGAATTTAATCTCAAGTTCTTCATAGTTGCAAAAGGCTGAAAACAAAATCTAATTATCAGCACTGTCCAGGGCCTTGGATGTGTCTGGACGAGACTGGGTGAAGCTCCTGTGACTATACGTGGACTTCCTCATGATAAGATCCTGGTGGGGTAGTGTTTTGTCAGAGCCTGGTCCATGCTGTTTATTTCCAGAACCATGAAAAATAAACCCTTTTCATCATTTATATAAAGTAGCCTGACTCAGGAGTTTAGTTGTATTATTTAAAATGCTGACTTATACATGACTCCTCGGACTTCTGAATGTTCTCATCACTTGTCAATGACTAATCTTTTTCATTTCTGGTTTGTCTACTCTGTTCATAAAAACAAAACCATACCATAGACAGTCCTTTATGGATTTTTTTTCATACAGCATCATGATTTCAAAAGTCATCTTTCTTACTCCTTTTCAATACCAGTTAATACATTATTATATAAAAACTGACGTTAAACTATTTTACTAATTTAGTACTGAGTTATCATAATGAATGATTCTAAAATATATAATTTCTAAACTGCCAAAACCCCCTTACATAGTATATAGTAATGGCTGTATACTATATAAGGAACCCACTGTGTTCCCCACTCTACTTTGGAGAAAATACCAACATATGATAGAAATCAATCCCATGATAGATGAACCAGAGGCTTTAAGATGCAGATGAAGTAAGAAAAACAAAATCAAAACAAACATAAGTCAACAACAGTTCAGATCAAGAGAAAGGAGATTCTGGGATTACACACAGGAGCGAGCGCTGGAGGGGTTGGAGGAAAGCTGGAAGCATCCCTCCTTTAGACCTACATGTTCTGCTCTCAACAATCATGCTAGGACTTTAGAGTGGTAAGTCGTATGAGCAGTCAAGACGGTTCTCAGAACAGTTTCAATGCTGAATGTCTGCTACAGTCCGGTCACTTAAATTAGGCACTCGAATTGTGAACATTAATGTCTTTTTTTACATTTAACAAGAGGAAATAACTATTAATATCTGTGTTATATGTATATCTACATATTCTTTTCATTAGTTATTTTCTGCTGCTGTGATGAAATACCACGACCCAAAGCAACGTAGAGTTTATTTTGGCTTACAGGTCTAGAGGGGGAGTCCACAATGGTGAAGATTGCATGGCAGCAGCTGGTCAGAGTGGGAATCTGACCGATTCACATTTTAACTGCACAGAAGAAAGGAAGAAAAGAAGAAATGAGTGCAGGGGATGGGGAGACTATATGCCACTAAGTTGCTCACTCCCAGTGATATATTCCAGCAAGGCTGCACCTCCTAAAAGTTACATAACACCACCATGTCCTAATCCAGAACTTATGGAAGGTATTTCTCGTTCAAACACCGGACCATTCATATACTGAGGGCACCTTGGCTGGCTCTGCTGGCTCCTATGAACATGTGAGTACAGCTGTCTCTTTAAGGCGCTGATTTCACTGACTCTGGGTCTGTACCTACTGACGCATAGCTCCATGCAGTGGACTGGTTTGTAGCTGTTGGAGGACCCTCCGTATTCTTTCTATAGGCTGTCCTACTCACATTTCTACAGGCAGTACTCGAGAGTTCTTTCTCTGCATCTGCTTCAGCATTTGTTTGTCTCTTTGGTGATAACCACTCTAATTGCGAATGGGGTAGAAACTCACTGTGGTTTCCATTTGCATTTTTCTCATGGCTTCTCATGCTGAGTATTTTTCATATACTTGTTGGCCAGTTATATATATATGGCAGGGCACCATTAATCCATAAAAAGAACGATGTTCTGTAACCCACGGCAACATTTGTGGGACCGGAGAACATTAAGCTAACTAAAACCACCTAGTCACAGACAGAAGAAAAGCATGTATTTCCTTTTACATGTTTAGGCTAAGAGTTGATCTTATGGGAGTAAAGAGTAGAACACGGTGTGTCGCAGAGGCTGGTGGAAGTAGGTAGAGGGGTTGGATAATAGCTATGGACATGTACCTTGAGAGGAGGACTGAGTTCTAGTGTTTTATCATACAGCAGAGTCACCATAGTTTATAACAATGTATCGCAAAAATATGCAGAAGGAGGCTGAATGTTCCTAACACAAAGCTTATTTTGATCGTTACATACCACATACATACATCAAAGTATCAGGCTGCAAACATGCACAATTATTTATCAATTAAAACCAAAAGCTCTCTGTTGGAGGGATAGGAAGACAAAGGGTTAAAGAGGCAGTTCTAAATGACACAGCAGGTGACACGCTCTGCAGAGCCAGCCAGATAGGCCTGCTAGCCCAGTACACATGGTGTGCCCAGGTACCACACTGCACTTTCACCTCGTTGAATGGAGAAACAGTCAAAGTTCAAACCCTTTCCTACCAGAAGCACAGGAAATGCGTTGTTTCTAAAATGCTGACCAAGACAAGGCAGCCGGCAAAATCAGACCTTAGTATCAGGTCCTACCCATGACACAAGATATGACATGACAGTACACTGCATTTACAAAACCAAAAAGTGGAGCAGAAGACTTAGGAGAATTATGTAATGGCATATCGTTGGCTAGTTTTAAGATTTTGACTGAAATTTTAGTGATAATCCCAGCTAATATTACACATGATTTTTTTTTAAAGGCTTAGCTGACACTTGGTAGGATTTACAAAATATTATCTGGATGCCAAGAGATTTGCACGTATATCACAAATATCCCCAAAGCACGTAGGTGTTAGCACTGAGAACAGTATGTAGACTATACAGGCTTAGACCAATGAGGATGTGGGCCACTGGCTTTACAGATAAGAATGTTTCCTTGTAACTGTCAGAATGGCCAAGACTTCGCCCCAGGTGTGGAGGTCCTGGAAGTCAGTCACTACCCAGGAGCCCTGACTGTATTCTGTACCCCTTCCACCTGGCTCTCTGCCTTCTCTGTTACCTCCTTCTGCCTTTAGGGCCAGATCTGATTCTCACACCAAGGAAGAACAGGTGGGAACAGCCTATGGGACAGGCTGCCATGTGTCCATTCTGTCTCATCTGTGATGAGGTGGAGGCCTGAGCAGATCTTGTCCCAGGGTGCCGTTGGACATTTCAGCTCCTACCTTTTGGGGAGTGATCACTGTCAGGATTGAGAGGATACCCTAGCTATTTGTTCTTGGCCAAAATCCAAGCTCCTGCCCTCAGCGTATGATTCTACTATGGTGGAACTTAGCTACTCTTCATGAAAGATGGCAGGGTGCATTTTTTTTTCCTCCCCTGATATTGGACTCAATAAACAGCACTGTAACAAGAAAAAAAATAAGAGAATGTTTCCAAGTTTTATAGACATTTACATTTACATTTGGCTGGCAACCCTATACCCTGAGCCTCAAACTGGGTTCAGAAAAGCTTTACTGACTTGCTCTTGTGTACATGAAGGCTAGCTCTCCTAGCTGGCTGCTCCTGGGATTCTAGTTCACTCACCAAAGGTCTGGTAAATGTAACCTTTAATTCAAGATGATGAATGTGACAGATTCTATGTGTGCTTGCCACAGTAACAATGAAAGAGTGACATAGTAACTGTAGACACAGAGCCTTCTTGTTGTACTTACATTGTGTTCTGGTAGGAAAGCGTTCCTTTGCTACCTTCCACTTCCTGTGTAACTAGCTCCCTACATTAAAAGCTGATCATCATGCTTTAAAAATAGACAGTTTTATATGCACCATCATCATATCAAGAGCCTCCATGTGTGACTGAAACTCTTTGTATACAATATGTTGGACTTTTAGTCTTCCACTATGGAGTTTTCATGTATGAAAGCCTAGACTTTATAAAATTACAGGCACTTATCACATGTGAGCAGATAGACTGCCAGAGACACTGGACTGCCTCTTGGGAATGCAGAGGGAGAGGTAGGAGGCTGACGCGATTACATATCTTCTGTTAAAAGGTGATCCCATGAATAGTAGCGTGCACAGCTGTCAGGGATGGAGTTTTGGTTTTCTCTGCTACTTAACTTGCCCCTTGACTTTGGGAAATCATCTTCCTCATCTGTAAAATGCCAGGTGATAGTTTCAAATGTCCCCGCTGACCACAAAAGCCACTCTAAGCATATAAAGTTCCATCAAGAAAACATCTCAAGTAGCCTAGGCAAGAGCCCCTGAGGACAGGGTTTCTTCTATGGCAGGCTCTCACAGCCATAGTAACTAACTGCACAGCAGAACCTCATTCTGTGAAAATGTTTACTGACTGACAGAAGACATGAGAGACCCCCAGATTTCACAGAGCAGGGAACTGAAATTTCAGAACAGCTAAGGATGGCCAAAATCTCAGTGCACATGGGAGGAATTTTAGAGATCATGTAGGCATTGGGGGCAGAGAATGTTCTTAGAATTTGAGAGAGGCTTTTTCAAACGTTCCAACATTCCAACTGGAATTGCCACTGGGGCAAGTGTTTATCTCTAGACAGGACAATGATCACAACTCAGCCTTTCTTCTTCTTCCACAATGGAGATGGGACGCAAAGCCTTGTGCATGTCTGACAGGCATGTGACCCACCACTGAGCTCCACCTCCCCACTCTCTTTTCCAATTACATTTATTTATTGTGTGCATATACATGTGTGCCATGGAGCACGTACAGAGGGCAAGAGGCAATTTGCTCAAGTTGGCCCTTTCCCTCTACCATGTGAGTCCCAGGAATCAACTTAGGTTTTCAGGCTTGCTGGAAACTTACTATGGAGTTTCTTGCTGGGTCCCAGTCTTTCTCTTTCCAGGATGGAGAAAGTAAGGCTCGGAAAGCCTTGGACTTGGTCAGACTGCAAATTAGAGAGGAATTTGGAACTAAAGCTGCCCCACTGGCTCAACTAATCACCTGCTGAAAATGGGTCTGAGGCCACCATGGGCCTGTGGCATAGTCTGCGAGGTTATCTGTGCATGCAAGGAGCCTACAGTAATGTACAAAGCAAGCCTTGTAGGTGGTGTTTCCAAGGAGAGACTTGTGCCCTGTATGCCCCTCTCCCAACGTGACTTAAACCTTCATGGAGACACTACTACTGAGCCTGGAAGGTTCTGTGACTCTGACTCTGACACCCTGACAGCAGAAGTGATACTGCACAGAACTCGAAGTGATGTGGCTTCTGCCTGCCGTGGTCTTACAATTCTAGACCTGGGAAGCTGCTATGATGTGAGGAAGCCTGGGCTACAGGGAGAGCCCATGCTTGTGTGGCCTGACCCTCAGCTGCCAGCCAGCACCAGCCACCTGACAAGTGAATAAGAGGACTTGGCACCCAGCTTTCAGTCTCTTTCAGTCTCAGTACTTCATCCTGGAGTTTCATGTTGTATTTGTATTTCATGCCATGTTTTTATTTCTGACCTGCAGAGGTAGAGTGTGGTATAAATGAAGATTCTTATTGCAATCCACCATCAGACAGGTCATTTATTATGCAACAACAACAGGCATACAAGATCCTTGAGATACTCATTTGCTGTGAACACGACCATAAAGAAAAATTCCCATTAGGTTTTCCATATGCTACTTAACCTGTTGGGAACATTTGTAAAAACAAAACAAAACAAAACAAAACAAAACAAAACAAAACAAAACAAACAGGTCCTTGATCCTTGAGAAAACAGTCTACCTTACATTTGTTATTTTAACTTCTACTTTTCTTCCATTCGGCACTTTTGTCCACTGTTGATGAAGAAAATGAAAACCCATGTTCAATTTTTTTCTCCTTTAAATTTGAAAAATAACATCCTTTGTATCAAAAGCTAGTGTTACATCTCTTTGGGACTACAACTACATCCAGAGTTTAAGAGTGTACTATACAATAGCAGTCCAGTCATTTTCTGTTTTACAAAGTCTTTATTCACTACGGAGTCCCTAGGTTTCTTGCCCTCCCCAGCCCCCATATCTCAGTCTGCAGGCAAGTACTATCTTCTACAGCATCCTTTGACCCAGCTCTGGCATGGCTCAACAAGGTCTACTCATTTTAGGTATTTCCTGCTCACCCCTTCATGGACCTCCAAAAAGCTGAGATGCCCCATATACTGTCTCAGAGGAGAAAAGACCAGTATGTTCCCACTTCATGTTCAGAATGGCATCGGGGTGACGCTGATTCACTTCAGGAGGATCAAATAACATCTGTTGGTGCACTAAGGCCTTTAGTGGCTACACTCAAGAGGCCAGAACTTGTACTTCAAACAGACTTTTGGTGGCTAGTTGTAGGTAGGTTTTGCTGGTGATGTTCAGGATTCTGATCTCATGGATGTAATATATTGGTGACAGTAGGTCAAAGTTATTGAGAGGCTGACTGTATCAACAGCAGGACCCATTTTAAGGATACATCAAGCCTGTCTTTGATCTTGAGATGCAGGCTAACAGGGCCTTGGTCTAGATGGCTCGGAAAAAGCACACAGTGAGAATCAAGCCAGGAAGGAGAAACTGCCTCTGACACCATTCTCTGTCTATCACACTTTTAGAGTGCTAGGATGTCTCTCAGCAATTCTTAAAAAACAAGGAAGTTGTATATTTCAGTGTGTGTGGGGGGGGAATTTTGCTTCAGAAAATCTTGAATCTCAAAAATTATATGGATAAAATTGTGAACTAGTAAAATTTACCAACATAAACAAACTTTTGGCCAGCAGATGGCAGTAAAGGACCTTAGAAATGAGTTTAGCAGTGGGTTCTGAAATACTGGCAGGTAGCTCTTAACAGCTATTGTATAAGTGATTTATGTATTTGGATTCTGCTCAATGTTATATATGCATTACTGAATAAAACATTCACAGTGTATTTTCTAGCAGCAGCTGAGCTCCAATTCCAAGGTTCTGAGGCCTAATTCCCAAGGCTCAAAGGAGTCCCTGACATCAAATTGCTTTTCTTCCCTGAAGAGCTGCTCCATACCCCAGAAAAAGAACTGCTTATAGGCGGGGAGAGAGGTTTGATGTGACCACATCCTCAGAGCAGCTTACCGAGTACGTGTGAAGAAAAGCAAATGCCTGTCAGGCAGTTTCCTTGAGGCTTAGCTGTCTTGGGCCTCCCCCATGCTGGCTGTCCCCCAATTTCCCTCTCAGCATACATCATACACTGGGCTTGGGAGAGGAAATGTCTGACTCAGTTTCCACAAGGAAAAGTGGTTATTTTTTGAGACTCATGCAAAATAAACTTCTAAGATTTTCTCTGTTTTTTTCCAGGGAACCCCAGTTACCCATAGCTGCAGGAGCTGGGAAATCTCTTCATTGTTCCAAACGACACTGAGTTAGAGCTATGTAAATACAGGAGCAGAGATTTGCCTGGGTTTTGGTGTGCAGCAGTCAGCCTGGTGCCTGGCATGATGTGATTGTGTGGTGGTCACAGGTGCTAGAGCAGGCCACAAGGCAATGTGCCTCAGCTCGATGGACAGGCTCCCAGAGAAGGAAAAATGTCTTATTTAGAATAATGAGAAGCAGAAAGTCAGGCTCTCTCTTCTGGCAGGGAGATAGCATCTATAAATCAGGGGAAGACCAGGTACATCCCTGTGGGAACCACCAACATGCTAGTTCAAACATCTGGCTAACTGATAGGTAAGAGTTTTTCATTTATGTCACATGTATGTATATGTATATGATGTATATGTATATGTATATGATACGTTTATACAAGGGAAAGACAATGCAGTTATGGCTATCAGTGTTAACAGCTCACATTTGACCATTTCCTGTAGGCCAGGTGAATGCCAACCATTCTACTGCATCACTGCGGGGGGTGCCTGTATGACTGTTCTACACAGTTGGTCCCGTTAGCCTCATTTTGTAGAAGAGGAAACTGAGGACTAGGAAATACCTTGATTTTCTACGGCTAATACCTAGGAGTCAGAACTGAAATGGGTGAGAACTAAGACCCAGAGTCTTCCTAGCTCCTGCCAGTGCTCTTCATCACTGTGACAGGGAGGGTGATAGCTGTGGTATTTCTCAGTGACAGCGAACACTTTCTTGTCCACAGAGTTTAAAAAAAAAGCTTCATCTACAGGAAAAGCAATAGGTGGGGAAAGAAATCACAGGAGAGATTGCTGTGAAGGAACAGAAAATTCATTTCATGCCAACATTCCTCATGCATACTAATAGGCAATGCTACAGAATCCCAGAAACCCACCAATGTCTTTAATAAATATTATTTATTAATAATCATAAAAATAAACAAGACTACCTATGGTCTCATTTACCCCATGGCTTCATTACTAATGCTCTGACGGTATTGACTGCTTGACCCGAGCTCCTTCTTGACTCCTAACCCAGCACAATCAGCAGGTACATGATGCCTATCGCCCACCCTTTTCCTTCCACCACCATCCCTTCTGCCGGCACTCAGAGCTCTTGCAGGTCTTCTACCTGGATAGTATGCCTCTATTATTAACTCTCTACAACTGCATTTTCTTGGTACTGCAATTTCTCTAACATAGACATTTTGTATTACTGTCAGAAATATTTTAATTCCCTCTTACTACATATGGTGCGTCAACACTGTGTTCTGACCCGGCTCCCTGGGTTAGAGCATCGGGTGTCTCACACACTCCTGTATCACTGCTTGCTAGTTTAATGGCACAGTGATAGCATCCTCACCCTCTTCAGTCCTAGTGAGCAAATGCCAGACACTGCTGAGGCTGCCTTGATTATGTCCTGTCCTTAGGATTAGACTTTATTGGAAACACAAACTGTGCCAGGTATAGTATTTGCCATGCAAAAGTCCTCTGAAAGAGATATTGTGCTCTTCGTTTTTAATCAGTGAAAAGTGAAATGCTGAGGTTTTGTGCAGGGTGACAAAACCAGTAAAAGAGGAGGCAGGATTCAAAAATCAAGTACATGTTTCACTACTGCCACCAGGCAGTACCTGCTGTATGTACTGAATACAAGTTCCTGGACCCCTTATAATGGATCCACTCTGGCAGATGATGCTGTTGATGACCTGTTTAGGTTGTTCTCTTTCTGTCTCCACTTTCCCCTCAGAATGCTAGAATGTTTAAGTCTCCCATGTGTCCAGGGAAGTCCATGTAGCCCTGTGCCATCAGTTCTGACTGATATGACCATAGTAGTTGCCTAGGGAATGGCTTGGGCACAATTCTACAACACAACTGCTAACAAAACTAGTGTAGAGGGCACTAGTGTTGGTTAGAAAATCTTTATCCCCATTTAGGGGACACAAACATGCTTTAAAAAACTACACATGGTATTTATGTATTGAGATGTCATACTATGCCCCATAAATATGAATGGTTACTATGTGCTGCAGTGGAACGGTTTCCTCTGGGTTAGACAGAGCTGCTGTGGTGACCTACACAAAACTGACATGAATCAGACACAGTGAAGACAAAAGACTGGCATTGCAACGAAATACGCAGAATCAATCATACGGTTGATTGCTGGTGGGTCTACAGCAATGACAAGGCTACTAACATTCCCTTGTGCAAGGACTGGGCAAGTAAGAGAATCTCACCTGACTATGGCTTTTTTCTACCCCAGTGAATTGAGGGTGCTGCCAGAGCACACAGGAAGTGTAAGGTTGCCTGGGGACTTCTTCATGGTGCAGCTGCTTATGCCATGCATGCTCCTGAAATTAACCCTAATGAATCCATTGGTTCACGCAGCTGGACTTGCCAGAATCCCTTCCCTGATGTATTGGTGCCCTCTTCATTAATGGTGAATATGTATCCCCAGGAAAACTCAGACAATATGTGTCAATTAAAACAAGTAATAAAATAGGAAGACATGAGACACAGGTTTTTCTGTTTTGACTGATGGATACTGCCAAGTTGAAGCCATCAGGTCTCCAATATTAACTATCCCAAGATTTCATATCATAGAAAACTGAAACATTCTTATATCAGAAATTTGGTGGAGGAGAGGGAGAGAGCAGACCACAGCCACTTTGGACCGATTTGCAGGAAAGCACCAAGATCAGTGTGAATGCTCCTGTCATCATTTGTCCTCTGGAATCATGCTGTGACCTGCTCTGAGTTATTGCCCTGTTCTAAGTTATTCTGTATTGTGGGAAACAGTGGCTTTTTACAGTGGCTTTCAGGTTGTGCCCTGGCTGACTCCACTTTACAAAGCAGCAGCTGGCTCCATTTTGAGTGCAAGGGCTGAGGCAGAATGACTGCACCTTGTCTGTGATAGACACCTCCACCTGTACAGCGCAAAACCTGAGGAACTTCTTCATGTAGGTGAAAGCGCTACGACATATGAACCACCTGAAGGAGACTGAGAGCATGCAGGTGCCAGCCATATTAACATCCTATCAGAAAAGCCTGGCCCATGACACCAGAGCAGGACATCTCCCTCACCTGGATATCCCTGAAAGAGGGATACCTACTACTGCGATAGTGAGGCCACCAACTGGTCGTCTGATCATCTGGTGCCTGGTTAGGGCACAGACAACAGAGAACTCCTGGCGGCCCCTAGGGTGTTGGCTCACTATGTTTCCAGTGCTTTATGTGGCTCAATTGACTTCTGACCATTCGTTCACCTATGCACCTGCTCCTATATCTTGCGTTGGTGGTCCTACATGTCAGGCTCTGGGCACCTCAGCAGCTCTCAAACTGGATTCCTTAATAACTTACCTAACCACAGACAGTGACTCTGCATTTCAGGTTTTCTGCCTCTCTTTCCAAGGACCTATCTTTAACCCTTTCATAACCATTCAATCTTGGGTATTACTGTCTGAAATGTGGCATGAAGCACTGACAGTAATGAAGACAGGAATAAAAGACCCTATAATAGCTAAAGGCCACAGTCTCAAAGAATACCTAGATTACTCAGTAAATTTCAGGCATCAAAGTAGATGTATTGGGAACTTACTGCTAGTCATGAATTCTGACATTGTGGACAAAGACACAATCATGTCTCTCTATATTGTCATGTCGTTCTCATGACAGCGAGCTCACAACACCCTCTCAGAGGAGCTTTTCCTAGCCAGGACACACAATCCAAAGGCCAGATGCGAAACTATGGCCACTGGTTATCTGAAGAGATTTGGGGTTTTCTACTTTAATGATGTTCTCAACTGGGCGGCAGCAGATACATTTTGCTGAGATATTTGTGTTTTAGCACGAAAATAATCCTGTTTATTAGCAATTTTAAATATAGGTTTACATTCTGTCTGAACTCCTTTGGTTTTTCTCAGGGAAACAAGGCAATCCTAGGATTTTTTCCCACTTTAATCAGGTTAACTGCTTGTGGTGGTTTGAATATGCTTGGCCCAGGGAGTGGCACTATTAGGAGTTGTGGCCTTGTTGGAGGAAGAGTGTGACTGTTGGGGTGGGTTTTGAGATGTAGAACTCTCAGCTCCTCCAATACCATGCTTTCCTGGATGCTGCTATGCCCCCTCCTTGATAAACCTGTAAGCCAGCCCAATTAAATCTTGTCCTTTCAAGAGTTTTCTGGGGCATGGTGTCTGTTCACAGCAGTAAAACCCTAACTAAGACAGATGCCTTGGTAGATCAATACTTTCTACCAACCCCAAGACTAAGACTGTTATCAGGTAGTATCTGAGGCCCACAGCAGAATTTCCCTCTTTGCTGTAACCACCCAGGCTCCTTGCCCCACACCTGATGCTTCTACTGAGTATCTGGAAAATGTCTTTTCACTTGAGTGTCCCTGTTTTGACACTGTAACAGCCTCTTGAGATTGTCACTACCTTGGAACATGGAAACTGGGATAATGTACATCTGTGCCCTGGCCACTCAAATTTGGCTGCAGAATAACCCACCTCTTACTCCCTCTGGGGAGAGAAACAATTGTGCTTTTTATGTCATCATAAAAATCAACTCTGGATCCTGTAATGGGGAGCCACAAGACCTCATAACATTCTTATCCTATTATGTATAACTTAAGTTCCAGGGAGATGTAGTGACATTTCTGGCCTTCACAGGCACCAGGCACACATGTAAATCAGACATGTGTGCACACAGTTAAACTACCAATACATATATCTTTTTAAAAAAATAAGTAAGCAAAAAATAAATTCAGAAACTACAACCTTCTTTTTGCTCTTATCCATATCTTTCCCTCTGGCAGCTGCTGAGATCTGTAGCTTGCCTGTGATGTAGCTTTTCTCTCAAACTAATAAAGTTGTTCCTGATTAAAAATAAATAAATAAAAAAAACTCAGAAAAACCAAACCAAACCAACCAACCAACCAACCTGGAGTAGGTGTGGCCTATTGGGAGAAGTGTGTCTCAGTCTCTTCCTGCTGCCTGCTAATCTGGATGTACAACTCTCAGCTCCTTCTCCAGCACCAATTCTGTCTGCATACTAACTAACATGCTTCCTAACACGACGATAATGGACTAAATCTCTGGAACTGTAAGCCAGCCCCAGTTAAATTTTTTTCCTTTATAAGAGTTGCCATGGTCATGGTGTCTCTTCACAGCAACATAGACCATAAGATACACGTATACCAATTCAAGTAATTCCTCAGGGCACCAAGACAGACTCAGTTCACAGATGTGTATTTGTCCATGTCCTTCTGTACTGGTATTTCCCACTTTTGACTTTCTTTGAGAATTGTTTGTGCAATCTCACCCTCTGTTGGATGGTAGGATCTAGAAAAGCAACATCCTCTTGGGATTTGCTGTTGCACTGTACACAGCCCCCTAGCATCTAGGAGAGGAGAGACTCATGCAATGCATGAGTGAAACTATGCTAACCATGCTACCACAGATGGAAAAAAACTCAGAGACATGTCACAAACTCAAAGTACTTTTACATCTCTGTGACACAGTATCTGAGAAAATCAACTTAAAAGGGAGTCATTTTTGGCTCAAGCTTAAACCTCTGGTTTTCTCTGTTGTTTTGGGGCTTGTGGCAGCAGAACACACCATGGTAGAGGTGGCTTGAAACAAAAACGAGTCAGGATGGGGCAAGGGTTTCAATACTCCCTTTAAGAGCACATCCCACAACGATGTAACTTCCTTCTTCTAGGCTGTATGTACATCCTAAAAGCTCCATCATCTTTTAATGGCACCATGGTCTGACAACAAAGCTCTGGAGAAGCAGTGCTACCCAGAGTTAGGCTTGCATATGGCAAGTAAAGAAGGAAGAATTCAACACCGTGCTCCTCCTGAGCAGCAATGTTCTTTTCCTGAGCAATTGGACAGGGATGGGTGGTCCTTCATGATAGCAGAAGCGTTTCTTATGGAAATGTTACCTTCCAATACCTAAAGGCACTCTGGGAGATATCCACAGACAGTAAGCAACTTGTAACGTGACAAGGCAGGTACTATTTCTCCAGTGCCCTGCACATCTTAGATGAAGCAAGGAACAGAAACAGTTATCTAACAATCTGTTATCTTCCTAATTGAAGAAGGAAAGTATATCTTATTTTACTTAGAATCTGAGGCACACACAGCAGATGTGGAGGCTGACTGTCAGGCTGTCCACTTCAAGCCTACACTCTCCCCCTCCTCCTCCTCCTCCCCCTCTCCCCCTCCTTCTCCTCCTCTCCCTCCTCTTCCTCTTCTTCCTCCTACTCCTTCTCATATGACCACAGAGGTCCTATATACGGCTTCCTTAGATGAGGACGGACCAATCTCATTATCCAACTGTTTGAATGTTGGAGAATATCTTTCTGAAGCCTTCCGATTTGGGCCTGCTCTCTTGATGGCTGAGGTCTACTTTCCAGGCAGGTGAGGCAGTTAATATGACCAGAGGTTCAGTACTCTGATCTGAACTGATGTTTTGGTGAAAGGTAAGAGATCTGATTATATAATTAACATTAATCGTGTTTTATGAATTTCTAGATCAAGAATATGACAACTGATGGCAGGTCTTTAATATGTTTACTTCAGATCTCTGAGCTCCCAGGCTCCTTAAATTCTCCTAATTTTGCCCATGTCCTCACAATTAGCAAAATATACATTTATTAAGTTTTGTTTTTATTTATAATCTTAAATATGGTGAAGAGCTCAGGTTGCAACAATGGGTGCCTTGTGCCCGCCCACCTTGGCAGGGAAACTGGGCATTTAAACTAAGCAGATGAGATGCACCGCCACGCAGATGACCTTGGGATAGCTTACCTAACTTCCCAGAGCCTCCATTTCCCTCCCTGTAAAAGAGGATTACCAACAGCACATATGGTGCTTCTGTCCTCAGAGGAGGCACAGAAATAAGTGACTCAACACTCTCATTGGAACCTGTGCTTTCTAACAGGGAGCTCATCCAGACTATCCCTGTAATGTCTTACACATGTGTTCTGATGTACAGTCAGAATTGGGGAATAGTGTTAGACTGGACTCAGATCTAAGAAATTAGTGCTATTTTTAAAGCCACTCACGAACACTTGAATGAAATGACCATGTACTCAGTGAGTGCTGAAACAAAGACAGATTCTAATCATTACAAAGGAAGACACACAGAACTTGTCCTTTAGAAGCACAACATCCTAGACATGTCTGTTAAACTGCAGCAATACAGCTGAGAACATCCTCTACAGAATGCATCAGCTCTAAATTACCGGCTAAATCTAGGAAAGAAAATTACCTGTAGAATGTTATCTTGAATGCTGGGGCAACTTTTCTTTTTTTTTAACCTACGCTCTAGAATAAACCATAAGGAGAAAAAAAAATCCAACCCTGCAAATTAGATATTCTAGATCTTAAAGCCACTAATTTTAATCAATAGCAGCCTGGAAGTTTTAAATGACTTTCTACTGAGCCTCTCCACCCCCATCAAGTAATTATCAGAAATATTGATTCCATCCCACATATTCAATCTTACAAGTTCATAAAATATTAGCTTATTAAGTTAACATAAAAATGCAATTTAGTGGAATTAAACAGCAGAGGGAATTTCACATAAACACTGCAAATTGGGTCTATATATGGCTGATGTCTTAATGTATTACCAGCTCCTCATCACTAGTCTCTGGTCCCAGGTGGGTGAGAAAGGTCGTCACAAGGGGAGGCGTATACCTAACAGAGAAAAGCTCGTATAAACTTAGTACCACACAGGACAAAGATGAGGGGAAATAAGACTCAGAATCTATTTACCTATTTAAAAGCCATCAAGTTTATAAGCTTGCACAGTATTCTGAACTGGACTGTGTCAGAGTGAGGCAGCACAGTTTGTGTCTCCATGCTCTAGGTCTGGGATTTCAGTATCAACATCATCCTAACAGGCTGGCTGGTTGAATGGATGGATGGAAAGAAGAATGATTCAGAAATCTTGCTTTGATTTTGTGTAGGATCACTATATCCCCTTCTGTGAAGGTCACAGGACTGTAACCAACAAACAATAATACAGAAACACAGGACAAGTGCTCAGATCCCATTTTTATGAGGTAAATACTGAACTTAGCTATCATGATTATAGACACAGAATAGAAATATTGATGCTGGCAAATTCTATTACTTTTCAGTAACCATGTTTCAGTCCCCCCTGACCCCCCTCGTGCGTGTGTGTGTGTGTGTGTGTGTGTGTGTGTGTAAGTCGTGCATATGAGTGGGAATCCTACCAGACTTTCAAGGCTGGCTCTGCTATTCCCTTCTTGCATAGTGTCAGACCTGTTTTTATCATGTCAAAAGGTAGTAATTGCTTGTCCCAGCTACTGTGAGGTTATAATGATGATACATAGGAATGTGCTTAAAAAGGCTGAAAGCATTAAGCCAAGAAAATGCCTAATTGGCATTTTATAGTTCTCAGACTTGTGTATGTTCCAAGGTATCATACATAATTTAATCCCTGTGAACACATTTGCTTTCTGTGGTGAACAAAAACAGGCAAAGAAAAAAGTTTTCAGATTTGTTTGGAGGCAGGCTGGGCCAACCTGTTACTTCACATGCCATTCTCCAGAGGTAACCATACAGATTTATAATCTTGCAAACTCGACTGTGAACTTTGCAATGGGTGGAATCTTCCTTATTGAATATTTGCCATGGAAGGCATGAAAAGCATGAGCAGTCCCTAAAACATCTAAACCAGTGGACAATTTTGTTTATTCTGAAGAATACCACTGTGTGACATGGATCAGCCAGAAGTCAAGATGAATGGCAGCTACCTCCAGAGCTGAGGCACATGGTTCCTTCTCTCAAGAATGATAAAAGATGGCTCCTTCCATGTTAAGACCTCAGAGAATACACAGATCCTGAGAAAGGTATGGGATCAGAGATACCTGTGATGGTTCAGGTCTCCCTATGAGCACCATGTGTGTACGCGCAGACTGCTCACACTGAGCTTGCTGAAGCCGCATTTGAAATGGAGGCACAGACGATACAGGGTGCAGTAGTGCGAAGGGATGTGTATTGGGGATGATGGCTGAGCTGTGGCCATGTCGTAAAGGCTTCGAGTTTGAGTGGGAGACCTTCCGAGGTTTCTTGGGAAGCTATACTTGGTTCTAGGAATCTAGAGTGAAGGTCTACATCATGACTATGTACTATTCTAAGTCAATTTTTTAAACAAGCAAACAGAATAAAAGCACTATGCCAGATCTGTTTCGTGCAACCTGAACCCAAACCTCCTCTTGTATTTCTGCACCTGACACAGGGAGGTGCCTAGGCTCTCTCAGAGATGTGCAATGAGGGCGTGAGATGTGCAAGTCTGAAGCCTGACTAAGCAACTCTGCAGGAACTGGATATCTGTGTTGTTTCATACTGTAATGCACAGTATTGCAACCTCCTTCAGCCCCTCGCTTCAGGCCAATTCTTGTTTGGCGGGAAGAATGAGCACACACATACCCTGTACTCTAATCTTGCCTGGTGAAAGAAGACAAAGGCATCTCCAGGAATATCCCAGTACACTCACATAAACAGTAGCAGACAAGGTTAGCCAGGTTGTGACAAAAGACAAAAAGATAGGGCAAAGAATATGTTATCACAGCCTTAGAACTGTAAGCACATATGCTGATTTATAAACAAACAGTGTGAAAGCTCCCATCTCCTACTCTCTTTCACCTACATCATTAAGAATGACCTAGTGGGTCAAAGCCTTGATCTAATATGTTGAGTTTACTCTCACTATTTTCATGAAAAATATTATGTGAAATATTACATTTATGTGAATGAGAACTCTGATGCATATACTATTCACTGGTGCTTTATTGCTGGGCTGCAAGGAAGCTTCTTTCAATGGGGAAGGTGTGTCCACTGCAAACCACCTCTCACAGTTGGATATCCACAGCCAGCTAATGTTATCAAATGTTCTCTGTGTAAGCTCTGCTTTCAAAAAGGAAGCACAAAAATGGTGTGCTGTGGTGGTTTGAATAAAAGTGGCCTTTTTAGGCTCATATGTTTGAAAAACTAGGAGGTGTGGCCTTGTTGGAGGAGCCGTGTCACTGCCTTGTGCTTGTGGTTCAGATGTGAGTTCTCAGCTATTGCTATAGCACCAGGTGTGATGGGCAGGGACATTAACACTCAGGAACTACAGTCCCCAAATGAAATGCTTTCTATAATGAGTTGCCTTGGCCATGGTGTTTTGTCACAACAACAGAAAAGTAACTAAGACAGCAACCAAAGTTAGAAAGCAAAAACTTTAAACACTGAAATTCAATATTTTCAACTGTATTTTAACTACAGAAGAATGGTGCAGTTTACTTTAAAATAAAAACAACACAGGAGAATTCCCAGAAGAGTCATTTAGAAATGAGATTTGGTTTTCATTTCACCTGGCTTAATAATGAAAACATGAAAGATGGCTCCCAATTTCTCTAAGATCAACATATTTGTTCCTTACAGAAATACTGCTGGAGGCTGTTCCTACTTTACTTTAGAAGACAGATTTCATCCATTCTTTGTTTAAAATTGAATGTATCTCTCAATTTTAACAGTGTCTGAGCCACAGCTGGGCAATATGAGTTAGATTCAAATGACCCTGTAGGCAAAAACTGCAGTGGGACCTTCCAGTTAACCAACTGCTGGCCAGCCTCAACACTGTGGACACTGTTGGTGGGCCTCACTGTCTTCCTGGTCCATGTCTGATGAAGAGAAGACACAGGCATTGTGTGTGTGTGTGTGTGTGTGTGTGTGTGTGTGTGTGTGTGTGTTGTACCAAACACCATGGCAACAATACCACACACAATTTTCTCTGTTTGCTTCATGGCTAGGCTCATACAAAGGAATATGGGGGAAGGAGAAAGAATAGTCCTACCCACTAAAAATATGTATGCATGCATTTATGTATGTGTATGAACACATACATATGCAAATTAGATGTATACGCAACATATATAGGTATATTTACTTATGTACATACTAATAAAAAGAAGCAGGTTCTTCAGAGAATTTCAAGCCACATACGCATATGTGAACAAAAACTGTTGACAGGTTTTTACTAGCAATGCAAACTGAATGTAGCTATATTCCTCTCAGGGGTATAAGCCACAGAGGCTGTACGGTGGGCTTCCACCCATGGACTGTACAGCTTTCGAGGTGAGACTAGTCAAGTAAAGTCCACAAGAAGGCAAACCAAGAAGAAAAGAGATAGATAAGAATAACTAGTTTAAACATTTAAGTATTTATATTACTGTCATGTATTGTAAAAGACTGGCTCCTTCGTAGTATCAGCAGGCTCAGAATAGGGCATCAGCTAGAACACACAGGGATGCTGGTGGAGAACAGAGAAGCTATAACGCCATTGTATGGAATCATTGAAGGAGGGTTTCAGCCCAGAGAGGCATGACTAGGTCAGTGTCCAGGGAAGAGCCAGCCAGTGAAGGCTGGATGAGGGGACAGCTGCTGCTCTCAAGGAAATATCTAGTAGGTGCAAATTTGGGTATTGCTACTACTTTGGTGATCCCCAAAGCACATGAGGGTGAGAAGGAAGGCAGAGGACCAGATATACTAGGGAAGAAAGATCACAGAAGATGAAGAATGGGCAAAATTTATTATTTCACTATAACTTATGCATTGTATTTCTAAGAAAGAGGGTACTGGTAACTGGTGGGACCTTCCAGTTATTTGTATAAAATACATCAGTTATTCTTCACTGTCTCTGAGGGACAACTTAGACCTATCTCCAGCTTCTCTCCAAACAAACAAACACCCTTAAAACCAACCTGTACCCTATGAATGCTTGGATTCTGAATCTTTCCATTCTGATACTTTGTTCAATTATTTTCCTAAGTATGTATCTAGCTTCCACTTCAAAAAAAATCACACTTTGCTAGATAGCACTAGGGGTCTCCTGATAGTTACACTTAAACTTCAAAAAGTCTATATGTGAATATATGACCCATAGCACCTGTGAAATAGACCATATCCACCAGACAGGCTTGAAATTGGCTTTGTTTTACTTACACCTCATTAAATGCTTTATTTTTAAGTGTCTGCTTGCATGTATGTCTGTGAAGTAAGGGTGGATCCCCTGGAGCTGGAGTTAAAGGCAGATGTGAGCTCCTTGACACGGCTGAAGCCACATTTGAGTCCTCAGTAAGAGCAGTGTCCACTATTAACCAATGAACCATCTCTCCAGCCCTGTTTCCTGAGCCCTGTTACCCCATGTTAATGATGTTCTCATGGGAAGATGTGGGGCTGTGAGAGGCAGTTGGGGGCTTTGAACCCTGGAGATCCTCAGGGACGGTAGGAGTTTGGTCTTGCTCCTGGGCCCCTGGTTCCTTTCACATAGCTACAGTCTCCCACAGAGAGGTTTGTGGCCATTGGTCAAGTAGCACAGGTAGAGGGTGTGACTACAGGCCACAGAGCCTCTGGACAAATCTCCATATTAATGAGATACCTAAAGGCCAGAGGGCATAGCCAATTAAGCATTCTTTCCCAGACCCTCCTCCTTGCAAAAGGTATTTAACCTCAGGCCTACCGTGAGAATATGGGGGTATAGCTTCATCCATTTTCCACCACGACAATAAATATTTTAAGGCCATATCTTAAGACCAAGGACTATCTCTCTTCTTTGGGGCCCTCCGTGGGGAACTGTGGAGAAGGTCTTTAAAGAGCTGCCTTCTAATCTCCCGCTGACAACCTCTCTGCACTTCCAGCCATGGAGGCCACCAACTCAAGCAAGCAAGCCGAGCCAGCTCATATCCCCCCGACCTCCTCCCATCTGGACTATTCCTTGGCCTCTCAGCAGAGCCTGAGAGCCCAAGGGCCCGAGAACCAGTCGGTTCCCAGCCACCACCTGGCCCGGGGACCCCCAACTCAAGAGCTCTGGCCCTTGAGGGGTCTCAGATTATGTTTCCTCCCAACACCGGAACAAGTCCTGATGTCCACTTGGTGCCAGCGTGGAGTAAACACAGTCAAATTCCCGTGCCTCTGCCTCTCTGAGCCCTGAGAAGTGGCCCTAGTCCCTGGGGGGCAGCAGACTCGGGACCCACAGTTCAACCCACAGGACCCATGCCCAAGCGCATGCCAGAGCCCAACAACATCATCCTGTCCTGGGATGTTTTCCTTTCTTTTCTTCTTGAAATGGCCTCTCTTAATTTCAGCTGTGGTGGTCTTCTCTATGTAGAAGCAGTTCAGGACACTCTTTTCCTAGAAGACTCATGACTCTCTATTTTTTACGAATGTGACTTTTGTTTTGCAGCTTGAAAAGGAAACAGTTCAGTCTAGCAGATATTTGGTCCCTGGCCTCTCTGAACCGCCATGAACTTGGCTGGGAACAGAGTGCAGAACACTGAAGGGCTCCTTGTTTTTTCTGGCTCTGGGGCCCTTCACTGACTATGCTAAACTTCATTTTTACTGCCTGGTCTCCAGTGTTCAAAATAACTCGCTATGTACCACTGTCTCAACCTGTCGGATCCATATTCTTGGATTCCTTTAATCATGATGATGAAAGAACATGGCCAGGCAGTGGTGGTGCACGCCTTTAATCCCAGCACTTGGGAGGCAGAGGCAGGTGGATTTCTGAGTTCAGCCTGGTCTACAGAGTGAGTTGCAGGACAGCCAGTACTACACAGAAACCCTGTCTCGAAAACCCCCTCCCCCCCAAAAAAAGAAAAAAACCCAAAACAACAACAACAACAACAACAACAAAAACAAACAAGAAAGAATGTAACAAAACAAAATACATGGGCTGGAGAGATGATTCAGAGGTGAAGAGCACTGGCTATTCTGACATGCAGCTTAAAACTGGCTCTAACTCCAGCGCTGGAAGACCTATGCTCTCTTTGGGTCTCTGCAGGCACCTGCACATGATTGTGTTTGCTCACAAAGACACAAACATTCACACAAATGAAAAATAAACCTTAAAAAAACTACTAAAATTACATCTGTACTAGAAATAAAAACCAAAAAAACTATCAGTATTGAAAACAGTTACACACTGGCTTTTCCTGCACCGTTACCTTGAGAATACATAGTATCACAATGGTAGGTGTCACAAATAGTCTAGAGCTATAAGTTATATGGGAGAGTATACATTAATATGCATTAATATGTCATTTCATACAAGACACTTAAGCATCTGCAGACTTTTGGATTGGGTTTGCCAAGAGGCAGGTCCAAGAGATTATGGTATTCAGGGACGAAGATGTTCAAAACAGTACGGTGAGCAAATAGCCCAGATAGAAAAAAAAAAGGAGTATATGGAATAGCTGTGTTAACAACACAGAAAGTCATGGCCTAAGGTCTCTGATTTTGGCTTTCTGTTTCTCACCAAACAAAGGACAATTATTCTTATCCTGTCCTAATCTGTTGAAAATGTGGAGAGCTTAGCATTGATAATATGTAATGATATGCTGATATAGTCAATCTAGTTAGCCAGAAACTGGCTGGAGGTTATAAGTTAAAATCTTATTTCCAGCTTTTTTGCTTAGCAGAGAGATGGATGAAGAAACATAAAAATATAAGACGAAAAATTCCTGTCAGTGGAAAACGTTCTGTTGCATTGTGTTCTGTGAGGCAGCATCTCCTGCCATGGCCTGAGACAGATTATCACATGAGTATAAAAAAGACTTTTTAGTTAACATTTGGGACAGTGAAACAGCATAGCAAAAATATTAAAATTTTGTTGTGGACAACAGAGCAAATAAAGCAATCAGCTGGTGACAGAAGTTGAATCTCCCAAGAGGCTGTATGTGTGTTTTCATCACAACCTATCTGTATTCAAATGGCATGGAAACAAAAGCTGAGCGACCAGTGCTGCCATGTTTATCACTGGAACAAGTCGCATTAATACAAAATTGAGCTGTCATGAAATCTTAATTAGTGTTGGGGTGGGGGTGGGGGTGGGGGAATGAGGAGGAGGCCAGGCAGAGGAGGCTGACAATGTGATCCCTCAGGTCCCTCTGGTTCCAGAATCTTGCAGTGCAGATAGCACTGGGTGCCTGGGGATAAGGAAGGAAGTCAACTATTTTTGTAAAGATAGTTTATCAATTCCTCTTTGTAGTCCTCAGGACTGACAGTCTCTAGAAAGGAGCTGTAAAAAGGTCAAGGACCTCTCTTACCTAATTAAACACAAATCTAAAGGTCAAACTATCTAATGGTGCAAACACAAATTTAAACTCTGAGGGGACCCAAAAGCCAAGCAGGGTGAGGTGCTGGGTGCATCAGCCCCTCGTCCCAATGCAGTGGTTACCAGAGAGAGCACTTGGCTAACTTGATTTTGGTGTCACTTTGGCACACTTGCTTTCTTTATCACAGTCTCTCCCTCTTCAAACTACTGCATCCCCCAGCTTTGTATAACTCCCAGGCAGACATGTAAGAGGTCTCCTTTTTCCATCCATTCCATCACACATGCATCCCTTCATTATTTCCTCTAGGGATGGCATTACAAACCTTCAAAGGGGAGCCTCAGGTGGCTGTGACTGGGATAAGACATCTATGTCTCAGAGACTGGAGAGAGGAAAGGAATGAGTAGGCCACTTAGGATGGTGGGAGAGATCTTGTTTGCTCACAATTTCGCGGCAATGGGAAAACTACATTTTTCTTAGGGTTGTAAATATGTGTGAAGCCATCTGTTGAGTCCTGCTGTCAAATCCTTTAGATACTGCATGTTTATATGTCTATAGCATGAAAACATCATCAGCCTAAAACAACAATATTTACAGGACATGGGATTTTAATGGACTCACACATAGTACTGGTTCTTCATAAGCATTAATTTATAATGTCAGTCATAGGAAAGTGTGGTGGTATATGTCTATAATCTCAGCACTCCAGAGGCAGAAGCAGGTGGATCTCCGTGAGTCTGAGGCCAGCCTGATCTACAAAGTGAGACCATATCTCAAACAAAACAAAATTATATACATATTCTGCTATTACAAATCAAGAGAAAATGAAAAAGAGAAAAGATTTCTCATTTGACTACTGATATATTACGTTTGTAGACGGAGTGCTCAAATTCTTTACTCGTTTTTAAAAGATGGTGTGTGGACATTTGAAAAGATAATTTGTAGTTCACTCTGTATTGCCGACAGAGTCCTTTGCCATATGCCTTATTCTGCTTTGCCACTACTCTCTTAATAATGGTATTCTTGATTCTCTAATTTTGATATGGTATAATGTTCTAACATTTTTGTTTCATTTCAAACACTTGTGAGTTTGAGGAAGTTTTGCCTATTTCAAAATAGGAAAGATGGTGTTTTTCTTAAAAAACGTTTTCTTTCTCATTTAAGTCTATAATCCATTTTTAAATAAAACGAGTGATATAAGGAAGAGTCCAGATACTTCCTTCCTTCAAAATTTATGCAAATGAACGAACTCACTTATTAAACAAGCTGTGCTGCTTCCAATGTACTGCATTTAGCCATACACCAGGTGGCTTTTCCTAAGTGGGCACCTTCCTGGCCTCTATTCTGTTCCACAATCAGTCTCAATCAGTCTACCTAACCTTGATTCAATTACTAGGCATTTAGAATGGTTTTGAAATCTGACAGTGAAGGCTCAACAGCTTTCACCCTCTCCTGTAAGAATGCCCCGCTACTTCTGGGTCTTTGAATTTTCATGTCAGCTCCTGATTGAGAGTCTTAGTCTCCAAAAAAGTTGTTAGCAATCTTACAGGGCAGCATTTCATCTATCAACATTATATTTGGAACATTAATAATTTCATTAGGGAATATCCATCCAGCAGTATGTATGTTAAAAGGTGCTTATTATCATCATGAGTTCTTACAGAATTAAAACTTGACTCTCAACAGGTAAAAACATGTGTGCTTATACAGATATGTAAGTCAACCTCAGGTGTCATGATCAGGAATGTCCGGATGCCACTCACCTTGAGACAGGGTCACTGATTGGTTTGAAGCTCACAGACAAGTCTAGGCTAGCTACTCAGTGAGTCCGGGGATCCTCTTGTCTGTGCCGCTCAGTGCTGGGATTACAGCACATACCACTATGCTTGTTTTTAAAAATGTGAGTTCTGGGGATGAAACTTGGGTCCTTATTTTTGTGAGGCAAGGTTTGGTTTCTGAGAATGATTTCACTGTATAGCTCTGGCTGTCTTGGAACTAGCTCTATAGACCAGGCTGGCCTCAGACTCAGAGACCTGCCTCCCACTGCCTCCTAAGAGCTTAAATTAAAGGCGTGCCCCACCAACAAAAGTGCTCTAATGACAGAACTATCTCCAAAGCCCTTACACCTTTCTATCTAAGAAGAAGAGGATCGACACACTATTCCTTGCCCAGTTATTTTTAAGTTTTATGTCAATTTAAAAGTAATAGTAGGTAAAATTACAGAATTCCAGTATATTCATTTTCGGATATGACAGCCCAGTTTCCTAATAAATGTTTAAAGAAGGTAGCTTATTTCCTCTCAGGCTCTTTCTAGGCAATGTGCTACTGTGATTGCTACTATAATTTACCCAATGGAAACAATAAACAAAACTAAGAATTATGGTAAAAGCTAAGACTGTTTTTACAAAAGCATCGCAAGAAATGGCTAGTAGGCAATTTTGCTGTGTTTAAAAATTATAAATAAAAATGTGACTCAAGTTTCCATGAAACAAAAAAAAAAATCCTTATTTTAGACACTAATAAATTCTCACACTGGTAGAATGTGCAGAGAAAGGGCTACCTGAGGAGCAGCTTGGTGTGTGTCTGTGCTAATCCTGGTTTTGCCAATACATAAAAATTCAAGAGAAAAAAAAACTAACAAAAACAAAGGGAAGGCATTTTAAGATGATATATTATAACTCATTATTGCATAGAGATTTGTGGTGGTATGGAAGTCATTCGAGGCAAACTTTCTTAACCCACACCACATGTTCTGTTAGAAATCTCCTCAAGCATACATTACTCAGAGCATCACAGGATAACTCAGTGCAGAGGTGGGACAACATCTGACAGCTCCTTTAAAGAGCCAGGCCATAGTAGAGTCCAGCCTACATATGAATGAATCTAAGCCATATTTTCTCAATGTGTGCTGTGGACTCTGTTGGATTTGGTCTCTGTGTAGAAAAGAGAATAAAGAAGGTGATTTCAGTTACATCTCTTTTACCGCTTTACTTATTTCAATACATCTGTCAAGGAGTGGACACTAAGCATCATTTTACCCCATAGCAATGTACACTGACAAGGGCACTGCCATCACACCACCAGGTAAGACTGGGACACACATGCTTACTTTTTAAGAAGACTGATTTTTAATTTTTAATATTATGTGTATGTATTTGTGTCTGTGTCCATGCTGCAGGTGTGTGTGTAAGCAAGAGAGACTGGCACTGCCACCTCTGCCTGGAGTTAGTAGTGGTTATGAGTTGTCTGATATGGGAATGAGGAACAGATTTTGGGTCATATAGAAGAACGTATGCCCCTTAGTCACAGAGCCATCTCTCATGTGCTTACTTTTTCAGACAAAAGAGTGACAATTTGCTTAAAATAAGGAGGAATAAAAGATTAAAAAAAAAGGCTCACTGTCATGAATTAATTGTTAAAAGTTGGGACATTCTTTACTTGAGTAAATAAAAGTTAAAGTATTTGGAGCATGATAAATTTCTTTTGATATTATGTTGTAGTCAAAGGATGGGGATAAACAAAACAAAACAAAACAAAACCAACCTGCATACATACACAAGTCCCTAAAGCAGTAAAAAGCAAACTAACCAAATCATTTTGCGGCTACAACAGCTGTTCTTCCAGCGGAGAGAAGGCCTCACACACTCAGGAAGTTTCTATTTCCACCTGTTTGTAAGTGAGGACAATGCAGTCTAAGACATGAAGGAAATTCAGTGCTGAAGTCAGGCAAGAGTTTAGGCACAAAACTGATAAACTCACATGAAACACTCAGGGATATCTGTTATCAGATGTTATACAGTCAGAAATGGACAAGAAACAGTAATTAAAAGTCTACCAAGCAAAAAGAGCCTAGGGCCAGATAGTTTTAGTGTAGAATTCTACCAGACATTCCAAGAAGAGTTAATGCCAATATCCCTCAATATATTTCACAAAAAACCAAAAAGAACACTGTTCAATTTGTTTTATGACACCATAGTTACTCCAATACCCAAACTACATAAAGACTCAACAAAGAATGAAAATTACAGACCATTTTCCCTTATGAACATAGATGTAAAAATTCTCAATAAAATGCTTGCAACCTAAATCCAAGAATATATCAAAAAGATCATCCACCACAATCAAGTGGGCTTTATCTCAGAGATGTAGGGGATGTCCAACACATGTAAGTCAATAAATATAATCCACCATATAAACAAACTCAGAGATAAAACACACATGGTTATCTCATTAAATGCAGAAAAGGTCTGACAAAATTCATCACCCTGCTATGATAAAAGTCCGGGAGAGATAGGGATACAAAGAACATACCTCAACATAATTAAAGCAGTTTACACAAAGCAGTCAGCACAAAATAGAGAAAACTCAAAGCAATTCCATGAAAACCAGGAACAAGGCAAGGTTGTCCTCTCTCTCCATACCTGTTCACTATAGTATTTGAAGTCTTAACTAGAGCAGTTAAGACAACTGAAGGAGATCAAGGGATACAAATTAGAAGGAAAGAAGTCAAAGTATCATCATTTGCAGATAATTTTACACACACACACACACACACACACACACACACAAACACACACACACACACACACACACACACACACATCCAAAAATTCCCACCAGGAAACTTCTATGCTAATAAGCATTTTCATCAAAGTAGATAGAAAAATTAACACACTAAAATCAGTACCTCCTTTCATACAAATAGACTGAGAAAGAAATTCGGGCAATGATTTTTTTCATAATAGCCTCAAATAATATAAAATACCCTGGGATAACTCAAGAAAAGCAAGTGAAAGGCTTACGTGATAAAACTTTAAGATTTCCAAAGAATCAATAAAAATATTATGTTGAAAAAACTTTAAGACATTGAAGAAAAAAAATTGAAGAAGGTGTCAGAAGCTGGAAAAGATTCCCCTTGCTCACGGATCAGTATGATCAATCTATTATGAATGGCCAGCCTATCTCATGGGTCAGTAGGATTAGTCCACTATGAATGGCCATCCTATTAGAAATTATCTGCAGAATCAACATATTCAACATATCAAAGGACATTCAACACAATCTCCAACACAATTCTTCACAGATCCTGAAAGGACAATTTTCAGCTTCATATGGAAATATGAAAAGCCCAGAATAGCTAAAATAATCTTGAATAAAGAACTGCTGGAGATGTACTATCTCTGACCTCACATTGTATGGCAGAGCTATAGCAACAGAAACGACATGATATTGGCACAAAAACAAAGAATTTGATCAATGGAATCAAATTGAAGACCCAGATATAAATCCATACACTTATGGGCACCTCACTTTTTTTTTTTTTTTTTAAATAGAGAAGCCAGAAAGGTACAATAAAAAAAGACAGCATCTTCCCCAACTGGCGATAGTCAAGCTGCAAAGCTGCATCACTGCTGCATGCCGAGGAATCTAAACACATGCATCCTCATCACTTTGCACAATACTCAATTCCAAATGGCTCAGTCTAACCATAAACCAAGGTCCATTGAACCTGACAGACGAAAGAGCAGGGAATAGTCTTAAATTTGTTTGGCACAGGAGAAGACTTTATAAACAAAACACTGTTAAAGCAGGTACTAAGATCAATAATTGACAAATTGGCCCTCATAACATTGAAAAGTTTCTCTAAAGCAAAGGACAGCATCATTTGGACAAAGTGGCCGTCCACAGAATGTGAAATTTTTTTTTTTTTGCCAATTATACAATCAACTGAGGGCTAATATCCAAAACCATAAAGATAAAAAACCAAAGCCAAAGCAAAACCAACCAACCAAACCCCCTAGATATTAACAAAATAAATAACCCAATTAAAAATGGCCTAACCTTTGAGAGACTTGAGGCCCTGGGAAGTGGGTAGGCCTGGTGGCTGTGGGGACATTCTTTTGGAGACGTGGGTGGGGTTGGAATGGGATGAAGAACCATGGGATGGTGGACTGGGGGGGGATAATGACTGAACTGTAAAGAAATAAAAATAATAATAAAAAAACTAAAAATGGGCTACAGATTAGAACAGGGGATTCTCAATGAAGGGTACTCAAATGAATGAAAAACATTTAAACTGAAAACCATCCACTCAGATCTTTTCTCTCAAAGTAAATAGCCAGGATTCATTCTAAAGCCAAGAAAAACAGCCAGGTTCAAAACTAAGTGTTTTAGTTAGGAAAGACGACAGAGGTTCTGGTTAGTCAACAAAATGATGGACTGGGTATTAGGATTATCTTGTACCTCACTGGTACAAATAGGAATAATTATGCTCTAATTATATTTTGAGAGAAAAGTGTTATTTTAACAGGAAGGGTGATATGTAGGAGGAGCTAAGGGGGAAGGAGCACCGAAAGGAAGAGATGGAGTAAGGAGAGGAGAAGATGAAGGAGAGGAGAAGCAAGGTGATGAGAGAGAGAAAGAGAGAGAAAGAGAGGGTGCATGGAGGCAGATGTTCACGTGTCTCCATCAGTCAAAGACAGTTTATATATCTAGGTTAGGCATTGGGTTACACTTCTGATTGAGCATTACCAAACTTATAAAGCTTTTGACTGACATTAAAAAAAAATTGTATAAAAGCAAAAAGGAAAAGGGGACATGGGATAGGGGTTTTCTAGGGAGGGGAAATGGGGAAAGGGGATGGCATCTGAAATGTAAATAAAATAGAAAAAAATAAAATAAAAAATAAAAAAAAGGCAAAAAAAAAAAAAAAGAAAAATATTTAAAGAAATGTAGAACATCCGTAGTCATCAGTCAAATGAAAATCAAAACTACTTTGAGATTTCATTTTCCATCTATCAGGATGGTAAGCTCAATGAAACAAATGACAGTGAGAGTCTTCCTCAAGAGGAGAGAGAAAAACTAGTAAGAAAAAGTTTGCCAAAGAGAGATACACCAAAGGTACACAGAAACTGAGGTGAAATCCAGGGAGTAAGAACACTGAGAGTAGAAACCATGTAATTGGCTATAACTTCCTTTACAGAAGGTTAGGCAAGGCCCCCATTGGTGAGCCCTGAGACCTGTGTGAATCAGGTCAGTACAGAGGAGGTGACCACCAGATCTCTCGGATACCACAAAATGGATGAGAAGAGAATGGTGAACCTCCAGTCACTCCAGCTTATCAGCACCAATAATAAGACAGAGTCAAAGTGGAAGCACACATGAGCCTTGTTAATTTCCTTCTGGAAATGTTTAACCTGGATTTAAACATAAGAACATTAAGCCAAAGCCACCAACCTTGCACACAAGGTTCAACCTGTTGAACACAACTGCCTTGGACTCTTCAAAATGGAAATATCAACGATGCACAAGAGAGAGGATGGAGGGCCCCAGAGTAAAAATCAGACACGGTCAAGAATGGCCAATAGGCTTTCACTGGACCTTGGTGGGGAGTATGGAGGAATTCATATTGAAATGGACTCCACAACTATGGATGCCACTTCCTGGGTGTTAGATGTAATGCTGCACTGTGGTGAGCAGGAGAGTGTGCTAGTTCTTAGGAGATAAGTGATACAGAGGTGAGTCAGAGGTCAAGCGTCAGTATGTGTGCAACTCATTCTCAAATAGTTTAGGAAGAACGGATACAAGAAGTGCGTGAGGAGAGGGTACATCTAAGCAAGCAACTGCCAACCAATGAGGGAATACTATAACTGAGAATGGAAAGAGATTTTTTCTTTTATATTCCTGAGAACTGTATGTGAAAAACTGAGTGGGGGAGACCCGTGTACATTTGGTCCTTTTGTTTGTTTGTTGATTGCAACTTCAGATTTCACAACTTGTAGTGCATCCATCAGATCTGGTCATTCTGAAATTTACGGAGTGGTGGTGGGAATGGAAATGGCCTCCATAGGCTCACAGGGAGTGGCATTATTTATAAGGATGAGGATACATGGCATGTTGAAGGAAGTGTGCCAATGGGAGTGTTGCTTTGAGGTTTCAAATGCTTAACCCAGGCCCAGTGTTCCTCTCTCTTTCTGTTGTCTTCAGATCCAGATGTAGAGCTCTCAGCTCCTTTTCCAGCACCATGTCTGCCTGTACACATCCATGCTTTCTGCCATGACAATAACAACTTAAACCTCTGAAAATGTAAGCCAGCCCCAATGAAATGTTTTTCTTTATAAGAGTTGCCATGGTCATGGTGTCTCTTCATAGCAATAAAACCATAACTAAGACAAACAGAACATAAAATTGATCACAACAAAATACAAGGCAACAAGTTACACAGAAAAAAGTAAAGGTCCATTTGTTCATCCACATATGAGCATTTTAAGCAGGAAATCCTTAAGACACAAACAAGTGTTCACAACAGAACCTGTCATGACACAGGCATGCGGTATAGATGAGGCACAAGACAAAAATGCTATCACTGCTGTTTTGTTTTGTTTATTTTTCTGAGGCAGGGTTTCTCTGTGTAGCCCTGGCTGTCTTGGAACTTGCTCTGTAGATCAGGCTGTCTTTGAACTCAGAAATCCTCCTGCCTCTGCCTTCTGAATGCTGGGATTAAAGGTGTGTGTCATGTCACCACTGCCAGCTGATTTTGATGTTACAAAGAGATTTTAGTCAATTTAGTGAAGTATGGGATCTGCAGATGATGAATGACTGGATATAAAACATTTTCAGGTGCACATGCCATATATAGTTTATTAATTAAAGCCTTGAAAAAATATTCTCTTTTGGGGTTGTAAATACTAGCTTACAGTTATATGTTGACTTGTTTACTACTGGTTGTTGATCTGATTATTTTGTCCCATAGCATCCGGGGGACCTCTTAGTAAGTGGAAATGTTGAGTGCAGTAGTTAATTTTGTCATCTTACTGTGTACCATGGGATGATCATATATCTGGGTAAACATTATTCTGTGTGTTTGACAGTGTTTGTGGGTGATAACTAACATTGAAACCAGGAGACCAAGTAAAGCAGATGGTCTTCCATGACGTAGGTAGGCCTTATCCAATAATGGAAGGCCTGGATACCAGCCTTCAAAATGGAGCTCAATATTTTGTGCCCTTTGTTAGACTCAAACTGAAACACTGGCTGTTCCTTGGTCCTGGATATGCTGATCATCCACCCTGCAGGTCTTGGAACTTCCTTGCTTCCATAGTCATTTTAGTCAATTCCTTTCCCCATTCTTAACTTGCATGGCAACAATACAATTACAACCACTGCCACCCCCTCAGTCCCCAACAACAACACAATAACTAATTAAGAAACTGCAACTCAGATTTCACTGGAGTCTAAGATTAGATTCAGGAGTCAACCAATCACTGAAATACCATTGTGTGTGGTTTTAAGCGGAGCACCCAACGTTTAGATTCTAAACATCTTCGATTCACGATACAACTAGAGGTCTGGGAACTACTTCTCTTACAATAGGACTTCGTCTAATCCCTAATCATACAACCAATATATAAGTATTAAAATCAAATATATACATCTTTCTTTCCAATTTGGCATTTATAAAAATGTTTTCATTTTGGGTATAAATTTTGATCAGTTAATTTTATTTTCAGCAATCTATCATAAACAAATAGCCATCTACATTGTTGATAGTAATGTTTATCATGATGCTGTATATACCAGCAAAGCCAGAAAGTGACCTAAAGGACCAACACAGAAGACTAGTTATAAAGGATGCAGAAATAGTGTACTGAGTGTCACCCTACCTTATTGTCTTTAAAATGATTATGAAGCCATATTATTTACTGTCTTGAGAGGCATTAAATTTAGATAAACTACAAAGGACTAATAGGATTTCATCAACTCTGTCTTTCTGTCTCTCTGTCTCTCTGTCTCTCTCCCACACACACATGCACATATAGACACACATCCATAAAGACACACACAAATGCAACTCTGTAGAAGTAACATTCTTGAAGAAAATAGTTACAGACAACATTGTTTCATGACAGAAATATTAATACTAGTTTTGCTTTAAAAATATTTACTTTAATTATGTATGTGTGCCAGTGCTCATAGAGGCCAGAGGCATAGGATCTATGGGTCTTAAGTTAGAGGAGATTATGGGCTGCCCTGTGTAGGTGCTGAGAAGTGAACTCGAGTCTTCTGGAAGGACAATACCAGCCTATATCCTCTGAGCCATCTCTCCAGCTCCATACATTTATTTTTTGTCCCTACATGTTATTATAAAAATTACATATTATTTATGTATCCAAAAGACAACATTTCCCTTACATTAGTCTTCCATATTAACCAAATGCCTCTCCACCCATCAATATTATATTCCTCTCTACCTCCCTTACCCTGCCAGGTGAAGCACTAACACTGTTTCATGAGAGTCCTCTGTCCCTTCAAGTCCTGCATCAACCAGTATAAGTCACATGGCCTTTAGCATGCAGTATTTGGATGATTTATCCTAGTTCACAGTAACACTTCTTATCTGAGAAAGACACAGAAATGTCAAAAAAAAAAAAAAAAAAAACCCATGAATGATTGGAGGTGGGAAAGTGGAGGAACAAAGGAGGCTAAAAGAAGACCAGAAGACATTGTTATAATCAGAAATATATCAAGAAGTTTAAACTTCTCACAATCTTGCTGTAAGAACCATTTTGCAGTTGTTATCATTTTGCTGATGTTTGTTAACCATCCATAGACATTTTAAGAGTCTACAGTGATGACAAAGCACCCTCTGTGTGCTGGAGACTCACTGAACAAAACATTACCTTTTCCTCTACTGTCACTGGAGGTACTACGGTCAAACACAGCAGATTTATGTAGCATCTTTAGATTGATTTTTTATTATTTTTGGGTTGAAAGGATAAGGAAAGGATATGAATGGGTAAACCTACTCAGAGCTCATCAGTTTCTAGTGAAGAACACTGTAAATCACCACTCCAAGGGAACAGAACCTATAAACCCATCAGTGACACCAGTGTCAGCTATGCTGGGGCATGAACAGGCTTGGTGTGTCTGTGACTATGACAATGTACTCCCAGATGCAGAATGCATAGACCACTTATGATGACCACAGGTAATATAACCCCCTCCTCCAACTCCTACAAGAAGCTTTGTAGACATGTGAACTGCCAAGTCACAGCCCTATCTAGAAGTCACAATTTAATATGTACTAACATGTTGTGATCCCTGCTATAGGAAGAATTCTATTCAATGAGCAACAATTTCTAGGATGTTCAGGAAAAGAACCAGCAGAGGACAGATAATTTGTAATATGTTTGCAAACTGCAGGAGACAAAATGCTGACTACCCAAGAACTATGTGCAGGTCCAGGAGCTGTTCTTGTTGTCTGGGTGCTGGGTCAGCTGCCTATCCCCTAGCTTGTGCAGTATGCTGCACTTCCCTAGACCTCAGTAGGTCTTGATCCTGACCTGTAGGCCCTGCAGGGCTCAAAGTCTCCTCTGTGTAGTGAAGATGACAGCAGGTAGCACAACAGCTCTTTAACATCTCCTTGACTCTGCTGTCCAACACCAGGGCATCAACCATGTGTAGAGGGGAAACCTGATGAATACTCTTTCCCCTTTTCACTTCACCTGCTCCTAGGAGGTATGCAAGCCCATCATTCCATTTTTAGAAGTTATATATAACCAGTGCTAGATGGTTAAAACCAGCAATGAAATATCCTATTACATGCCTGCAGAGGTCATTAGCAGTTAGAGGTACTCTTTCTTTTTCTTTTTTATTGGCTATTATATTTACATTTCAGATTTTATCCCCTTACCCTATTCCCTCCCCTCACCCCCACCTAGGAACCCACTATCCCATCCCCCTCCTCCTGCTTCTAAGAGGATGTTCCTCCACCTACCCCCAACTCCCACCTCCCCACTCTCAAATTCCCCCTGCCCCCCACTCGGTGTCCAGCATTCATGGGACCAAGGATCTCCTCTCCCACCTATGCCTGACAGGGCCGTCCTCCCCTATATATACAGCTGGAGTCATGGGTCTCTTCCTATGTGCTCCCAGGCTGGTGGTTTAGACCCTGGGGAGCTCTGGTTGGTTGGTATTGTTGCTCTCCTCATGGAGCCACAAACCCTTTCAGCTCCTTCAGTCTTCTCTCTAACTCCTCCATTGGGAACCTCTTGATCAGATCAATGGTTCATTGTGAGCATCTGCCTCTGAATATGTCAGAATCTGGTAGACCTCTAAGGAGACAGCTATATCAGGCTCTTGTCAGCATGTATTTCCCGACATCCACATCAGCATCTATCTTTGGTGACTGCCTGTGGGATGAATACCCAGGTGGAATGGTTTCCAGACGGCCCCTCCTTCAGTTTCTGTCCCACACTTTGTCTCCATATTTGCTCCCTTGAGTATTTTGTTACTCCTTCTAAGTAGGACTGAGGCACCCACACTTCGTCTTCCAGTTAGAGGTATTAATGGGTTAGACTACTTGGGACTCATGTTTCTGTAATGCATTGACTTAGCTGCAGATAATACCTGAGAAGTGGGTGCCATGGCACAGACTGGGTAAGACTTGTTTTTTAGGAATTTGGTGGTACCCTTGTTTCATCAATATAGGCTAAAACCAACAACTCCTCACTTGAGGCTGTTCACAGTTTTGAAGAGTGACTTTTTGATGTCAAAAGGCTATAAATTCTGTCCTGGGATCTCTTGGCATAAGCACCCAAATTTGCTCTTATGCTTATAATAAAACCCCCCAAGACTGGCTTCAAATATAAAGAGACATAAATAAACACTTGGTAGACAGAAATTATTCCTGCAGAGTTCACAAGCAGGTTAGCCAAGGCAGTTAAAAATGAATTTTTAGATAGAACTATTTCAGTCTTTCCCTATCTTTCCAAAATAGAGCAAAGAAATAGTCTTAACACCATTTCAGTGACCTATGGGGCGAGCATTCTGTTATGTTTCACTTTTTGGTGCTATGTGGTAAAAGCAATAATTTCTACAAGTAATCCAGAGTCAAGCTGGAAAGTGAGTTCTTTACTGTCAATAAATCCACTTTCTAATTATGAAGAAAGACACGTTTGTCTTTGGCACAAATTACATTAAAAATACCGGAAGTATCATTGCTTTAATGTGTATTACAGAAACATGAGTCCCAAGTGAGTGTAACCCATTAATAATACCTCTAACTGCTAATGACTTCTACAGACATGTAATAGGATATTTCATTGCTGTTTTTAACCATCTGTCCCTCGTTCTTTCTGCATTAATTTGCCAGAGGTATAATGAAATTTCTCATGTGTTGTGCCAGTACACAATCCACATCTGTTAGTGCCACCACTGCTCCATGTACTGTACAGGAGGTTACTCTCTGGACTGAGCATTCCTCAAGCAACCAGAACCTTTTGTCTGAATATTCTCTCAGCCCAAGGTTGTAATCTATGTAAGTAGTGTATTCAGGTATGTTCCCAAGATGCACAGGGAGTAAGGTTTGAATCAATTGTAGGATAAAAATGAATAATAGCACCAGAGATGCCTCACTCTGAAGAGAAACATAATATGTAAAGTCACAAACCTTTCCTTATAAGCTAAGTTTATCTACAGATTTGAAATTTAACACATTATGTTACTGAGACAGATAGTCAATGAGTACAAGAGTGACCAAGAATATATCATATCAAAATTTCAGCCTTTCCTTCAGTTTCTGGCTTATTGTTTACTGAGTATCTATTATGTGCTAGTCACTTTTATGATCAAATTTTCTGTGTAGGGTTGATGTTTAGCGTGTACACAAAAGAAGACTTCATCCACTAAGAATGTAAATGTTAAAGTAATGTGCCAAAATACAGTAACAACTTACGAGGTTCCAGGCCATCTTGGCTTCTATGGTGAAAGTCCAACTCAACAAAACAAAACAAAACAAAACAAAACAAAACAAAACAAAACAAAACAAAACAAGCCCACCTTTAGCAAAACCAAAGTCAATACCTCATGCTAACATTCCCTTCACTCCCACAAATATGTAATTTCCTTTGCTGTAATTTCCTTTGTTGCTTTCCACAGGAAGCTGTCTTATAGACACTTGCAGATTCCTGAAGACCTGAGTGCTGAGCAATAAGACTTATACATGACCCTGGAAGAGGCAGATAGAGGACCCTGCTTCAAGACCATGATAGATGGAGGTTAGAGGAATCATCAATTATGGTCCTAAGTTCTAGCATTTGAAGAGCAGGGGAGTATGTATTATGCAACCTGCAGAAAACCTCCTCTACAGCCCTTTCCTGTTGTTGTTGGACCCCAGCTGCTCCTTGCATCTCTGCAAACAGCTGTCTTTCCCTCTCTCTCATCCCTCAAGGAGTCAGGAGCCTTCCATAAGCAGATGTTCAGATCTTGTAATAAATTTTGCACTGAGAGCTCTACAGAATATAAAAATCATTACAATCTTTCATCCACAGAAGAAGCAAGTAATTTTACCCCTACAGGGCACCAGTCATGTTTCTAAGGGGAGTATCACCTTTAAAATCAATTACTGTGGTTAGAGCGAGGAATATATCCATTTCTCCCTACTCGCAGCTTCACCAGCGGTGTTATGACACAGAGGTGATAATGAATAGAACAGGAGGGAAGAAGGGGAGAAAGGTTTCCATAAAGACTCTAGTTTCAAAAATGAAACTGAAGGTCATTCCTGAGTCTCATCCTGAGAGATGTCACTAGGACATTTCTTCTCAGAGCAAACTTAATGCTTAGGTCAAGAAGGGCAGGGAGACAGAATTAAGATTTCCTCCATCCTGTTTGAGCCACTGTGAATTTGTCTGTTTTGGTCTAGGTTTTATTCATCTTTACACTTATAACTGGCATCTAGAAGGCCTTGTTTGCTAAATTAAGGTGCATACATGAGTAGTTAGTATCCTCCTTATTTTCTAAACAGATCTGAATTCTAAGAGTTGAAAATATACAATACAAGCTAGCATTAGTTTCAAAAGGGAAGCATTTCTGCAATTAACCATCAAGAACCTGTTCCTTAACCAATACAGTTTAGAGACTTACAAACATTACACACATTTTCTTTGTTGTCTGTTTTTTTTTCTTTTCTTTTAAGCCAGGACTTCACATGGTAGATCAGGCTGACCTGGAACTTGCTATTTTCCCAAGACTGGCCTCAAAATAACAGTCTTTCTGTGCCTTAACCTCTCAAGTGCTGGGTATGCTCCATCATTACCAAGCTCTATTCACACAATACAATAGCCAGACATAGGCAGAGGAAGGCTGTCTGCCATGTATCAGAACCTATGCTCTCAGTTACTTTCTTTGTAAGTTGTTAAGTAGGCAATGTTTAAACAGCGAGAGCATACCAGACTCCAATTTGAAATTATAAATGGGTATTCTTTGATAGTATCTTATTTGTGAGTCCTGGCCCTTTTGCAGAGGGGCTCAGAGCCAGTACATAGAAAGAAGGGTTCAAAGGTTAGCCTATAGCATATTTTGAAAAAAAAAAATTAAATGAACCAGGCATTAAAAAACATTCAGCTTTACAATAAAAGTCACAGTCCTAACTCCAGTCTAACAGTTTCCCTTAAGACAAACACACTAACATTGCAGTTAGCCATAGCTCACTTCACTAACTCACTTAATTGTTTAATTTTTGATTGTGCCTTATTATGGCAGTCCTCCACCCTCAACCTCGGAAGTGCTGAGATTATAGGCATGTGCCACCACCCCTGCTCAAGTGGAGTCAGACCCAGGACCCGGAATCCAGGATCCGGAACCCAGGACAACCTTCACTTTTGTTTTGTTGCACATGTCCACCTTCTTCCTCTTCTTTTCTGCTCCACCCATGGATTGGAGGTAATGGGATGCAGGCAAGCTTGTTGGCTCTTAGGCTGAACTGTACAGTGGGAGGTGTGAAGGGAGAGAGCAGAATAAGAAAAGCTACCTTGTGACCTATACTACAGCTCCTTATGTTGTGGTGACCCATGAATCATCAACTTGTTTTTGTTGCTACTTTAGAATATAATAATGTAATATACAAGATTCTGCTATGTGACCCATGTGGAAGTGTTGTTTAACCCCCGAAGGGGTAGCAGCCCACATGTTGAGAACAGCTGTTCTATTATGTAGTTGTCCTACATGCCCATGAAACTTTGGAGGAGTCCCTCTCGAAAAAGTTTATCTTGTCTCCTGAGCAGAAATCCTACCTCGGCTCTTCAGGGTAAGTCCTCCCTGTACCACCTACTTTGCAAGGCCATAGTCCAGTGGTACACAAGCTCCTGGTGCCAGCACTGTCAGCACTTAGGAGAAGGACATTTGATAGTTTACTTCTAACACTTATTTTCCCAGGTTGTCTGGCAAGGACTTATAGTTTCTGTCCTGACCTGAGCTCTGACCTGAGAAATCTTTAAATCTTTTCTCTAATCCTTTTATCCATGGCTGTCAAACATGTCCTTATGATAGTAGGTTACTTCAATAACTAACGAAAGTAGAAAATCCAGCAAGAATCACAGATGGACTGATTTGTATTCTCTGACTGGTTCCGGAGCTAAAGGACAAATCATCACTGCACAGTAGTATCTGTTCTGTACTCTCAAAAAACAAGCAAGGTTAGACATATTTACACAAAGACAAGAATTGATTATTCGGAAGTGACGAGCGCTTCCAGTCCACCCCATACATTCCTTATGACCATCACGTGGGGAAATGGACATGCATGCCAGGGATGATGCTTCTGACTATGGTCAGAGCACTTTGGAACCATGTTCCTTCCCATGGCTCTGAAGATGCTCATTTGTTCCACCCTCCTAAAAACTACATAGTTAAGCTTGTGAATTCTTTTCAGCAGCTTAAGAGTAGGAAATGAAGATGTCTTTTCATCTTACACTTGTTGTGACTGGCAGAACCCCTGGGAACTTGAAAGTATTTATTGAGCAGGTAACTCACATCCTTTTGCATATTGTTCTTTGACAGTTTCATCCTCTGAGGGTCACTCTGCCTTTTGGAAACAGTCAAATGTAATTCAGAGTAAGGAATAGAGACAGGCCTTGGTACTGTGCAGTTTTCTTACATGTACCATAAGCTAAAATGGCAGGCCATTCTGGAAACTTATTTGAGTTAACTGGAAGGTATTCTCATGCAAAATCACTCAGATGAAGGAATCTCATGACTCCTGAAGAATAATTGCTCAGGGATTCCTACTGTAACTTTTTAAAAAAAGGCTTGAAAAAGCAAATTCTTTATTGCTTCATTAGTGTGTATATACGTGTGCACACATGTATGTGAATGTGTTTTTGTGTTTGAGTGTGCAGTGAAGTACAGATGGGCTTGATATTCTAGCATGTGTGAAGGCCCAACACTTGCCAATCTCTCGTGGTTTCTTATTCCATAGTCTTTCTACTGCTTTACTTCTCAGGAAAAGCAAATCCCAATCTAGGCATAATTAGAAAGATCTGACTTCCAGCTTTGTTTGGCTTATGCTTATCTGTTGTACTATCTACAGGTACTGGTGAAGGTGGTAATTTCTCTAACCCATATGTGGTGAGATCAGTGGGACCAATGTCAGCAGACAGTCTGAATCAATTAGGATAAAAGCAATGCCAGCATGGGCTGAAGAAAGAATGGCTGAGGATAAATATCCCCAGGTATTTCCCAGAAGCATGCTGTCTAGGTCCTGTGAGGGAAGTTAACAGATCAGAGATGAAACTTAGCTTCCTTCTACAGCATCTGTTTTTAAACAACTGAGCCATTTTTAATGCACTGAAATGACAACTTACTCCCACCTCCCACCCTCGAATTCCCCACCCCCACTTGGTGTTCAACCTTCATGGGACCAAGGATTTCACCTGCCACCTATGCCCGACAAGGCCATCCTCCCCTACATGTACAGCTGGAGTCATGGGTCTCTCCCTATGTGCTCCCAGGCTGGTGGTTTAGACCCTGGGGAGTTCTGGTTGGTTGGTATTGTTCTCCTCATGGAGCCACAAACCCTTTCAGCTCCTTCAGTCTTCTCTCTAACTCCTCCATTGGGAAGCCCTTGATCAATGGTTAGCTGTGAACACCCGCCTCTGAATATGTCAGACTCTGGCAGACCTCTAAGGAGACAGCTATATCAGGTTCTTGTCAGCATGCACTTCCTGACATCCACATCCTTTGGTGACTGCTTGTGGGATAGATACCCAGGTGGAATGGTCTCCAGACGGCCCCTCCTTCAGTTTCTGTCCCACACTTTGTCTCCATATTTGCTTCCTTGAGTATTTTGTTACTCCTTCTAAGTAGGACTGAGGCATCCACACTTAGTTTTCCTTCTTCATGAGCTTCATGTGGTCTGTGAGTTGAATCTTAGCTATTTCAAGCTTTTGGGCTAATATTCACTTATCAGTGAGTAAATACCATGTGTGTTCTTTTGTGATTGGGTTACCTCACTCAGGATGATATTTTCTAGTTCCATCCATTTACCTAAGAATTTCTCGAATTCATTATTTTTAATAGCTGAGAAATACTCCATTGTATAAATGTACCACATTTTTTGTATCCATTCCTCTGTTGAAGGACATCTGGGTTCTTACTAGCTTCTGGCTATTATAAATAAGGCTGCTATGAACATAGTGGAGCATATGTTCTTGTTATATGTTGGAGCGTCTTCTGGGTATATGCCCAGGAGTGGCATAACTGGGTACTCAGGTAATGCTATGTCCAATTTTTTGAGGAACCGCCAGACTGATTTCCAGAGTGGTTGTACCAGCTTGTAATCCCACCAACAATGGAGGAATGTTCTTCTTTCTCCACATCCTCGCCAGCACCTACTATCACCTGAGTTTTTGACCTTAGCCATTCTGACTGGTGTGAGGTGGTATCTCAGGGTTGTTTTGATTTGCATTTCCCTGATGACTAAGGATGTTGAGCATTTCTTAAGGTGCTTCTCGGCCACTCGAGTTTCCTCAGTTGAGAATTTTTTGTTTAGCTCTGTATCCCATTTTTTAGTAGGGTTATTTGGTTGTCTGGGGGCGGGGGGTAGGTGGAGGCACATCCTCATAGAAGCAGGAGGAGAAGAGATGGGATAGGAGATTCCTGGGTAGTGGGAGGAATGGGGTAAGGAGATAAAATCTGAAATGTAAATATAATATCCAATAAAAAAAGATATTTGTTGTAATATCTCCCTTTTTATCTAGACTCTTATCGATTTGGTCTTTTTTCTGTATTTTTTTGATGAATTTGGTTAAGAGTTTGTCAATTTTGTTCATCTTTCCAAAGAGCCATTTTGTTCATTTCATCAATTTTTGTTATTTATTTTGCTGTTGTTTGTTTCTATTTCACTGGATTCTGCCATAATCTTAATTATTTTGTTCTACTAGTTTGGGAAAAAATGACAATTTATATGTTTTCAATTATTATATTTTATGTGTATAGGTAATTTGGCTGTATATGTCTCTGTACACAATGTCTGGTACCTATACAGGCCAGAAGAAGGCACAGGATTCCTGGGAACCAGACATACAGACAGTTGTTAACCACCAAGTAGATGCTGAGAATTGATCCTGGGTCTTTTGGAAGAGAAGCAAGTACTCTTAACCACTGAGGTATTTCTCTAGCCCTCAAATACTTTTAATCCAGCTAAATATATGTGCAAGGCTGTTCTAATTACTAGAGATGTCTCCCTTTCTTCCTCTTTCTTCTTCCCAGGGCCTGGCAAATGTTCTACCCTAGTCCCCTTCTTGTAAATAACATATAATTTATACACTGGTAAAGTACACACATCATTGGTGCATTAAGCTATGTTCTTAATCGCTTAAAGGAAGCAATGCTCCTTCTTACACTTCCAAAAGGGGAAAAGATGAATTCACTCATAATCAGTAACAATTAGGTCACGAATGAGAAGAAAAATCTAAATGAAATATAATCGCTCAAAGCTATTTAATGATTTTCAGTGAAAATTGAAAGTAAAAGCTTTCAATAAAAGAGCACATAGAGAAATACAGATTGATTTTATATAGCTCTTATGAGTGGACAGAAGAATCAGTATGGTTACTTCAAAAAAACCCCACAATTTACATTTAATAAAAAATGTTGCTGGAAATCAACTTCAAAGTCCATCTAGCCACCTCCGTCTCCTTAACTATATAGTTAATTGCTAGAATTTAAGGTTTTTGTTTTCTTGAGACAGAGTCTTGTATAGTCCTTGAACTGGCCTTGAACTTTTTATATAGCCAAAGATGACTTCCTCCTAAATCTCCAAATGCTGGCAGTACAGGTGTTGAGGCACCATGCCAGCTTATAGTTTAGATCTCCAACATCTCCCTCACACCACTGTGCTGAAACTTGTTCCCTAGCCTGCAACATTTATGGGAGATTGGTGGAACCTTTAGGAGGTAGGGTCCAGTGTAAGGATGACAGGTGAGGCTGGGCGGTGGTGATGTCCTTGAAGGAGACATGTGGACTCTAGCTCTTCTTTCCCTTCATGGCCCACTCCTTTTCTCTCTCCTTCTTCCCTGTCCCTCCCCCATGCTGCGACAGGGTACAATGACATAGCCAGAATGAAACTCCTGTAATTACAATCTAAAGTATATATTTCGTCCTCATAAGTTGTTTGTGCCATGTATTTTTGACACAACAAAGAAAAACCAATTAACACTGAAACAGAGAACTATCTTTTAACTTTCCTAAAGACAGCCAGTCAAGAATCTGCTCCTACATACCAAAGTACAGGAGTATTACATTTTTACATGCATCCAGCTCAGTCTAGGCAAGCTTCTGGTTAGAACTATCCTGTTCTAGCCTTAATGTTCCTGGTGCTGCTTATTCGCTGCTGCCTAATGAATACCTTTGTTACTTCTCTTCTCTGCCTGAGAGGATTCTGTTAATGATGCTCCCACCATCCCTTGACAGTCTAGAAGCAGTGACTTGTTCACTCAGGACTTTGTGCACATGAGGACTTCTGGACAAAACTATCTTCACATCAGCAGTGTGCTCCTGAAAGCAGGGCCATCTTATGTGTTTTCAAAGACTCAAAATAATCTCCTCCTTCAAAGAAGCCAGTCAAGGATTGTATGAGCTCTGCTGGCAGTTCCTGTGGGCTCTAGGACATTGTTTATAAGCCATGGCATATCAAGGTAACACATGAAGACAGGGGGAATTTAGTTGAAATTCAGATCACAACTCCAACTCTCCCTGCCCAGCACAAGCCTTAAATGCTGAATGAGACATAAACTGAAACCACACATTGCTGTTATCCAGGCATTATCTAGGCAGTGCAGCGAAAATGTCAAGTAGAGGGGCAGGCAGGTTATCAAGGGTATGATGAGAGAGCCCAGGCACAGCTGGAGAATTGGGGACCTACTGGTAACAGACAAAAAGCCTGTATTAGATATGTCACCATATCTATTTTGTGGCCTAAGAAGCAAAATGGTGTCCCCCAAATGTCTGTGAGGCTGTGACAAAGCTATGGAAAGTAACAGAGGAAACACTACCATCCTATTTCCATCATATGGGGCTGGCCTGCACTGCAGCTTCTGCTGATGGGACAGACAAGGAGTTCACAGGTTTGTCAACTTAAGATGTAGATCTAATCCAGGCCAAAGAGAAGTCTCCCACACAGCAGGACAAAGAATTATCAAAGTGACTGTGCTGTTAGCTTCCAACTTAGGAGGAGAAAATGGTTTCTTTGGCTCAGTTTTGAAGTTTCATGACTAATTGGGCCTGGTATTCAGGACCTGTGGTACACAGTGTGGAAGGAGACCAGAGTTAGAAGATGAGAAAGAGACTAGGGGTCCGTCCACTGTCTCTTGCTGGGCCTCACCCAAGCATGATCTGGGTACCAACTTTCAACACAGGGGTCTCTGGAGAGCACTCAAGAGCCAATTGTCACAGAGGTTTTGCAAACTTCCTCTTTTAAGATTCTAGCTCAAAGGAAGCAAAGTGACCTGTCCTCAATGATTTGTCATGTATGGAGGGTATGTGTTGAGGGCTCAACTCACTGGCTGAAGATGGAAAACCAGCAACCTCCACCTGGATGCCATGTGTGAGAGAGCACTTTTCAGATGTCAAAGAATTTTAATGCACACTGTGTATAACATTGCTAGAAACAGGAGAAGAAATTAAGGAGACAGATGGGAGTGAATGAATGTTTTAGGTTCCCCTCTGAAAAAGGGTAATAGGGGTAAAATGTAATAAAAAGTAAATGAATTTAATGAGACTTACTGGTAGTTTAAAGTTGCTGTCCCTTGTAGACTAAAGCATGTATTTGCGCATGTACAAGTGTGTGTTCTTGTAAGATTAGGGAAGATACACAAGTCATCTTCTCACTGACTTTCTTCAAACAATTAGATGTACAACTGGACAAGAATCAAGAGCAGCAAACACTTCTTAATCACTGAAAGCTGGGCTAGGCTGTTTGGCACTGTGCATGTGGAGGTCAAAAGACAACTTGTATGAGTTGGTTTTCTCTTTCTACAATGTGGTCTCAGTGACCGAACTCATGTAGTCAGCTTGGGCAGCAGATGTCTTTACCCAGTGAGCCATCTTGTTGGCTCTAACATTCTTTTTGGTGGGGAGACTGTCATGAATCATTCATCTGTTTTGAACTGGGACTGGGTGTGTAACTCAGTGGTTCTGTTTAGTCACTTTGTACTACTGCCTACGACTATCTCCATCCATCAGCAGAACAAGCTCACAACGTATCTGAAGCTCAGCACTCACTGCATACCTTACCTCTTCTGTAGGCCCTAGCAATACTATTCTACATATCCTCCCTGAATGTGACAAGTCTAGGTTCCCAATATAATTGTAATGGTAAAGTACTGTCCTTTTGGAATTATTTTATTTCACTTGGCATAAAATCTTCATGGTTCATCTATAATATAATACCTGCCAGAATTTCCTGCTATTTTAGTGGGGAATGTTTTTCTTTCTTTCTCTCTTTCTTCCTTCCTTTTTTTTTTTTGTAATTTAGAATACATTTAATAGTTTCTTACCACATTTTAATTCTATCTGTGTTCATAACATTTTAAAATTTTTTGTTCATAACATTTTTGAGAATCTGATGCTACTTCCATGAACACCACAATTATTGTCATCATGGTTGGCATTATATAGCATTATTTAACTTTGAGAAATGAAGTGACACCCCAAAATGTGCATAACTGATAATAGCTAGGTTTGTTTAAAACTATTACTGGACGCTGAGTGTTTGATTCCTTACTGCTTGCTTCAATAAAGAGTAGAGACACTGCAATTAGTATAACAAGATCAGTATAGGGGAATGTTTTTCTATTATCCGAATTATTAGAATTATCTAAACATCATCTACCAACACAACTTCCTTTGGCTACTGAAGAACACACTGCTATGAATAAAGACATGCAAATATCTGTTCATTACTCTGCTTTCAGTTGTTAAGGCCATATACTCAGAAGTGGAGCTGCTGGCCACATGGGAACTTTGAGAGAGGGAGCTTCTACTGGGCTTTATTATTTACTATTGTGCTCCCTAATGTTCATAATACATTTTAGGTTATGGTCTTTTTTCAATACTTTTATTAATTTTTTTGGAGACAGTTTCATACTGTGTAACCTTGGTTGGCCTGGCCTGGGGCTCACTATGAAAACCAGGCTGGCCTTACTCACAGAGATTCACTTGCTTCTGCCTCCTGGGTGCTGGGATTAAAGACATCCACCATCATGCCCAGTTTCTAATTCTTTCCTACTATGCTTAATCAGAGAAGATGAGACTATGTAGATGGAGGCTTTCTATGTTGAATAGAAGTCAACCAATTTCCTGCCACACACCAGTTTCTTACCTGGAAAGAAATAAGCCAAGGTCAGCACCCAGGCATAAGTTAGGAATCAGCTGACTCTAGTTTCCTGTGCACTTATCCTTCTGCCTTCACGTGTAGTCTCTTCAGCATCTATGCTAATGATCTCCCTAAGATCCTGGCTCAATCACAACATCTAGCATGTTCAAATTCAGTAGCTCGTTTGCTTCCCTAATGCTGCCCAGCCTCAGGTACACTGTAACCTGGATCTCACTGGCATCCAGAAAATGTCCATGTCTTTAATCAGCCTCCTGGCTTTCTGCTTTTTTCAAACTGCCACCCTTGCATTTCCTCTTCCTCAATGTGACTTCTGCTTCTTTGGTCCCTTCCAATCATTTTGGAAGTCTCAAAGGCATTGCTGCTCTGCTAACCTGGCATTGGTCATCAGTCACTGCTGTGATGTCCTTGAGTGTGGCCTTCTTCCAATGACTCCCTTTGTTGTCTCGTCTTTGCTACTTGTAGCTTGGGGAAAATGTGCCAATCTCTTTATGTGCTCTAAATACTGCGAATCAAAGCTGGATGCTCTTGCTATGAAGCATGGGATTCAACTTCAACTTTACTATCTCTATGCCTGCTTTCCTTCTACTCTGACTTGATGGCGTGCTCCTCCCAAATATCCACACTACAGACTTTTCACTTTCCTCCCACAACTATGTCTTAATCGTATAACCCAGAGTTTACTCAGGTTATAAAATTTCACTCTTAAGTCTCTGAAAGGATCAGGACCATTTAAAATTAATTTCCTTGTCAATATAAAGAAAAACACAAAGGAGAGTCCTGGCTTATCTGATAATGCAGAGCGTACATTGTTAAACAGAACCAGGACGAAAGGTAAATGACAAGGGAAGAAGGGAATATGAGTGTGTTCAGTCCCTCTCCTCAGACTGACCTTGTATGCTGTACAGTCTACACTCTCCCCTCCCTCTTTCTCTCTCTTTCCTTCCATAAAAGGAATTTCAGAAAGACTGCCTTCCCTTGTAGCTCGAGGACCATGTCCTATTACATTCTTTATTGGATCTCAGTGATTCCTTGTAGTAGCTCTGCTCTGAGTCAACACACATCCTAACATCGTCACATCCTCACTCACATACAGACCCACCAGCCCTGTCTTCAAACATTTGCCTTAACCATTTCCTGTTCTTTCCTCCCAAGCAGTTCTTCTCATTCTCATTCCTGCTATTCCTTCTGTCTTTTCTCTCTGACTTTCTTATATCCAACATGGGTTACTTGTATCTTTTACCAGGTGGTTGAGCAGCCTCTGAGCTCCAGGTCTGCATCCTGATGGGTGCACCTACAAAGTCAAGAACTTGCAACTTAGACTCAGTCTGAGGGAACTTTGCCTTCCCTCATTTGGCTTTCTTTTGTTCCCTCCTGTAGTTAACGGCATTCCTTGAACTGAGTGATGAATACACACTCACACTAGTGTAAGAAGCCAACTTTGTTCTTAATGGGGCAGCTCAGCCTGTGCCCTGGCAATCAGGTAGAGCAGTAGCCTCTAGGTCCTATTATGGATTATTAAACCCAGACAGGTATTAATTAATGTGACATTTCTGAAACCCCACAAGGTTGTACAGAAATAATGAAGAGTAAAGTCAAACCAATGCTGTTAACATTTTAGAACAGGTCCAAGTGCAAATGTAGTAATTGGCTTTGCAATGACTGTTTTTGTATTGTTTTAGCTATTCTTTAAGCTGTTAGAATTAAAGAAAAAAAAAAACCCAACTATATTAGAGTAGCAACTGCTTTTTAAATTGGTTAAAGAAACATAGATTAGATTTTAGTCAATGCTTAAATGTTTACCAAAGATCCATTTTAAAGTTTCATTTATTGGATACTAAGATTAATAAACCAGTCATTACGTGTGATGAATTTATCCATGGTCATAGCCTTCTGGCTATTAAAAACCAATCAATGTTCAATGTACATCATTCATACATCTCTTATTTGTTTTAATAGCTTGGGGTCATGGCTTTAAACAGGGGAGAGCAGGTGCTTACAACGACAATCCTGAACACTTGTATTCTCATAAGGTGGCTCTGATGGACTGCCCCTTTGTGGAATCACTGTTCAGGTCCACCGTTAATTAGTGCACAGAGTATCTGTGTGTCACACTCAGATTACTAGCCCAGTCTCATTTTGCTTGGGATCAATGGATCTTTGGCATTCTTTAGATGAAATGCATCAATCTTAAGGAGGCTTTAACAAGAGAGAAGAATATCTTATATTGCAGAGACTTTTATTATAAGGAGATTGTATTTGTACATATGCTCTATCCTTACTATCTACCATTTACCAGAAATAGTGGGAGAAACTACAATGGAAGCATAAATCTTAGACATTGAGACATATTTAATTACTAAAGACTTTTTCTCTCACCCTTTTGCCCTCACCCTAGGGAGTTTAGTGTCTCTGGGGAGATGAGTACAACCAAAGCTCACAGGCATGATTAAGGAAGGCATTCAGGAGCTGGGTTTCTAGCTGGCTTAGCCAGGGCTCATGGGCGTGTGTTTGAGAAAAGAAAATCAATCACATGTACTGAATTGCAATGCTTGTCCTTCTTTTTGTTCCTGAATAAACCACTAGAGGTTCCCTGTACCCCGATCTTACACTACATCTTCCATTTGCTGCTGGGTAAACCACTTCTATACTGAATGTCTAATTCTGCAGCCTGAAGAGGCATTCATTGTTTTGTATTCACCCCAGTCAGTGACAACAGAAATAGCATCTGGCAATTCAATAAATGATAGTTATTATAGTACGTATGGTTATCCTTCCTAGAAGAGCTGTGTACTAACAAAATAATTCTTAGATTCTATTTGGTAAAAAAAAAAAAATTCTGGAGAGTAAAATTTATTGTGATGTGTCCTATAGAATCTCCTATTTGGAACGCCACACCAAGTTTCATTTATCTGCTCCCCCACTCTTCTCAGATCCAGGAAGTAAGTGCTTGGATAGAGGTGGTCATTTCTCATCCTTTGCTGATGGCTAAAGGTAAACTAGAGGAGAACAAAGACTATGACAGAGAATCAGGTCTCTGGAGCTCCTGCTGCAATCTATTGTCTATCACAGGGACTGAGGTCAGTGGTAACTCTCTCTCTACATCCACTGAGAGAAGACCTCAAATGAACTTGTCACTCAGATACATGCAACAGGAATGTGAAGTGATGGTCATGGAAGCTAGATTCATAAAATCATATTACAACATATAGAAATCAATATAATATATTCCACATTAAAACATATAATCTTATTTGTCAATTAAAAATAAGGATACAAATAAAAGTTATATTTTTTTCTTGTGCATCAAAACTTCTGTGTAAGGGACTATGGGGCAATCTATCCAATTTCCTATCTTTCCAATTACTCTCATTTGTCTTTAAATGATTTTTCATGTGGTTTCTTTCAATGAGGCAATGGGGACTGAACCTAAGTCCTACATGCTAGAAAAATAAATACTCTACCACTGAGCTACATACCTGTAGATGCTATGTCATAACAAATAAACTGTAGAAACCAAAGGTAAGTAGATAGTGTGCACTGAGATCTCACAATAAAGAGCTTTACCACATCCAGGCTGTCTCCCCTTCCTCCCAAGAACTGGTTCTTTTAAAGAAAAAAAATATTCTTTTTTTGTCTTTGTTTGGAAGCTAATGGATACTAAATACCTTGTGCTCAGATGGGGCCTACGCCAGTTATGTACCCGCCAGGTTAGAATGAGGAGATGCTGTTAAAAATGGTACAAACTCGAAAAGAATTTGTTTACTTTTCATACAAATAATAAATGTATATGAAAATAATAAACAATAAACTCTATTAAGACTTTGGATATTTAGAAAATGAATCCTATTCTTGACAGAAAACAAACCCATGATATGAAGAGCTTCAAGTTCCTGCTTCTGGGTTGAGGATAAATTAACTGGTTTGCTTTCTAATGCCCACTTACCTACGACAAACCCTTACTGAGCAACGACGAATGCAGATCAGATACTTCTGGATCTGAATGTAAGGAAATGGTTCTGAATTACAGAGTACTCTCAGAAGTGGTAACGAAGGAGAGCACTCAGGAAGATAACCCTGCACACACTGTCTGAGGCCACGTCACCGGAGCTGTCTGAGGCCACGTCACTGGAGCTGTCCAAGTCTGGAGGACAAGTCCTCTCCTACACCTCTAACTAAACTTTGAACTTCCTTCCGCTGGAGCAAACTCAACACCTGCAAGCTCTCACAGAGTCTCTGGCTGCTGGGAACAAGTACTAAAAACTTGCTAGGGACTTTATATTCATACCATAATACAGCCAGAAGATCCATAAACACAGCAATCCCCTTAATTTTGAGACACACTATTCCACATGATTCCAAAGCCTATAACGTTCCACGTGGTAGCTGGGACAAAGCAAAGAGCCACTTAGGATTCAATTCTGCGGATGATTATGGCTTTTTTTAATGATATTTTTTTCATTTATTTAAAGTTTTTTTTTCACACAGTATATTCTGATTATAATTTCCCTTTCCCTAACTACTCCTAGTTCCTCCCCAACTCCCCTCCTATCCAGATTTTCACCCTTTCTGTCTTTGCTTAGAAAACAAACATTTAAGGCATAATAATAAAAAGATAAAGCAAAACAAACAAATCAGGATACGAAAAAACAAACAGAGAACAAACAGCCAAAGGAAAAGCACAAGAAATACATCTGCCCACATAAGAACCCCATAAACCCCACAAAACTGGAAGCTATAAATATATACGTAAAGGACCAGCTAAAAAACAAGGCCCTGCCACAGCATCCTGTGAGACAAAGAATCCCTAAAGATGGCACTGTGTCCATTTTATGTTACATGCAATGTTTGTATGAACAATTAAAAAGTCAGAGAAGAAAAAGTACCCCCAGATGGTTAAGCCACCTGTCCAAACATGCCAACACATGCTTCAACCACTGCTGCCCTTACCCAGGCATTTTCATTAGGATGCTACTTGTTTAAACCTTGAAGTCCATCTGATCTAAAGAATTCCTTTACTGGTATAGCAAAGCAGACTAATATGAACATCTCTGTTTAACACGAAAACAAAGGTGATTTATGGAGTTTTTCCAAGTTTCTGCTGTGATTTAATGACACAATCAGATGAGTTCAAGGCTTCATGCTTTCTAATTTGCCTCAACTACCACACAAAAGGATTATTGCTTTCCCACTTTAATTTTTCTATAGGATTTTGCTAAAATCAGGTCTACGTTTACTCTGGAATAATAAAGTATTACACTAAGCACACAGAATAGACAGCACAGCTGTTTCTGTAAATTCCTTGCCAGGCGTGAGGCAATTGATTTTGAGGCTTAAAATTTTGTTTTTGAAAGCACAATTTAGCTTAAGAAGGAGGCTAAACTTTTAAACTAAAATAGCTGTGATTCAAAGTACTTTCATATATGAAGATGAATTCTAGCCCAATATGACTCTATTTCAGAAAAAACCTATACAGAAGAAAATTCATGTGGTCTTCTGTAGTAGTGTTGGTTCTAAACATCTTAATGAGAAATAAATTGAATGATAACTTTAATAGGCTATGACATAAAATTGCAATGGGCAGATATGCACTTGATTAAAGTATTCTCTATCAAATACAGCAACACATAACACATACTCAGGACATAATACATCTGTCTTTTATGTGACTTACAACAATGAATTCGAGGAACCCAGAATCTTGAACAGATCTTCCCTCTGACATCTGGGGAAGCATTCTGACTTAAAGACTCTTTCCAGGAACAGTGCTTTCGGACAGCTCTGTTCCATGTCTCAGTTGCTCAGAAATAAGTACTTGGAAAGACAGGTGCAGACAGCACACACTACACTGTGTGTGTTTTGATGGCAAGGTGGAAGGACAGTTACTCACTTCAGAAACCCCAAAAGCATGACCTCCCCTCTCAGAGAATTCACTGGTAACATGCTCTGTCACTACTGAAGAAGAAAACAAATGTTGGCAATCTAGTTCCCACTGTGTTTCTGTGTCACAGTTACCACAGCCTACTCTAATTTTAAGTGAAAAGGCTCTACTAGTAGTTTGAATTGCCAGTCTAAGTCTATAATCAGACTTATAAATTATAAATAAATTGGATTAGAATAAGTGGTTTGATGCAACTACGGTAAGGGAAATGCCAGCTCAATGTACAATGTAAAAGGTGCCATTACCCTATACTACCCAACACAGAGCACAAATAGGCAGAGGTTGATTACAGGTGGAAAGGGACTCAATGTATTATCAGGATTACAAGAGAAGCTGCAGAATCAATTACCAATAGAACATACTTCAAATCTTCTCTTCAGTAATGACAATCTGACTGATGCCAATTATAAATACTTATCAACATAGTGGAAA
>JANHMN010000006.1:26159263-26321871 GCA_030674055.1 Rhabdomys pumilio | reverse complement strand
ACACACACACACACACACACACGCAGATATTTATGGCAATATTATAATTAGAAAAAAACAAAAACCAAGTAAATATTCAACGTTTTCAGGACAGTAAACAAATCATAGGAAGCTAAAAATAAAATACTGGAAACCATTAAAAAACATGAGTCAAAAGAAACTTGAGTCATATGAGAAATGTTTACCTTATGTTGAGATAAAAATAGCTTTAATAAACCTAGCATGCAAGTTATCTTTGCACAAGGGCTAGAAAAGAGAAGCAGATCTCTTTTTGTTCACTTTAATGATGTAAGCAGGTTCAGGGGTATCTCAGGCAACCCAGGAAGCAGAGTTCTGACAGCTTGACCCTCAGGCCTGAGAAGGAACAGTAAAACACTAACTCCAAGGTCAGGCTTTAGTATGGGCCAGATCATGAGTGTGTTCAACCACAAATGGGGAGTGAAACAAACTAAGAAATGCTACTGATTGTAAGTTACGATTTAGTCTTGCTAAATGTGAATCTCACTGTGCTACGCAGAAATTGATGATAAGAGAATGAGAAAAGCCACCATTTTGTAGCCACTAACATAAGAATTGACTCAGACATGGTATATTAATGGGTCTGAAAATCACTGGATGAAAAGCTGCTGGAGCTTTATTTATTAGAAAAGAAATAGATTATTAATTATAGAGAGAAACAGGATTTTTACAATGAAAATATCTGGTTAAATCCATTCTAACAAATGACCAAACTAAGTATGAAACAATAGCACAAAAGACATTATACATTTCCTGAAATAAACAATGGGAAAAAAACCCCTAGATTACCCACACAGTTTTCTTGACAAGGGTATAATTTTGAGTATGTCACTAGATAATAACCTGACAAAGTCAGATGGGAGGACATTCTGGGCTAAATATGCTAATGTCGTGAGTGTTAATAAAAACTGCACAAGAATTCCATGTTAAAGACTAAGGAGACATGACTACAAAGTGCAATGCTCTGCTCATGCATGCAAACCACCCCTTATGACCTCAACAGGTACATAGATGGATCTTTCTGTGGCCTCTTAAATTTGGATAATTTGTCTTAAAGGATCACACATCTACTCAGATGACCCTCATTTGAACCTCAGTCCTGTAAAGTCACGGACTCTCGGCCAGTCATTTAAGAAAACAGGGTCTGCTTAGTTTCCCCTTATGGCTCTCCTAGGTTCTTCCCTCTGCCCATTGTGTCTCTCTCAGGGGAGTACATTTGCACTCATCAGGACAAGATTCTAAACTCTGTGGGATGGACTGTGTAGCTCTGGAATAGCTACTTAAATAGGCACAACTGTCTCTTTAACTTACAGCCCTTTGGCACCAGGGGCTCAGTTTTCCTTCTTGACACAGCTCCTATTTTCACATGCAAAATACACATCAAATATTGGCAGGAATCTAAAGCCATAATGTCTGAAGTTATCTGTACATATGATTGATTGTAGACGTTTTACTGTTATAACCTGGTAATTAGGAAATATTGATAAATGCAAACATATTATTGATGTCAATTATAGAAGCACAAGATTGATGAGCTTCCCAAATTGCTCCGACAGCAGCAGTTAGAGAGTAATGCCCATCAATACACATCTAGTCACCACCAATGCAGAGCAATTAGGCTGTCAGGAAACAATGCTCTCACATTAAAACTGAGAATATTCACACAACTGAGCAGGGAGCCAAGAGGAAGCTCTATTAGAACTTCAAATGAAGATCTACTCAGTGAAAACCAACACATACTAGGGATTCAGGATAAGGCAGCCAAAGAAATTGTGTGAGTGAAGAGAGCCAAAGATGAAGTTCCAAAGAGGAGATACAGTCAATGTTATTAGAGTTAGACAGAAGAAGTGGATTCAAAATCTAAATTGGAGTAACAGTAAGGAAGCCTATGCCTTTATAAAAGTAGTTGAATTTGTATAGAGAAGCACTTAGCTTCCAAAACACTTGAGATACATATTAACTGACAGCCACTGTGTTGAAGACCTCCATGAAGAAATAAAAATGGCATATGGTCTTGTCCAACTGGGAAGAGGGAAGACCATTTTCTTTCATCCACACACTAGGGAAGGGCCACAAGAGAGAGTGAAAATCAGGAGTCTCATCTAGAGCTGAGGGCTGAATCATCCCATGTGTGGTATTTCCCATTCTAATCAGTTTCTCTTTCGAGCACTGTAAAGTTAGCAAGGGGCTTTTTTTAAAAACAACAACAACAACAACAACAAACAAACAAACCAACCCAGAGTGGAGTTCATAGATACCAAGAAAGTCAGGCTCAGGGTTTACATTGTACCCTGCCTCATTTTAGCCTTCCTTAGATGCTTCAAAGTTGGCCTTCTAATTCAAATCTATATGTTTGTGTAACAAAGGTAGATATTATTCCATACATCATGCCAACTCATATGCAGTCAGAAGACTACAAATAAACTATAGGTATGAATGAATGCTTAGGAGAATGTGGCAAACTGGAATCCATATGTACTGCTGATGGTAACAGACAGTGGTGAAGCCACTCTAGAGAACGTGGCAGTCCCTCAGAGTAAAAGCCTGACCATTCCACTCCTAGGTATTTACTGAAGAGAAATGAAAGTATATGATTTGAAATATCTTCTCAGAAACTTGTACAAAGCTGTTTAAGAGGGGAAGAAATAAAACAACCAAATATTCACCTATAACTTAGGAGTGAATAAAATTACAGTGAGTACAATCCAGTAACACGACAGAATGAAGTACTGAAATATGATGCGGCATGGATTACTCTGAAAAGGTATTAGGTGAAAGGAGCTAGTCCAGGCACAAACTCCAGCCCACGTCCTGCTCTGCTCTCTTTCCTTTCCCTCCTCCTCCTCTTTGTCAACTTGACACAAGTTAGACTTATCTGTGAAGAGGAATTTCAACTGAGGAAAAAGTCCACATCAGATTGCCCATAGGAAAATATGTAGGACATTTTCTTAGTTGATGGTTGATACTTGAGACCCAAGATCACTAAGGGCTGTGCCATCCCTGCACAGGTGGTCCTGTGGTATGTAAGATGGCAGAATGAGCAAGCCACGGGGTGCAGGCCAGTAAGCAGCACTTCTCTATGGCCTGTCAGCTCCCGCCTCCAGTTCCTTCCCTGACTCCCTTAGATAATGCTCTGTGATGTGAAACTGAAACCTGAAATTAAACCTTTCTTCCACAAGTTGCTATTGGTCATGGTCTTTTGCTGCTGACCAGCGCTCCAGAAGGGTTCAGGTCCTGAGAAAGGGAAGGGATGTTGGTGCAAGTGAAGACACAGACCACCTGTTGACATTGAAGGAGGTGACTCTGATAGCTCAAGCTGTCTTTACACAATCACAATCCTGTTCACCTGAGCAGCGGTATTATCGGTTATCTTATTTAAAGAAATAACACCAGCTTCATAAGCCCCATCATTATAAGAGCCCCCAATAGGTTCCCTTCCCCCTTCCCCTCTATTTTTGAACAATTTTAACAATTTTAATAAATAACAATTTTATTTTTCCCTACTCATCAAATAGCACCCGTCATAAAACCTTTTTCTTATTGCAGACAGAGATGTGCTCATTGTATAATGCAACCTTTTCTGATGTGCACCCATCAATTCCTGATGAAATTCCTATTAATCAGATACAACTTCCCCATTTTTAGTTTCTATTGATCAGACACAGCCTCCTCAGCACAGTGATGCAAACAGGACCCACTGCTCTTCACAACTGCCACAGGTTTACTCAGTGTGACTATAGTTGTTTCTCTAGGGACACGATTACATGTCCCCATATACTCACGACTAATGGTCACTTCTGGAGGATCAATAGAAGTAGAGAGAGGAGAGAAAGGTTTTAGCCTTCAAAAAGAGTACTGAGAAAGCACAGAATCATCCATAGTGCTTTCAGTCTGTGTGGTTCTGATTGCCTGTGACCATTCTTGGACCTTCAGTCCACAGGCACCATTATTGGACAAGCTGGACCACAACTGTAAGTCATTCCAATAAATCTTTTTCATATATATCTATTCTATAAGTTCTGTGACCCTAAAGAGCCCTGACTAATACATATCTTCCTCATGAAATGGTCAAAGAGATTGGTATGAACACGCTAGACATCACACAGTCAATTAACATGAGCATGTTAGTCTCGATGTGGTCAAGTTGAGAAAAATCAGACTGGGAAGTTTCCTGGTATAGAGCTAACGTTTTCCTTTTTCCTACACATTCTATCTGAATAAAGAGAACTTGTGTATCTCCTTTCATTTCACCCTCACTTAGAATCTGACTTGGAAAAGTGATTCTCATGAAGATACTGTGTAAATACTCTTACCAGGGTTTATATGACAGTCCATTCTCAGAGGTGCAAGATGGAAAAACCTACATTTTCTATGAAGTAAAGAATACTTTCCCAAATAACTTAAACTTTTCCCTGCGATGAGTGCTCCATTCTTAAAGACCTGCTATTCTTCTGACATTAAATTTACTCTGCTTGGCTCTTAATGCTGTTTTATGGGTTGGCAAGACTAAGCATATAAAGGTGCCTACTAGCAGCTGGAGATCCTAAATTAGATCCCAAGTCCCACATGGTAGAAGGAGAGAAGGATCTCTCTCAAACTGTCCTCTGATTTCCCCATGTGTGCTGTGGTACATACAGACCCAAAATAAATAAATAAAAATGTAATAAAAAAAGAACACTATCTTGCAATGTCACCCTCAATTCCAATAGTATCATAAGAAATATGTACTCTATCCTATTGAGCAAAATCACAGGGAATTTTTGTTACAATGTATTTATTTGTAAACTCTAAAACTTAAACAGCTTCCCAGTCATTGTAAAAGTGTTAGAGGATAAAGCAGCCCTGGAATCCAGGTTTAGCTCATTGTCTAGTTCTCAAGATGACTGTAGGCAGGCAAGGGTTCTTCCTAGGCTTAGTGTGAGATACTGGTTTTCTAACAGGGGCTGTATGTATTCCCCAATTCTCTGGGAGAGCATCAGAAATGCTGGAGCTAGAGTCCCAGTCTCAGAGATTCAAATGCAACTGCTCCAGAATGATTGGCTGGGTTTGGGGGACTTGCTAAAGTATCATGGACGACTCTATTGTCAAGGCTGGGTACTATCTGTTCAAGGTGAAGAGTCCTGTTTTTGATGATCTCATTAAAGACCAGATAGCCTTGGCCTTCTCACTAAGACAGCATAAAATAAAAAGTTAAAGTAAATGTCAAGTGTCCTGCAACATATTAAACATTTTGGGGTTAAGATTAATTTTTTTTCTCTTTGCTCAGGAGAACCATACTAGGGTTGTTTGGAGATTGTAGTTTTCTCCCCCTTCCTTTTCTTTGCCCAATACCATAAAGTGATTCAGAATGAAAAATTCTACTTCTGTAAGATCTAAAGCATCTAGAAGCGGGGACACTTGATATAGAATGTGCTAATCTTCTATGTTAGCTTCTTGTTTCCATCATGGAAAAATAGGGGTATGCAGATGGCCAAACCCCAGTCATGCATGCTTAACAGGTCCTGGGAATACAAGCGCATGGTAGGTAACCATGTTCTTTCCTGTTTGGAAAAATATCTTTAGATTCTTCAGGACTTTGAAAATGTTTAAGTCTTAAATTGCTATCAACAGGAATTTGAGCTGATTCACCCACCTATGTAATCAATTCTACTAAGTAGAAGCACATGACATTTTCAGCTTAACTTTTTTAATCTCTAAAACTTGAACAGAGTCTGAATCACTGTAAAAATGTAACAAGATAAAAAACAACACTGAAACAAAATGTAGTTTGGAGATCAAAGGTTTTAGAGGGTTGTCCCATGATCAAGAGGAGCTAGCCACTCAGGACAGTAGGAGTTGAGTTTACATTCCGTGAGTCACTTCACTTCAGATGTGACCCTCTTTGTGGTCCTTTGTTCAGCTCTGGCTTACCTCTTTAGCCTACTGGCTGCTCCAGAGGGAATTATCTTTCTGATTCCACTGGTAGTGAACTTCTGAGCACCCCAAGGGCTTGAAGTGGCTGCTTCTCAATTTTCTGTATCCTCCAAAGGACCAAGGGCATACAGAAGGAACAAGGAGATTTGGGTGCCTCTATCATTGCACGACTCTTGGTGTTAAGGGCTTATTTACCCAAGGTTAGAGAAGTATATTAGATCCTATGTTTTTATAAAGTTCTATTAAAATGCAATTAAAAGCTCTAAAGTGTGCATTAGTTGTTGAGTTTACCCGACCTATACAATTCCAACACAGAACAGCATAGTACCGAACAACAAAACCCTTCCAACAACTGAAGGATCCTACTTTGAGGCACTGTGTATTACCAGTGTGGTGACAAAAGCCTCAGTTGAAACCTTGATCTGACCTTTACTGATATGCAGCCTACAGCTCTTCCTCTCTGAGATGGTTTTCAAACCTGTTTACTTACCTGAAAAAGGTGGCGGTCTGCAGGAAGGGTCACCATAAGTAAAATGTACAATGCCTGTGAGACTGCCATTCTGGGGAGAGATAAGCCCCTCTATCTTTTTCACTGAATGGCCATAGTCAGAAATCAACTTTAAGGACTCGAATTTGGCTTCTTCTTCTATTTTCTTGGTTCATTTGATTAAAAAAAAAAAAAAAACCCAAACAAACCTAACAAATAAATCTGTGTAGACAAAGCACCTAGCAAGAACATTGCTTTGTGTGTATCTTCCTGCATTTTCAGGCATGTATGAATTCACAAAATAGTGTCCTCCCCTCGGTAACAGTGAGTAAATTACAGTATGCTGATCTGTGTGTTTATACTGTCTGTACTCCATGGAGCTGAGGGGAATGTGGCTCAGTAAGTAGTTCTTGGTTCTTGGACTTGCCTTTGATACTCTGCTTATCGCAGGCAGGCTGATCCCACTGTTTCTGATCTCTTCATGTACAAACAGGAAAAAAGAAAGCTTTATATGCTCCCCTAAGAAGCTGCCCAAGGGAGGCGTGGCTATGGAAGGGCCATGCTATATGACCTAGCAAACTGTCTTTTTCATTCTGCTCTTTGTACAACCATTTTTCCTTCAAGAGTAGGTTTGCAAGTAGCATTACCTACCTTACTCTCCTAGTTTCTGCCCAAATTTCTCAGGAAAGCACAGACTTTGTGGAAGCCAGCTTTCTGTTGCTACAATACCTGACAGAATCAGCTTAAACTGGGAAAAGGTTTACTTTGGCTCAGTTTTCGAGGATTCAGTCTGTGGCTAGCTAGTTGTCTGTGACACTGTAGCCTGAGGTGAGGTAGGGGTGGTAGGGATACAGGTGCAGCAAAGGTACTTAGGGGCTGAGAAGTGAACAAAAAAGGAAGGGACAGGATCCCACAATCTGCATGAGGGCACAAAACTCCAATCAGTGATCAAACCTCTTCCCACAGGCCCTACGTCGTATAGGTTCCATTGCATTCCCAAAGCACAAAGTTGGAGCACAAGGCTTTCACAGAGAGGACTAAGGGGGAAAAATCAAGATCCAAACTATAATTTATATATATACCATGGCTGCCAACTACAAAGAGAATATATTATAATGATTTTTCATTATTGTTCTAAGGTATGGGCAAATGTTAGCCTAAGAACTTTTGCTTTATTGCTAACTTCTTCCCCAAATATACTGACTGACATTTAAGAAATGCAAATATGTCTAGGTCACTCCTTTAAAAGTACAGCAGGCAATTTCTATGGCAGTATTAGTGCGTAGGGTACTATATTAGGTATAAGGACAGCCAAGACAGTTTCTGTCCTCAAGGAAACAAAGCCATGTAACACTAGTAAGCCAAGATTCTATTGAATTTGTCTTTCTTCTTTCTCTTTCTTCATTTCCTTCTTTCCTTCCTCCCCAACTCTCTCTCCTTCTTTCCTTTCTTCCAGTCCCCAGCATTGGATCCAGGGCCTTACACATGCCACACAATTATACTAGTACTGAGGTACATCCCTAGCTCTAAGAAACCAAAGAAACACACAAGCACTTCCTATTACTTGTCTATTTCTATGTAATCAGGTACCTTAATAAAAACCTTTCGTTTACCTGCCAAAGGAAGAATGCTTCTTGACCCAGACAGAGGGTACATGCATGTATTCCTCTCAACAACGGGGAGGGTGGGGTAGGAGGATCATGATTTACAGCCAGGCTACATAGTAAGATCTTGTCTCAGAAAACAAACTACAAACCAACATGCATGATGCTCACATACTACTAGCCTACTGTGTCTTCTGTATCCATGGGTTCTACACATGTGCATTCAGTCATCTGTATTGAATATGACTTGTCATATTCCCTAAAAATATATCCTAGCAACTATTAACACAGCATTTAAATTATATTAGGTATTATAGGTCATCTAGGGATAATTAGGAGAAGATATGTATGGGTTATACTAAAATATTACACCATTTTCTATTATAAGTGTGAGCATCAACAGGTTTTGGTATCCAGGTGATGGGAATGCAAGAGCCTGAACCAGAACCAGCCCTGAGATCTAGTTTGAACATTTCTCTTTTATTAACTGTTTGCGGAATACTTAGTAAAACTATGGGCACACAGATCAATACTGTGAATAAGAAAACAACCCTGTCTCTGTGGAAGTTTGAAGTTCAGGATAAGGCTAAGGATGACTAAGAAAAATGCCACAGCAAAACATGCTATACATTAGAGTGTGAAGTCACATCTGGAAACTTTGTTAGTTCAGAGAGTTCAAAATCTCATCATGAAAGAAAGGCAAAGAAATAGCACTGGGGCCTCCTTCAGGGCTAGTGAAAGTAGAAGGGCTTCCTGGGAAAGCCTTGTGCGCTGCTAGGGCTGAGTGCTAGATATGAATTGTGAGGATGTAAGAATGCATGGTCATCAACTTGTAGGAAAAACCAAAGCAGGCTAAGCTTCCAGGAAGAAAAGTACTTTAGTATTAGGAAAAATGTGGGCAGCCTCTCAGGTAGCTACAAACTGCAAATACAGCTCATGATTATTTAAAAGCAAACAAACCAAAACCCATTAAGTCTGGCTCTGTTGGCAGACCTTGTTTAATGTAAGAAAATTCCTTATTTTTTTTCTTCCTCTCTACTTCAGTCATTGTAGCAGCTCTTCTGACTCCCAGGACAGGAATGCTCACTAGGAAGGAGTCAACGGTCTTTCTCCATGAAGCCTTTGTTTCAGCTGACAGCACATAACCAGGTATTACCTAATCCAGCATACAATGTCACCATGAATGTACCACTGGGAAGTACTGGATAGTCAGTAATGGTGGTAGCCAGTGATATAGTCTGTCTTCACTTAAACCCAGCATTCACCATTCACAGGATGTTTTGGGGGAATTTAACAAGTATCATCATTTATTTTTGGTGTCAGAAAATATCAAATATAAAGAATGTGAAGTCTATGGAGCAGCTTCTTTGTGTGGAATGGCTGGCTCCAGGTCAGAGCAGGCCATAGTTCTCCTGGTTCCTGGGTCAAAGTCTATGAGTGGGTACCTACAGAGCTGTTAGAGTTGGTCTATGTCTGTGCAAGCAATTCTTCAATGTCCTCGACAACGGCTGCTCAATTTAGATGGTTATATACATATGATTCATAAAAAAGATACTATTTCTCAGGAACTAAGTGCTCAATTCCTTACTTTTTATAGGCTAGGTCTAATTGGAAAAAAGGATAATACTTAAATACATACTTATTTCCATAGTAATATGTCTGTCTCAATGAAGATCATTATGGCACGTTAGAGAAGATTCAGAGCTAGTCTACGATTTGTGGTTGACTAATCCTTGAGATGACAGCTTTCCTTAGCTTGTGACTCAAAGCCTGGTGTTTTAAAAACATGCCCAGTGTAGACCTACATTAACTTCAAACAATAGGGCTAGGGAGCGCAGAACAGTGGGAGAGCAGATGCCTCAAAGTGTGAAGTCCTGGGTTCCATGTTTAGCATTGCAAGAGGAAAGATGATGATTTATTCCTTTGTCTTCATCCAAAAAACTTAACAATAGATACGTTTAAAAGAGATGAAATACAATGACCAAGGAAGGAGAGCTTCTGAATAAGTGTTTTCACTGAGGTATATCTTGCTCAAACATGTTTCTTCTCTTATATCACTCCTATTACAGCTCAGGGAGAGCAAAACCAAAAGAACTCAAATGGTGATTGAGAATGAGATGTATAATTTACCTTTTGAACATTACCCAGGAAACTACACTTCATAGATACACAGGTAAAATGCATTTGACTCAACAGAAATTCCACCTGGGCTAGTAAGTGCTCAGTAAATGAGTGTGCCTTGCACCAAAACAGAAGTCATCATCTCCCCACGGAGGATACCAGAGAAAAACATAAATCAACACAAGCAAAAGGGAAGCCCTCCTCTGCCCTCCCTAAAAGATGCAACATTGTCCCTTTGTCCCATGCTTTGTAACATGGCTGGCTTCAGCTTTGATTTTGTGAAAGGACAAGCTGAGTAGGGAAGCATGAAAAGCTTCCCAGTGAAGGCCACTTTAGCCATTGCTTGTCAGGGAAAGCACAGTTGGGGCTGCAACCTCAAATCCATGGGGACATTCTGGCAAATGCTTCTTAAATAGATGGCTAAACTTTAACATGTTGAGAATGTGGTTTACACATTTTTTTGAAGGTGGTTTTAAAAGAAAGGACATTGGAGCCTGGCCTGTAGAAATCAAATTGTTTGTACGTTGCAGAGGAAAACTGCTACCTTCCAATACAATCTAAAGGAAGACACAGGAAAAGGACATATCCACATACCAACTCTCATATTCAGAGCCTGTTGGCCTTCTGTTAAGACCCAAAGTATGAGTCTTCCTGAGAGCTGGCTTAAAAGGGAGAATGGTGTAGATGTGTGGGTCCATTTCTCCTAAGGTCACCTTTGTTCTCGTCTATGTCTGACTCTTAAGGCTATCATTAAAGAAACTTACACAACGTATCCCAAGAGCTCTGGGTGGTCTCTGTGCATAGAGTGACACAAGGTGGCACCCCAAATGCATACTATCATCACCACCCCCACCTTCTTTTTCCAACATGGCCCTGCTGCTTTACCGACAGTGGTAGACAAGCAACTTGCCCACTTGACTCTGCTGAGAGTCTTGCCTATAAGTTTGCAATCCTCACCACTGCTCAAAGACAGTTCATGGAACATCAGGAGCCATGGCTCTGGGGACTATATGGTGGTGTGAGGGGGGAAATAGATGGACACTATTATAAAAAATTCCCTAGTGAAATTCCTGTGCAGTCTAGACAAAGCACAGCACATCCATCCATATAGAGTGCTCTCTGTATAGAACAAGCTAAAGAACTACTAAAAGAAAACAGGTTTCTTCTAGACAGAAAAGGTAACCTTGTTTCATGCATGTCCATTTTGGAGGAATCTAGCATATAGGCAGCCTGCAAACAGATAAGAAACATGTTCTTTACAGGAATGCTGACTGGAAAGACTCGCTCAGACTTCAGGGTTAACTGGAAACTCCTACAGAAAACAGGGAGGCAGGAAATTATTCTAAATTCTCACTGAAGAGGTCTTTTTATAGCTTCAGAGCAGCTATATATTGAACAAACAGGAAAAAAAGTAATGTTCTATATAGGCCAAGCTATAAAACTAAACTACCCTTCTCTTTGCTCTTTCTTAAACTTCAACAGGGGACTGAAGAATATTTCATTCATACCTCAAAGCTCCATCTATCCAAAAGATACAGGGTTCACGTTGGGTGCAATTCCAGTCACTGTATATAAATTCATGCTGTGTTTGTGAGCCTTTTATTGAAGTCCAAGACAGAGTATGGCCATCTCCTCTGCTGACTGCTTTATTATCACCTTTTAAGTGAAGATCAATCCTTGGAGCTAATCTCAGTTGATCTATCTAGGCATAGGGGAAAGCACTGCCAGAAGAGGATTAAAAAATGATTAATTTTTATTTTATGTGTATGGATGTTTTGCCTGCATTTATGTCTGTAGCAGATGCATGCCTGGTGTCCATATAGGCCAGAAGAGGGCACTGAAGTCCTTGGGACTGAAGTCGCAGATGTTTCGAATATCCATGTGGGTGCCAGAAATGGATAAAATCTGGGCCTTTGGTCAGAGTAGTCAATACTCTTAATGGCTGAGTCATTTCTTGATACCTTAGGATAAAATTTAAGCTCTGTTTCTGCTAGATTAGATGAGGGAAGCGAAAAGACCTAGATCTGAGAAGAATCTCAATGAAAAAGAGCTTCTATAAGGTTCTGATAAACCTCATAATCCATCTCAAGTCTGTTTCCAAAAAGCTTATCAATTATGTGGTACAGAGCAGGTGGTCTATACATATGACAGGAAAAGACATCATGCAGAATTGCAAAGTGCACAATGTTTGGACTGAGGTAGAAGAATGTTAAATATAGTTGAGAAGCTCACCTGGTAAGGGGACAAGGAAAAGTAAGATGAAACCAGTACTGCCATTCGGGAGGGACTTAGGAAAACATTTTCATCTTTCTCTTGCCTGAAGGTTATATTGTTCTTTAACTACTGTTTCATTTTCTGACAAGAAAACAGTTTAGTCGTATTTGCTCTAGTCATACTAAAATTCTTCTCACGAATAAAAGAAAGCTACAGCAGAGGGGCTGGCAACATGAGAGAAATAATTCAGCTTTCTGGTAGCAGAAGCATTATGCCAAGACAAGAATGTGAAATTTATGATGAATAAACGCTGGTGTACACCTTGGCTCATCTACAGCCTAAACTCAGCAGAATTAAGTTCTTTGTGAGTTATGATCAGTGAGATCAGCACAGATAAGTTTATTTGAAAATGTGTCAGTAGTTTCTGCAGAGAAGGAGGGGACAGCTTTTTATGACAATCATGGGAGCTGAGAACTGGAAGCAGCTTTAGAAATTGGAGCATAATTGTTTTATTTTTCCCAACAAGCAAACTGAAGGTTCATAGATGTAAATTTGCTAGTTCAAGCTTCAAATGACTTTAGCTTCCTACTCTCAAATACATGTACATAAAGCATTTAATTTTACTCTTCCCAATTAAAATTAAATAAGTAGCTATAATTTACTTTAGGGTGGTTTTTAATTGTGAAAAAACACCTAACATAAACTTTATCATCTTACTCATTTTCAATTATACCGTTTAACAGTGTTAACTATGTTCAGACTTTGTCGATGAGATCTCTAAAATATTTTCTGGAACCAAAACTGTGTACCCTTCAGCATCTCCCATTAGGTCTGTGATACCATAGTTCTGCTTCTATCTCTCTGATCGTGACCAATATTACCTCATATATGCAATCATGCAGCAGCCGTGCTTTCACGTCGGGCTTATTTAACTAAACAGCCTACTCTCGTGTTGTACCCATGTTTAGCTAGAGTGACTCACACTCCACTGTAAGTACAGACCACATATCTATCCATCTGTCAACAGATATTTGGGTTACTTGGACTTTTGGACTTTTGTACACAGTGTAAAATTCTTTCAATGTGTTACAAATATCCCTAATATAGGAACTAACCTTACTTTAGCTCACCAAAACCACAGCTAAATTTTATGTTTTTGATCCAGATATTCAATAGTACTTTGGCTAAATGTGTGCATGTGAAAGATACACTATCATTTCCCCTGCAGAACCTAAACCAATCCTACTGTTTTCAGAGGTGTGTTGTAGGATGAGACTTACGAGGTAGATTTCACATTCACTCTCATCACCACCTAGGGTCCTGGTGTACACAATACAGTGTCAGACAAGGACAGTTGTCAGAGTTACCTGCTGCTCATCTCACAGCAGCTCATTCAGAGCTTCTGGAACATTTCTCTTGAACGGCAACAGATCAGCAAAGAAAGTAAGAACAAATACGGTTTGGAATTTATCTGCTACTCAAAATACTCACGAATTGAGCAAATTAGTTTGCTTTTGGAGGTTTATAGAAATAATTAAGTTCACACTCAGAAACACAAAAATACTTCGCTCTGTTCACATATATGCTCAGACTAACCAAACTCCAACCCCCTATATCTTTAACATAGCACACTCTGTCAACTCCTGACGCTTCCACAACAGGTTCTCAATCCTAACCCTTCTGCTGTCTGAGCTGCATAGTTAAAGAAAAGAAACACTGGAGCACAAAGTAATGACTATTGGAAAGCTGGTGCTAAGATCACTATGTCTGAACCCTGACATCATCTGGAACCAGAGCACACCCACTTTATCTTCTTATCATGCAGTCGCACACAATAGCACTAATGTATTTCTTCATACTAACACTTGAGAAATAGGAGAAACTATGGTTTTCTGGTTGCTGCCTTTCTGTCAAAGTACATTTTAGTAACTCCTGTCCTTGATAAGATTACCAAATACTTTTGAAATACTTTTAGTACTATATTCAGCAGTATGTTGAAGCTAGTGGCCAGAAACATCTCAATACAAAATAATTCTCCTTTCCTACAGATCACAGACTCACCTAGTTCATGTCATTATGGAAAAGGTCTGTGGGATATACTGTCTCCAACACTGCACATTAACCAACTTCCTTAAGAAGGTTTTCTGCTATCTGAGAATCTGACTCTCGAGTCATTTCACTCTAATGAGCACTGTTTGCATGGCTTAGGTAGAAAGGAGGATACTAGAATAGTATAATAAAAGAAACTCCTATTAGTTAGGATATTTAGGATTCAGAATTTAGGATTTCTGAAATCATGGGATGATTTTTTTAAGATGAATTAGTTTTGGAAAGCTTTCAAGCAGAGCTGCTATCAATCAGGACTTGGCTGGAAATTCCCAAAATCATGGTCATATATATGTGTCCAGATGAATCTTACCAATACAGACCCCTAAGCATTTCCTGTGTTCCACTCCCTACAGTCTCTCCCTCTGTCTTGCTCACAGGCATGCGGTGAGTAAGCTAGATTTAGAACAAAGGTCAGAACATTATTTCATAATACGCAGAAAGCGTTTCCTTTCTGATGAACACATGATCTCCATGAACACCACGGGAAAGAAGGCCCAAAGGGCTAAAGATGCTGGAGGCATTTCCCCAGCCAGAGTAGCCAAGGAGTACAAGACAAGTAATCACCCACACCACGGTGTTCACATTAGGTTCCTTTAAATGGAGAAAAGCCAGCCAGCCAGGTGTGGTGGCATACACCTTTAATTCTAACATCTGGGAGCCTGAAGCTAGCCTGAGCTATACAGTGAGACTCTGTCTAAAAAACTAACAAAGCTAGAAAATCCAGAGAGTGTGGCAAACTGCAGACTATAATGGATGAGGATGATTAACTGATAGCAATTACAGAAGGGTTGTGGAACTTATTCAGCAGCAAGACCCAAGACTGAATCTGGTGGACTTTCTTGCTCCTTGCCTGAGATGAAAACACTATGGGCAATTCTTTGCTGCCAGTCCACTTGTGAGCTACTCGCCCGGCCCATCCTCAGTCTATTTTTACTGGATGGTTCTATCTGGTCCATACCCTAAATGTCACCCAACGTTTCTGACTCCACCTGATGAACAAACAGGGGAGGTAGGTTTAGTTACATCTACTCCAGAAGTTGCTTTTAGCAGAGAAGCTAATATACACTGCCATGGGCCAGTGTTTTTCCTGAGGCATCTTATGCAGATAGAGTGATAGTTTAGCAGAAGGCAGAGTAATTAATTCATTTGCTGGCCCTGAGACTTGATACAGTGAATAGAGCCAAGAGACTTGAGACAGGCACACCAGACTGCAATTTTCAGGAAGAAAGCCGGCAAGAATGTAAAAAAACAACCAACCAACCAACCAACCAACCAAACAAACAAAAAACCAGGTACATGTGTGACCATTATTATGGGTACAAAGTAGGAGGCTGACTTGCTCACAGAAAAGCAATCTGCTTCTTCCTGAAATGAGAACAATGCTCACAGCTTTGTGAAGGTTAGGAAATACTGGTGCCACTTTGAATCCCTTGGGGTTGCCACAATGAAGATTCAATATCCTGCATATGAAGCATGTGGAGAGAGACTGAATGACCCGAGGAGAGGCTGAGCTAGGAAAGTGACGTTCTTATCATTCTGGGAACAGAAAGGCAAGGATGACTTTTATCTATCTCTTTCTACTGAGCCAGGAGCTAATAATGTCCATGAACTTCTGAGTTTGCTAAAGAATGAAGAGAGCTGAGCTCATGTCTGGCCTTTGGCCTTGGAAAAAGCTTTCCTGAACCTTGGGTTTTGTTTGGAGAGTTCTTTAAAAATTGAAAAATCTTATTGTGCTTTTGGTGGTCTCAGCATCAGGGATGATTAAAGTGACAGGGGAAGCTGCCCTGAGAAGCTGACTAGCAGGCCACATCATATGAAGTGGGGGGATTTCAGCTGGACAACTTTCTTTAGCATCAGTGTATCTGGCAGCTGAGCTGGTGTCCAAGGCTTCTGGTTCAAAGGACTGAGGGGAATTATGGCTGAATTGTGTGATTGGGGTCCACCCGCTCCAGAAGAGGGGCTTGACAGGAAGGAGACTACACAACTCTGGCAGCACAGATCCTGTGAATGAGGTGACCTTGGGACAAACTGCACATTTCCATTTAGTTAACAAACACTGGGAGTTAGTTCTATGTGAGGCTGTTCTTTATATGGTAGATAAGAATGGCAAATACTTCTCAGGTGTGACTATCATTTTAGGGCTTTTCATATTTTACCTAATTGGATGCCTACCACAATTCCATTTGTACTTCCCACTATGCACTGAGAGGTTAAGTATCCTGTTCAAGGTCATACACTGGGAGCTCAAGTTTGGACTTAGTGCAGATAGGTTCTTGTGCACAGTGACTATGGCACAGGTCAGATCCTGTTCACATAGGGTGGGGCAAAACAGATAAGGCTCTGCATACTAGTATTTTAGGTACTGATAAGTAATCTGAAGAATAAGGGGCATGTAGCTACAGAAGAAAAGCATACCCTCAGAATCTGGCTCGATTCCTCTGGAAAGTGGTAAGTGAAAGCTGGCTGTGCATCGTGCCCAGCAAATGGGAACAGTGTGGGTGAGAGGTAGGAAAACAGTGAAGGGCCTCTGAGGATCTCATAAGAAGCCTCAGGGGAAAGTTCAGCAGGATGGTGAGTAGATCTGTTTTTTTTTTTTTGTTGTTGTTTTTTGAAGATGATCATATTGGTGTGTAAATAGGTCCCAGGGGATACAAGTAAGGCAATTCAGATGGCTATGACAATGGCCAGGGCAGGATGGTATGACAATCTAGTCTCCTCTCCTCCTTTAGGCCTTTGCTCTAAGGCCAGCCATATGGCAGCTTAGAGCAAGTAGGCTCAGCTAGTACTCTACTATGGTAGATGTGGCACTTGGATTCAGAAGACTTGACACAAAAGGGAAGTAAACAGGAATTGCTCAGATGTAACTGACTAGGTTTTCCAGTGCAGTGAGAGTACTGCTTTAGTCCAGCCTATCTGACATGGCAACCCCGGCCTTGGAAGAAGGCAGTGTACATCCCTTATGAGGAAAGTGCAGTCACTGGGCTGTCCTGAGGTCGGCACCACTAGCTTTGCTCACAGTTCATTTCTCATGATGTTTTTAGTGTACGCTCACTGGGAAGTTGGCAGAAGGCCACGGTTTGTCTGGTCTTTTTATTTTTTGATACTTTCTCTTTGTAGTTTTGGGGATAGACTTAAAGGGCCTTGTGAACAGTAGGCAAGTGTCCTATCATGAAGCCATGACCCTAACCCTGGTTTATCTTTTGAGAGTAGTTTCATTATTTCAAACCACGGGGCAATACAAACAGTTAAAGACGACATGAGAGATGGTGATCCTGTTTCAAATGCAGTTTGTATTCTGATCATGCTTGCTGACCTCTACACAGAGAAACATGCAGAAGAACTGAATTGTTTTGTGTTTATATAATGCACAGAATCAAACTGCTTATTTTCCTGAGTTCTACTGCTAGAGGATCCCATGAAATGATGCAACCACTGGAGCCTGGAAAGCACCATCGGCCTCAAGTTTTCCAAGTGACTCATGTAGCTGTAGCTCTCAAGTGTATGCAAATGTATGGATTGGCCTTTTCCTGGTGACCTTATTAGCTTGTGTAGGCCTTAAGCTGATGATCGTTTTCCTAGGCATGGCTGAATGTGGCTTGATATTCTCTCACTATTTAATTGCAGGATTCAGAGGATTCTCAGTCTTGATGCTACTCAAGAAGAGTTTGCTCCACTTTGTAAAAAACAGAAACATACTTAATCTTGACATGAAATGCAAATTTCATTTTTCATACTATTTTCTTGTTTAACTTTTATTTTGAGACAACTGTGAAAAGCATCAGGGAAAGACTGAATGTGATGTGACGTTGGCCATGCAGGGATCTTCTAAGGGGGAACCAACAAAGCCACACTAGAACACAACAGAACTCTGCAAATGCTCACCCTCCGCACTTGGCACTTCATAAACGAATTTGCTATAAGAGTGAAAACAGATGAAAAAAGAACTGGAGCTATGGCAACTTGAAGAAAGGTGAAATGGGAAGTTTAGGGCAGAAAGCCGATCAACAGGAGACTACAGTAGTCTTTGACATTTCAGTTATTCAGAAGTCCGACACTATAGAATTGCACTAGCCAGGAGACTGTGCTGCATATAGGCTAGGCTCACCTTACAAAGATCCAGAAAAACAAGCCTGAGTCAGGGTGATTCAGAACAAAACCAGAAACACCTCTCAGCTTCACTGTGGGCCAGCATGTAAGCAGATGCACTGTCTAGAAACACACCTGTCACATGGTAACATACCTAATGCTTGTAATCCATTCTATTCATCTTAAATTCTGATGACAGATAGTAGGAAAGTAGGATATATTTATGCCTTGGTATAAGGCACATAGCCATGTACAGAACATCCTAAAAACACTTGCATTAAAACACACTTTTCTTTCCCCTGGGGTTTCTCACACTGAAACCATGAACTTCAATAAAGCCTAAGAGCCCAGAGCTCAGTTTCCTAGAAGAACCAGGCCCCAGGAATCCCAGAAAGCTGGTATTTCCCTGTAGAATGTCCTTGAATCTGGTGATAGGACAGTTTATCTTGGTATGTCTGCATTAGGAAAGAGGACAGTGCCTCACCATCCTGTGGTGTAAATCACAAGCACCAAAGCAGTGCTGTCCAATCAAGGAGGGAATGTCAAAGCTGAAGACGAATAATGAAAAGCAGTCTGTCACTGAACCATCTTACCTGTCTGCGGATTATTTCAAGGTCTCTTTTGGCTTTATTCACCAGGGCTTGAATTTCTACGGGGTCTTTTACATTCTTATTTTCTCGGAAGGCATCTCTTATTCTCCTGACAGCATACATTCTAATGAATTCAGAAAAAAAAAAGAAAAGATGTCAGCAGGTATGAGGTTCTGCTTTTAAATGAATTTAAAAGATTTTTTTCTCTAGAATTAATGGTTGTATATTCTCCTACTGATAACCCAGTTTGATCTTTGCTTGTCTATTTATTTGAGGATGGCTAAGCAAGCAGCTTTAGGAAAACAAGTCTATCCCAAACAAGTCACATACACGAGGCACACTGCTGCTGGGATGCTCGCTAAACCGCCGGCTCTCCACAGTGCGCACTGGGATGCTCCTTAGACCGCCGGTTCTCTACAGTGCATATGTCTGGTTTCCCTCCATTAGCATGGATAACTGTACCTTTACTATGAAGAGACAAACCACGAACTCGGAGGACAAATGATACATTTCATATGCGTGTACAAGGACAGCGATCAGCCTCCTAACTCCTGTCCATCATATGATGGCTGGGCAAGCAGGCCCATGGCATCTTTGGTGTACTTTTTTTTTTAAAATGACACACTGTTGCTGTTCTTCATGGCACCAACTATTTTAATTCTACTTTTTCTAGACCAGGTCTTGCCACGTAGGCCAGGGTGGTCTACAGCTTGTGATCTTTCTGCCTTGGCCTGAGGAATACTGGGATTATAGGCATGAATTTCCATTCTTTGCTTAATTCTAATATATATTCATTCTCCTTCCCTCTCCCCTACACCCCTTGTTTCTTTCTTTCTTTTTTCTTTTTCTTTTTGTTTTTTTTAAGACAGGGTCTCTCTGTGTAGCCCTGGCTGTCCTGGAACTCCCTTTGTAGACCAGGCTGGCCTTGAACTCAAAGATCCATCTGCCTTCTGAGTGCTGGCATTAGAGGTGTGCACCACCACCGCCTGGCTTAATTCTAACATTTTAATCTACTTGCAAACTGGTTTTATAACAAGAACTGATCTCCACTGTCATTTTTTTCTTGTCGCTGGAGCTCCAGGCAAAGCATGTGCCTGTCTACTGAGCTCTGCCTATACCCTTCAACCATTCAGCAAAGCTTCTGCAAGAACACCACAGCCTAGAGAGGCCGTCAATACCCTGATTTTTTTTTTTAAATAACAGGCGAGTGGTTCAGAACACCTAAAAGAGAAAGAAAATTTCACAGAATGGAAATAAATGTAAAATTCTTCAAACTTTAAGAAAATCAGAGTTACTCAAAATGTTCTACAACTCATACCAACTTAGCTTAAGGTCAAGTTCAGAAGACTTGGCTCTGCACTTTTACAGTCTCTTAGCTTTCCAAAGCCCTTACCTAAGGAAATTTGGCTGCATATCTTAGAATTAAAGAAGCCAAAGCCAGCTGGAGAGAGGGCGAGGCGGGTAAAGGAGTTTGCTGCTCAAGCCTGGTGATCTGAGTCTGATTCCCAGAAACCACGTCAAAGTGGAGAGAAAACTGGTGCCACAGTGTTGCCCTCTGACCTCCATACATGCACTGTGAAATCTGTATGTCGTCCTCCCCAATACAAACACAGGTACACACACTCGCACACGCAAATACACACAATGTCAACAACCTCATTTCAGTTTCTAGACATACCTTTGACATGACAATACCATGGTGCCCTTCTATTTTTTTCCCCTTTGGCATGGAGTGTCACTGGCTCAGAACCACAGACATGTTTTTGCATGGGTAGTTTCTTTCCCAGTTATGCCGCTCTCCTCCAAATGCTCAGTTTTGGGCAGGTCAACACACTCCACAGGACCCTTACATTGTGGGAGGGTTAACCACCAGTTATTTAAATCCTGTTTGAATCTGTTTCTTACAGTTTTTTCTCCTTTCCTCTTTTAATGTATTTAATTCTGGTGACTAAGGGAAAACATTTATCATTAAGCACACTGTGATGATCAGCCTCTTGCTTATATCACTATGAATATTTCAAATAAAAATGTGCACTGCTATAATGAAAGAGTCAGCCAGCCCGTACGCAGTTCATGTTAACAGATGATCCTCAAAGGGAGATGCTGCCAGAAATTAAGTTTAACACTCACATGGTACATAATACATGCACTCTGTGCACAGAACTGCGTGCTAAAAGGATGCAAGCCACAATCGCAGCCTCCAGCACTTGAATGCTCAAATCCATGTTAGAATCCAAAGAATGACCTGACCAGTTCATGTATGACCTCTCACTTGTCATTTTTCATCAGCATTCAAAGTGTGGACTGTCTGCCATCCAAACCCAAGTCAAGTATCCCAGTGACAAAATAGTTCAACTCTTTTACGTGGTCTCTTTGGAGTAAATGCCCAACCTCCAACTGCCCTCAGTACTGGGTAGTTCAAACTGTCAACTTGAAACAAGCTAAAACCACCCAGGTAAGGGTCTTACTGAGGAATTACCTGTATGAGGTTAGTCTGTGGGCATGTCTATGGGAGAATGTCTTGATTATTAACTGAGATGGGAATATCCACCCTGAAGGTGAGTGGCACCATTTCATGGGCTGTGCCCTGAACTGTTTAAAAGAGAGAAAGCTAACTGGGTCCAAGTGAGCAAAGAAGTGCGTATGTTCTCTTTGCTCTTGACTGTGGATGTGATATGATTAGCTGCTTGAGTTTCTGCCTTAAATTATTCTCAAGGAGAGAGGTTCTTAAGTCTTCCTATTGTCTAGCTTACTGGTTTATCCTTTCTTATCTTTGGGTCTACGCCCTCCTGTAGACCTTTCTGACATGATCATCTGTTTACTCCTCAGGATTAGGTCTCACGAATCACCAGGCCTTAATATCCAGTGAACTAAGTGGAATACAGAACACTAATTTTCTGTGTAAAACATTACCATAAGTTTTAGGTGGGTGTGGGGTGTATGCCTTTACTACTCAGGACACTAAGGTCAAAGAAAGTTAGTGAGAAGTCCCTAGAATAAGATGAAGGAACATAACGTGAATACTAAGAGTGAACAAATCAAATTACTTAGGAAATTAAAGTTATAATGGAAGGGAATGTCCCAGAGTTGAGCGTAAACACTTGACAAGACTTATTAGATTTTAACAACTAGTGGACAGTGTTATGATATTTACTAACTGTAAATCTCCAACTCCAAGGTTGGAGAAGACAACAATGTTAAAGGAGAAAGACCTTGAAGCAGATGATAGTGAATGACAGATATGTGCTCAGCTATACATATTTTAATCCTCAAAAAAAAAGACTACTTTATACACATGACCGTCCAAAAGGATAACAAAGCATTAATAACCTACAGTTCAGTACCAACCATGAGGTGGATGGGACCTGATATGTCTTTTCTCATTCAGTCCTCACACACTGACTCAGACAGATTTGACCTAGTATGTGGCAATGCTGGGCTCTGAACCCAGGTGACTATCTTTCAATCCTAAACTATGCCACCCAAGGTTAACAAACTATCCAATATTTGATAAGTGCTTGGCCTAAGCCAAATCAAGCCGTTACTCATTTGAAAAGGCATTATAAAACTGATCTCTGGCACAGAAAAGCTTAAAAAGGTCATCTTATCTCTCAACACTGTCAAGTGTTCCTACAAATATTTCAAGTGTTAGCCTGTCTTACAAACAGACAAGTGGCTGAGAGCCTTAGAAGGAAAGAACTGTTGATAGAAGCACCAAGAGGAAGTGAAATAATTGAATTTAATTGTTTCAAAAGAAAGCAATGAAAACTGAAAGGTTGTAGAGCAAGGCCATTAAATTACCACAAGAAAACACACCTTGGGGACCAACGCAAAGTTTCTGAATTCTGGGGGAACTATCAATACAACCTACTATACTTTTGTTCAACATTCTCTCATTTCTTTCCACTGTCCAGAGATCACTGTCAAATGGATTATCAAGGACGCTGGGCCACCTGGGCATCTCTCCTACTTGTTCTAGCACCTTCTGCATGGATAAATCACCAGACATGTGGGAAGGTGTGCCTCTTCTTCAGTTCTCTCCTTGAGGTAAATCTAGCTCTGTGTACACTAAGAGTTCTTTTGCTGGAGGTTGTTTTTCCAAACCACTCATTTCTAAAGATATAAATTAGTTAGAAACAGATATGACAGAGGATTAATATCCTACTTGAATAAACACCACACATTAAGTCAAGCAAAACAACAAGGACCCTGGTAAATCAGTGAGTAGAGGCATGCATGGACCAGCACTTTACAGGAGGGGACACAGAGACTAAATCTAGAAGGGCAGAGCTCTACGAATGGCCGGCCCTAGGACACATTCAAGAAATGCACGAAGTACGACTTTTTTGGTCTTCAGCTAGCAACAAAATTAGATAAAGAGAAGGAATTAAGTCACCAGCTGTTGGGAACATTTGCTGGGACTGTAGCATAATATTGGGTAATAATACCCCTCAAGTTTAATCTTAAAATTTCACCTTAACCCTGTCTCGAAAAAAAAAAAAAAAAAAAAAACCAAACAAAAAAAATTCACCTTATGTGACCTATCCCATGGAAATAATCTAGAAAAAGTTAGGTGTAGAATACTCATTACAGATATGCCTTCATTATAAATAGGAAGAAAAATACATGTTCAACATTGGAGAAGTGGCTACATAAATTAAGACACTATGCTTCTGAGACAAATATTTTCAAAAAGAAGTCAAAGGCCTAAAATGTGTGATGTGAAAATTCCCCCCTTCTATTCTGGCCCTTTAGGTAACCAGGTCTTTGCATACAATCAAAGGTCTTTACATGCTCAGTTTCTTAGGCAGTTTCCCAGAGATTCAAGATCCTAGAAATACTGCTAACACCAGGACAATAGGTATTGTGTTCAACAGGGTTTTAGAAATAGGCCTTCAGAGCTTGAGAGACAGGCTGGTTGAGAGGCAACCACAGGGCCAGAAGAGCTTTCCTAGTGAAAGCAACAGATACCAAAGAGAAGCTGGACAGAGCCCCGGGGATGTCCTAACATTATAGAAGAACAGGCAAGGGAAAAAATGTCTATAAGAAGAGTTGGGGAAAGAAAGGTCAGAAGGCAGGCAGGAAAGCTAGAGCGATGCATGAAAGACAAGGCAATCTTTCCAGAGAATGGAGGAAACTGTTTTTGTGGATTCCAATAGAAATATCTATAGGGGCATCACCATCACAACCTAGTAGAGAGTAGCAAAAGTCTGAACTCTGGAAGCACTCATGAACAACAATTAGGGCTAGAAAGAAAGTCACAACACAATTAAGAAAATGTTTTTAATAATGATATAATATGTAAAATCTTTGGAATATAGTCAAAGTCATACTTACATGACAACAATGACAAATATTTTATTAATACTAAATTCAGCAAATTAAACATTTCCTTATATTCTAGAAAAAATAGTATTTTGTTTTCTCATATTTCCTTATAAGAAAATAGAAAACAATGTTTTTAAAATTAGAAAATTAAAAAAAGGTCAAGTGAAATTAAGTAAGACAACTAGTTTTTTTTTTTTTTTTTTTTTTTTTTAAATAATGTGCTAGTATCTTGTTCATATATTAGAGAAAAAAATTGTAAGAAAAAAAGTGAGGAAGTTTGAAGATTTGATAACTGATTTCAGAATGAGTGTGAATACATTTCAAACTTGCCAGGAAAGAGCAAGGGCTGTTGAGAATGGCAGGTGTGTCGTCTGCACTGGTGAACACAGGGAGAGCACAGGTGTATGCTAACACTTGGATAGAGTTTTGAAAGCAGACATAACAGTAGGACAAAGAAGAAGAGACTCTCTCCAAGGCTCAAAAGATGGAGCTATGAATGTTTTCCCTCCACAGTCACTCAGCTTCCTCTGTAGGATTCAAGTCCTAACCCAAGCATTCAGAAAACACATGAGCAAGCAAACAAACCCAACCTCTGAGAAGTTATAGTAAATTAATGCAACAATAAAATTGTTGTGCAAATATGAAAAGTGATGTGCAAACCAGAGAATATTCAGAATAATGTGACTTAACAATTTTCTAGAACTGCAATTTTTTGGTAAGGGTCTATAAGGATGCTTGAAAATGACATTATTGTTTTAAAAATTAACAGGCTAGCAGAAAGTGAGCTGGCACCCCATCTTGTACCAGGTGCTCATTTCTACCCCAGGGGAAGAGCTGAGGTTCATTTCTGTCTTGGCATCCTTCACAAGGCTTAAAAGTACCGAAACTCTTCAAACTTAAACTTGTTATCACTTGGGTCTGTTATCAGTCACTGACATTTTGTGGCCAACAAGAGTTTCCAAATTGTTAACCAAGTGAGCACAGTAAAGGCTACTCTTGAAATGGCTCTGCCATCTCTGCATCCAGTAATACAGACTAGGTGGAGCGGTGCACGGCCCTTTCTCATCTTCCTCCATGTTTAGATTTACAGTACACTCGAACCTATAATCCCAAAGGTGTTAGCTGTTTTAAGTAAGATCCATAGTTCCCCTCTCATTTGTCATCAGACTAGGATAAGAACCCTGGTTTCATTTGCAGAGTCCTTGACCTGCCCTCATGAAGAAGTAAACAGAATATTCTAGTAATTTCTTTATGTCTACACATGTTTCTTTAGTAATTGGCTGCATTTATTTTACAAGTATTTTGACATTAAGGCTCCATGGTTAGGAGTGAGATTTCCTGTCTCCACCTCAACCCACAAGAGAAGGGACCTTGGTACAGTACCAAAAAAGTAACCTGAAGCTTTCATATATAAAAGGCCTAAATATTAGATAATAGAATATAACTATTTTTTTTTTTTCAAAATTATAGTGTAGGCTAGCAAACCTAAGACATGACCTTTAAAGTAGTTAAAATTTATGGAGAATAAATACCTATAGCAGGCTGTTCAATGATTTCTTTATGGGAGAAAAACAATCTAATGAGCAATGGAAATCTCCCCTGGTCAATGAACTTGAAAATTCATTAAAATGGCCTATCAAGTTGAAACGCCTTCCCTTTTATCCTTTTTATTGCCACTAGTTAACAGCCACAGGCACTGAGAATAAATGAGTAAAGAGAAACAGGGAGCGTGTAAGAAACCTACCAGAGTTCAGTGTATTATCAAGGATGCTTTACAGGATGGCAGAATGCAGAACAACCTCTTCTTCTCTAATGCTAGACAGTGGAATAACCCAAAACAGAACAAACAAAACAAAAAACCCACAAGTGAAATCAACCAACCAAACGCAAATCTAATCTGTACAAAATACTGCAGAGATATAGTCAGCGCCTCTGCCTGCAGGACTGCGAAGGGTAACTAAAGGCTCTTGCCCTGGAGTTCGTGAAGATTAAAGAGTAGGGTCAAAGTCTATGTGAGTGTCCCCAGTGTCCTGGTTTGAAAGGGCTGCAGGAGACAAGCTGGGTATTTGTTCTCTTAGCTCTTGAACACTGACAGTCAGGCTGTGCTCTGTGGCAGATTACATTCTTAGCATACATAGAGTCCTGGGTTCACTCCTGAGCACCCATCTAATTATCTAATTGGAGATGAAAGGCTCTCAATTTTATTTGTAGATGTTTGCAAAGACATATCAACCTCTGGATTTACAAGCAAAATCTGGTAGTCACTGAATTACTTTAAAATTGTCTATTCTCTAGAAAAGACAGTTCTTGTTCAGTATCAAGGACCATCAACTTAGAAATACCATTGGAAGCTAAACATGATGGTACATACCTGTCATCACTTTACTTGGAAAGCCAAGGCAGGAAGATACAGATTTTGAGACCAGGTTAGCCTAAAGAGCAAAACCTAGTCTCAAATAACCAAATGAAGCCAAATGGACCTCTTCATCTCTTGAAAGTGGGTAGGGCATAACACTGTGCATCCTACATGGAGATGGTTATTTTCACCCAGATACTACACTGTCATCTACTGTAACGGCCCCCTCCGTTCCGTTCTGCCCCTCACTTGGGGGCCACTATGTTGCAGACCACTCTGCCCCACACTTGGGGCTAAGTGCTCTGGTCAAAACAGAGAGTAGAGATGGAGGGGCAAGAGACAAGAAGAATGGAAACAAACCAGAGTGTGTAGTCAAGTCTGGTTACTCCTTTATTCCCCCTATTGCAAGGAAATCCTGGGTATTTATAAGCACAAGCACGAGAACACAGGCAAAGACATTTTACCACGTGCACCATGCAGCTGGGGTCACTAAACAGCCAAACAAGCTATGTGGGATAAACAAGATGTTTACCAGAGTGTGCTTCAGCTGTTGTAGGCTGTTGAAAAACAAGTCTCTTTTCAGGGTATATGGCTCGAGATGGCTGCAAAGATGATCTAGCCGCTTTCTGCTAAAAGTTGGCTCCCAACAATGCTGTAAGTGGTAAAGTCTAAGGGAGTTTACTCCTTGTTCCCACAAATGTGTTTCAGTATTAAAAACCTTAAGGAAGTTCGGGAGATGACTCTGTGATGAAATGTCATGTAACCATGAAGACCTGGGTCTAAATCTTAGTACCCATGTAAAAACTGGGTTTGTCTGTAACCCTGTGCAGAATGGCGGAGACAGTGGATCTCTGGAGTTCGTTAGATGACTAGCTAATCTTGTCTAACCAGTGAGGTCTAGGTTCAGTGACAGACCTTGCCTCAAAGCATAAGATCAGAGGGCTAGTGAGATGTCTCAGAGGCTAACAGTGCACGCTATACAGAACTTGCAATTGAAATTCTAGTACCTATATCACAGATAGGCATGAGCATGCATACTTGTAACCCAGCATTGTAGGGGTGGACACAGGTAGATGAATTAGAGATTACTATGGTTTTAATAAGAAATATGGCCCATATGCTCATGCATTTGAATACTTGGTCCCTAGTTGATAGTGCCATTTGGGAAGATTATGGAATAGTTATGACATAACCACATAAATTTTACTTCTTGGACACTAGCTCAAACTATTGTTTTATATATGGATTTATTTTGTAATTTACTTCCAAATCTCAAACAAAAGTTAGTTTTAAAAAAGCCAAGTGCCGGGCGGTGGTGGCGCATGCCTTTAATCCCAGCACTTGGGAGGCAGAGGCAGGTGGATTTCTGAATTTGAGGCCAAGCTTGTTTTCCCGGTTGAGTTCCGGGCCAGCCAGGGCTACCCTGCGAAACCCTGTCTCAAAAAAAAAAAAAAAAAATAAAAAGCCAAGTTAACTATTAGAGAAACAAAACTATTAACATTAACAAATAAGTTATTAACAAATCACCACAATCGTCTCTTAAGTAAACCTCTATGACATGGAACTGGAAGGTGTGCAGTTCTTAGGTGCCTTGTACCCTGTCCGTAAGTTCTATAGGTAAGGCAAAGGACTGGCCTTCAGTTAAGTCTAGGCTTTCCAGCCAGTTTACCAATGTTTATTAACAGTTTATCCACTGGTATTTGGAACATGTCAAAACTGAAGAGAATATTACTCGTGGAGTACTCCCAAAAAGGCGTATCTTCTACACAGTCCTTTCCATATGTCAAGCTTTATCTGTGGGCTCTGCTCGGGACTTGAGCTTGCCTCCTCACAAACTGGTTCATTACTGTGGTGCACCACAGTATCAATTAGCCAGTAACACAGTATACCATGAAACTGCCTTTCAGACTGCTAGGTAGTCACCTGCTGAATAGTTGCTCTAGTTGATGAGGGGACTTCATATTTGACGCAGTCCCAGAAAACTACCACTCAGAGATATCCAGCATTTTAGTCTGTGAAATGATAAAACAATCTCTTTGCTTATTTCTCAGAAAACACCTAGTTGTTAAGTGACCCCTGGCCATGTTTACGTGCGGATGTTGACCTCTGAAGAAACAATGGTAAGATAAAGAGTTGCAATTCCTCTCAGCAACTGGCTGCTCCCAGGTTGTAGTCACAAATTCACATAACCCAGCCATTCACAACCATTCTCTCTTGGAGGTGCTCCTCCTGGAAGCTCAGAGTCAAACCTGACATGGTGATTGGTGTCGACTGTTCTGTCTTCTAAGCAGCCTGCACACTTGCAAACTTCATTCCAGGTCTAACTTTGGTTTTCCTTTCTTTATTTTCTAGAAGTTTTCATCTAAAATATTCACATACAATACTGATTCATCAGTTAAGAAAAAGCAAATTAATCCAAGGCAAGAGCAAAATCACCTCCACGTGTATATGAGAAAAGATAGGAGTCTCTCTCTCTCTCTCTCTCTCTCTCTCTCTCTCTCTCTCTCTCTCCCCCTCTCCCTCTCCCTCTCCCTCTCCCTCTCCCTCCCTCCCTTCCTCTTCCAGTGCTAGGGAACTGAACTTGGGGTCTCCAACATGCTTAAAAATCACACCACTATATTCACAGCCCTGGAAATCTTTTTGAGAATTTAGAACAAAATGAAATAATGGTACCTCCGGACCAGGTCCAAGGAAGTTTACTCCAACATAGCAAATGACAGTGTTAGGGTAAACACTAAGGCTACTCAAGATATACCCTGCAGGGTAAGTCTATCTATATTCATGGTACAGAATTCTTTTCTTATTGGAGAATTTGTGTTTAATAGGACATCAATGATTATCCAAACTCCTACACAGAAGATGAATAGGTTAAGTCAACAAGCAAATTTGTGAGTACTTACAGGAACATTCAAGGGCTTTATAAACATTCCATATTTTATTCAGCCAAATTGACTTGTTTTCCTCCTTACAAAAGCAAATGATTTAAGTAATTTAATTCAGTGAGAGCAGTGAAGTGAATACAGATCTTTGAAGAACAATAAAATGTTAATTTTATGATCTCATTTATTTGCTACAGTTTTTGTGTGATAGGAAAGAAATTCAAATTTTGACCCAGGGTTAATCCTTAATATTCTGAGTAGTAGAGAAGTAATCTATTAGATTTCTGAATTTTATAAGCTAATTCAACATCTTTCTTTAGACAAACGGGGCAACATCTTAGACATAAGTTATCCATAGTCCCACACTATTCTCTGGAGTTTCCTTGTCTTCAGCATGTGTTCATTTGAATATAGCCTACTCAAACTTTCTTGACAAATTTTAGTTCTTTTGGGAAGAATTGTGCCTCTGTTAATCGTTTGTGCTTCTTTTTATAGTCAGACTAGGGATGGAGCAAGACATCCTGGCTGTAGCATGGAGGATGCCTGGCACAATCAAGGGCTGGTGCTGAGTGATCAACAGAAATGGCTACAAAGCCAGATGAAATTGATGGGTAACAAAGCTCATCACTGTGAGGACACAAAGCCAGCCAGTGAAGGGATTATCTAAGAGAGACTCCATGAAAATTAAAGAATTTATGACCCCAGACAAAGTCAAGAGAAATCAGTATGACTTCCAGTTTAAGCAATGAGTATCTGGACCATGAGAAAAAAACCAGAGGTTTAAGCAGGATGCAACATTAGAGTTCATATCTGATTATCTTCAGATGCTCTTAACACCCCCAGAAATGCCCAGGAGGACCTTGGAAAGATGGGAGTGTGGTTCAGGAGACAAGGATTAACTACAAGGAATCATTAAAATATGTAAGTTTGAAGCCACTGTTACTATGGAGATAGGGGGAGAATGAGGTGAGAGGGGAAAGACAGAATACTGGGGCCCCCATTGTCAAAGGAAAAGAGGCAGGGGAGGAGCAGGATCAGCAAACTGGGCTGGCCATGAGACAGGGGTTCCTGTTGTCTTTGAAGGGAAGACCAAATGAGGCCAAGACAAAGGTAACATGAGGATCCTTAAGCCAGCCTGTGGTAGACTGAGGAGGAAGAGACTTGCAAGGCTGTAGAGATCATTCCTCAGGAGCATCCCAGCAGCATAGGCCACATGTGGTTTTAAAAGGTTAGAGGCTCTTAGAGAGTAAGGCTATGCTCTAAAAACCTGGGTGTTTTTTGCTTTGAGCTTCCTTGGATGCAGCTCCTCACAACATCCTCATTGGCCCCATAGGGATAGAACCGAGCACAGGTAAGTTCTGGAGATCAGCACCTCAGCGGAGAGGAAGCTCACACTGCTGGAGCCAGTTAGGCAGAGGCTGCACTCTGTGGTCCAAAAATGCTTTTCTCCAGTGAGGTAAACAGTCCACCATTGGCTACTCTTCAGAACTCTACTAGGTTTTGCCAAGGCAGGCCTGGCCAGTACTCTCCCACGTTCTCCGGCACAGTAGTGTTCCCAGCTTTAGTCTGCTCTTCTATTCTTCTCTGCTAAGATCTGGCCTCTTACCTGTCCACTTCTTAGTCCCCATTACAACTGCACAGGGCAGAAATATTTTTCATTAACACTATTCCCACCTCTTTGCTGATATTTTGGAATATGGCAAAGTAAATAAGCTAATTTATTTTCAATTTATGAAATGGCATCCTTTGTGATGATATTGCCATAGGGTATATATAAACAATTCAAAACATTTACTTAGGAACTCTTATAGCAGAAGAACAGCTGGGAGCAATATCTATTAAATTGTCAACTATGAAGTAACAGCTTTTAATTATGCTTTACCCTTTTTCTTAAAAAGGTGAGTGCAGGAAGAGCTGTCTGGTGAGGGGAGATCCAGAGCCGAGATGCCCCTAACGACAGTGTACAAGGGTCTGATTCTTCCCACAGATGGAGCTGTGAGCCTCTAGGAGAACTGCTTTGTCAATAGAGCTCTGTGAGCAATGCCAAGTCAAAGGTTAAAAAGGCAGTTATTTAGGAAATTCTGACATGTACTTTAAAGTCAAGGGATAGTAAGCACATTCAGCCCTTCATATCTGGAAGGTTCCATGTCTGAAGATTAAATCAACCAGTACTAGAATTGTATGAGAAAAACAAAACAAAACAAACATAAACTAGTACACAGAGTGAACATGTACATATTTTACCTCCTCAAAAATACAGTGACCCCAATTTCCACAGTATTTATGCAATTTGCTATAAGGGTCTTGAGCATTTGGGGATTTTGGTACTCAGAATGGGTCCTATAGCCAGTCAGCCATGGACACACAAGGAAGGAAAACTGACAGAAAGAGAAACAGTGATACTAGAGTAGGGCTTTTCAAGTCTGTTCTCATCTGGCCAGGCACCATTCAGTGTATCTCTCTCACAGAGAAGCAAAGGAGGAGGGGGGAGGGCTTGCACATGAAAAAGTCTCAAAGAATAGAGAGCAAGGGAAAAATATTTGAAACATATTTTCCTCCAGGCTGACAAGCAAATTTATAGAAGAGTTGTAAAATTAGAAACAAGCTATGCTGTAAGGTGTGCCTCTCTCCTCTGTTCTAAAAGAAGTGAGGAAAAAATAAAGGACAGAGCCAAAAAGAAGCATTAGATTCATCCTTACTCCCTAAGGTCAGGAAAATGCAGGGTAGCAATTCCCTTTGAAGAGGCTACAGATTAACACTAATTACTATGGAAATGTGACTGTGTGTAACAGCAAGCAGAGGTTAGGAAACAAGACACAGTTTCTGCATTTCAGTTTTCTAATTAATTATAACAAGGAAGCCAATTTTCCACACATTACCTTTCAGACCTGTTCTTCTGACCTTTGAAAATTGACCGTGAAACCAACAGGAGCACGTCTTGACAAAATGTGCACCATTAAGACATTGCAAAGGACAAGGGCTGTCTTCTCACACTAGATTTTGCTCATCAGCTGAGCTGCATCAGTACTTAGGGTATTCTCCCTCACCCCTTGACTTTCACTTTTTACAACAGAAAGAATTCCCAGGGAAGAGGCTTTCATATGGTAAGCACATGCCCTACTACTAAGCCACACTCCAGCACCAGGAAATGATGTCTAAGAAGGTATATTCTGATATAACTTGCTTCCTGTATTTAGTCCACTTAAAGCACAAACCCTATTAGCATAACACTTCTGCCCCTCCTTTAGGGGCAGACCAAACTAAAGGACTCAGGGAAAGGTGAGCTGAGGGCATGCAAGTAGCAATGTTGAAAAAAGGGGGAGAGAGACCACTGTGTGGGACAGCTGGTCATGTCAGTAAGAACACAGGAAGACTCATTTCTAACCCGAAGCCCATCCCTCTGGATGAGCAGCTCTACACTGGCTTCAGGCAGAGGATTGGAAATGTCTTATTTTCAGGTACCATGAGGCACCCAGAAAGCCACAGTGACAATGGCAATGTGATTAAATGTGGTGGTATAGGACTGGGGAGATGGTCAGTCAATGATGTGCCTGTTGTGTAAATATGAAGACTTGAGTTCGGATCCTTAGCCAAACATGGCGGCCTGTGCCTATAACTCTAGCACTAGGAATGTTGGTGGTGGATCCCTTGGACTTACTGGCCAAGCAGTGGAGCAAAAATAATGAGCTCTAAATTCAGTGAGCAGGGGGGAGAAGAGGGAGAGGGACAGAGAAGGGGAGAGAGAGAGAGGTGGTATCAGTGACTTTAATACCAGCATTAGAGAGGAACAAAGAGGTGCATCTCTGAGTTCTAGGCAAATTGGGTCTACACAGCAAGTTCCAGGCCAGCTGGAGCTAGAGGCACAGTGACAAAATAACAATGACAACATCAAAATAAGTGAATAAACATATAAAAATTAGATGGAAGTCTAGAGGAAGGCACTCAAAGTTGACATGCTCACCAGTCTGAAAGGTGACATCTAGTAGAAAGGTAGCAATGAGGGAAATCTTATGGTAGAAGGTTGCATAGAGTGTCTGAAAGGAATTCACAACTTCATAAATTCTTAAATTCATGTTAAGAGGAATTTGTGGATTGCTACATCCTGTGTCTGTCCCCCCAAGTAAATGTCTGTGCTGGGGTGATGGTGAACAAATACACAAGGCCTTGACATCCTAGAACTGCCATCAGCTAGTTAGGGAAATGTAAAAAGTGCCGAAGTGCAGCTGCTGTGTCCCTATGGAGAGGTGCACAAGGCTAGCAATGAACACTGCTGCTGGGCCAGGCTAAGTGGGAGGTGAGTGGGGAAGGAAGACCTTTGTCTTAGTTGGGGTTGCTACTGCTACAATAAAATACCACAACCATAAGCAAGTTGGGGAGCAAGGGTTTATTTTATCTTACAATTCATCCACGGAAGGGAGTTAGGGTAGGAAATCAAGGCAGAAACCTGGGGGCAGGAGTTGATGCAGAAGTAATAGAGAAACATGCTTATGAGGCTTGTGGAGCTGTTTTTTTTTTTTTTTTTTTTTATTAAAATAGCACCTAGGACCACCAGTTTAGGAGGGGCACCACCCACAGGGATCTGGCCCTTCTATATTAATCATCAATCAAGACAATACCCCATAAATTTGCCCACAGGCCAATCTGGTGGGTCATTTGTTTCCACTGAAGTTCTTTTACATGACTCTAGCTTGTGTCAAGTTGACATAAAATTAACTAGCTCAGTCTAGAACAACAGCCTGGTTATGATCCTGAGAAAAGGCTATGGCTCTGAGCATCCTTAAGTGGGAAGGTGACATGCCACAGTGGAGGGGCAGGAGCCCAGTCCTAAGCAGGGAAGGATTTGGGACTTTATCCCAAGAGCAAGGAGACCTAAAGCTGTGACTTTTCAGTAAGGAACAAAGTGCAGTGGGAGGTTGCAGAGCTTTTTCTAAAATGACCTATTAGCAGAATTCTAAATGATGTGCATGGATTGGCTAATGGGAGCAGGACTATAGGAACTACTATGTGATCACACAGAGACAAAGTCTTCATGAGAACATGCACAGAGTTTGTTAGGACTGAAGAGTAGGAGAAAAGGCAGAAGAGTGAGTGGCATGAGAATTTTCCATGAATTAATTTCCAAAAGTTACATATATCCTTTGAAATAAAGGGGAGAAGGACTGGAGTTTTGGGTTCAAATTCAAGTCTCTTCTGCTTCTCATAAAGTCTTAGCAGAAATTATCTGGGGGCCTCACTTAGCTCAGTGTACACAACACAGATGAAGAGGTTGCCAGTGTAGTTTGGAAACCTTGCAGTAAGGAGGGCAGGCACAGAGGGCTGCAAGGCAGCATATATACACAGCTGTCTAGGTGAGCAGTCAGAATGGACTGGCTGAGATGGCGAGCAACAGGGAGTGGATGCGTCTGAGAAGGGTCCAGGAAGACTATAAGCAACTAGGTGAAGAAGGAGTCCTGGAAGAGTTCACGCCAGCTCTGTGTGGCAGGTTTGCTGTGGTAGGAAGTGCAGGAATGACTTGCAGACCAAGTCAGATATAGAGGCAGGCTGTTGTGGACAAAAATGTAGGTGGGCAAAACACTAGCACAGAAGGCTGCTAGTCAAAGGGGAGCTCTAGGCTACTGTTCACCCACTGGGGCTTTTCTTCCTTCCCGGGTCAAGCTCAGAGCCAATAGGCAGACAGAGAAAGCTTCACTAGGTCCTTCAGTATTCAAGCCCAGAGCACTGCAACATCTCTATCTGTTCCATCAGGAGACAGGATCAGGCCTTCTAGACTCCACGGCACTCTAGTGCTCAGAAATAACCTGTTCAACTGATAAGCACTGGGCCAGTGGTTGTGTCTGCCTCCAACCTGTCAGGAAGGGAATACTTCCTTATTTAATTTTGCATTTTGTTTAGTCAAAGGTAAAGATAATTTCAAATGAGACATTTATGCTCACAGAATTTTTTTTTTTTTTTTTTTTTTTTTTTTTGTAAACCAGGATGATTCTTAGACATTGGATGTGAGAAGAGATAATTATTTAAGGAAAATGGTGGTATGGATAGACAGGAAAAAAAAACATATGAAGTCATTAAACGAGAACAGTAAAGATATTCAACAGTTATAATGAGTTGATAATACAAGCTGAATAAACCAGGCTAAAGGGAGGGTTAAGCATATTTCAAAAATTACCCCAGGAACAAAGGGTAATACATTAATAGCACTGAATGTGGCAGCAGCCATTAATTAAATGAAACAGATAATTACCCTGAGATTGGATCAATCAAATCAATGAGAGCTGGTGAACACTAACAGGCAAGTTTATAACACTAACACATACAAGACATAATTGGAGGAAGAACAGTGAGAGAAGGTAGAAAGGGCTGGAAATGTATGGCATGGACTAGCTTTGTCCTTAGTGATGGTGCTATTGTTGAGGGCTGTGAGAGGCAGTCAATTTTTATAATTTTGTTTCAGTCATTTTCAAACAGAACAGCTTGTAAACAAATAGCATTATCCAGGTACAGTGCAGAATACTTTTTAGATAATTTACAAGCATCCAAGTTACCTGGAGTAGCATTTTGTAGCCTTTTGTTCTTTACTCTCTACCTCCATTTTCTCTTTGCTTTGATTCTTTTGTTATATTACTTTAAAAATGCTAAGCTGAAGTATAGACAGACTAAATACAACTGGAAATACGTTCAACGGCAAACTAACAAACAGAACAAAACAAAGCAAACCCCAGCAATGACACACACAGGTCTCATGTAGACACACGTAGGTCTCATGTAGACAAAAATGGACTTGAATTCTGCTGTGTAGATGAGAAGGACCTTGAACTTCTCATCCTCCTGCCTTCACTTATTAAGTGAGGAAATTACAAGGAAGTCACACTGTTTCCTTTTGCCCTTTTAAACCTTGTGCTAGGGATCAAACCAGGGTGCTGTGTATGTTAGGCAAAACTTTACCAACTAAGGTACATCTCCAGCTCTGTATTTAATACTTTCTGCTATCATCTAGTCTATAGTAAACAAATACACTTTTTATCTTCCAAATTAGAAGCTGAATTCGATTTTCACAAAGTATTTTTCAAAATCATTAGCCAATATGACAAAAATTAACAACTATGAGAGAAAAAAAAAACCCCACTGGTTTTTGAATCTCTAGCCACAGTCAGTGATAATAATTAATCTTTCCCAAGTCTCAGCAATCATCTTTAAGCACACATGAACTGCTTCCAGTTGTCTGTGGGGTACCACAGAAAGGACCAGCACGAGCATTCTTCCTAAGGAAGTGCCACAGGCTATGCACGAGCTCAACTGCATGAACTCAGAATATTAAAGCAAAATCTGCAAGGAACTTTAATAAACTGAATAAAGCAATCATTTTCTTTTAAAAACTTTGCTTTTGTACATCTTCCAATAGTAAGGTTGTTTTCATTAAGATGTATAATTTGCTCAGTGTTTCAGAGTAAAATTCATAATTGGCTGCTTAAAAGGGAATCTTATGTTGTCTCCAGTAGGTCATGGTTTACATGTCTTAAAAGCATTATTTCAAGGCTTAATGTGATGGAAAACAGGTTTTCTCTTTTAAACTGAAGGGAGAGTATCCCTAAACACCCTTAAGAACACACAAAAGGTGAGGACTGTAACCCAGGGTGGTATGTGAGCTCGTCACATGTGGAGGTAGAGTCTGGTCCTTAGCACCCAGAGAAGGAAGGCAACAGCAGCAAGAACACACAATGTACAGGACACTCACTGACCTGATGGCGATTGGGCAAGTAGGCTCTGGGAGCTCGAATTCAGTTAAGTGGGAAGCGGTGAAAAAGACCAGAGAGAGGGATGGAGTTTCCCACTCATCAGCAACTGCTGGGTAGCAGGAGGCAATGTTCTGACAAGAGATCCAAAATGGTCCTTGGAGGACTGAAGATACCTTTATAGAAAGGAAGGGCACTGTAGGCTACATTAGTTTCTAAGCAAGAAATGATACAATTGAAATGAGAGTCTCATTGTTATTTAAGCATATTTTTACAGCAGTGCTACAAATAGCAGTCAAATCATCATTAGAAGTGTTCCCTGAAAACCACTATACACTATAGTTCACCACTCAGGTACATGTTTCCTGTTGGATTTGCTAGTTTCTGAAGTAGTCCTTATTTATGCACAACCATACCACAATCTTTTCATGGCAGGGCCATCCTATGATTGAATTCTATCTACTCCCAGGCCCTATGCAGTTACACACACACCATACCACACACACACACACACACAGAGAGAGAGAGAGAGAGAGAGAGAGAGAGAGAGAGAGAGAGAGAAAGAAAGAGAGAGAACTATTAGAGATTTCTCAGTTTGTTCTATGAGGGAAGACTCTTTGGCATTGAGGCAGTCTTCTTGTTTACCAGTTTTTGAGTGTGCATAAATGCAGGCCAGAGGCTGATGTTACAGAGTCTTCTTCAGTTCTCTCCCCCATTTTTTGAAACAGCGTCTCTCACTGAACCCAGAGCTCACCACCTGGCCAGAGTTGATAGCCAGTGTACTCGAGGGAACCACCTCTGCCCACCAGTGTGTGGATTACAGGTGTGGGCTACTACCTCTGACATTTTTCTGGGTGTTTAGGATAGGAACCCAGAGCCTCGAGTTTTCACAGCACTTTACCCACTTTACCCATCTCCATATCCTTGTTTTAGAAAATGAAAAGTTCTGGTTGGTATTAATATGACTCCCGACAGGTTCATTCCAATTTACTCTGGTCTTCTTGATCAGTGGGCATATATATAGAGATAGAGAATCATTCCTGTATCTACTAATAAAATCCCGGGGATAGGGGCACCATGGGCATAGAGATGGTGTCAGCCCACGGGCCTGTGTCAGTAGTGAAGACACATGCTCCATTAATAAGATTCCCTGACAAAAGAGTCAATCCTAAACACACTGCCTCAGAAGCTTGAGATCAGCAAGGCTACCCTCTCAATCTTCTATAATTTCATACATTTTAAAGGAAGTATATCCTCAGATTTTCTGATGTATCAGGGGCCACCACACATGAAGAAATATGAACGGTTATCTTGGCAATTCATAAGAAAACCTATGTTCCAAGAAGAAATAGAATTTATCCAACGTGAAGGTCCTGAATGATCATTGTGGCTGCTGTTTGTCATCAGACCAAAGTATTAATGTTACAGTATAGGTCTTCCAAAAATGACAAATGAAAAATTGTTTATTAAACAAACTTAATAAATATTCTGCAAAATGAATGAAGTATAGGAACTCTAGATGGCCACTTGTATCTCTTACTTTATGTATCTAGGTCAGCTTCTCCTCAAGCTGATTATACTTACTGAAATCTACAATTTTAAATGTTAAAAACAAGAAAGTCTAGGACAGAGCATGCTGGGGTCCCCCAGGCTACATGGCCTTGGTGGTTCAGGCTGTCCCAGTGCTGGGGACCCTGCTGGTACAGGCTGTGATTACTTGCTTCTACAGGATGCCCTGGACTGCATTTATGCATACTCAAAACTGGTAAACAAGAAGACAGCCTCGATGCCAAAGAGTCTTCCCTCATAGAACAATCTCTCCAGATTAGCTCTTTCTTTACTGTTTCAGTCAGTTAATGGCAGGGCTCCCATGCCTCTCTTTTCCTGGGCCTCAGGTTTAACCTCCCCTGCACTCTAGACTCCTCTGCTTTTCCACCCTGAATACGGTACCTATGGTGGTTTGAGTAAGGCCTCCATAGGCTCATATATTTGGATATTTAGTCATCAGGGAGTACAACTTTTTGAAAAGATTAGAAGGATCAGGAGGAGTGGCTTTGTTGAAGGATTTGTGTCTTGGGGTTTTAAGAGCCAGGCTCAGTCTCTCTCTTTCTCTTCCTACTTCCTGCAGACCTGTAGAACTCTCAGCTCCTTCTCCAGCACCATGTCTGCCTGCATGTTGTCACGCTCCTTGCCATGCTGATAATGGAATAAACCTCTGAAACTGAAAGCCAGCCCCAATTAAATGCTTTCTTTTATAAGAGTAGCCTTAGTCACGGTGTCTCTTCACAGCAATACAATGACTAAGACAGCATCCAAATCATCAGTCTTAACACTCTCCTTTACCTGCTTACCAAGTCTGTTTTCTTACGTCCTCTAATTTATCTCTGCACCATTACAAGCAACTCCCTGTGATATCACTTGACAACTTGAAAACACAAATGGTGGCTTGGCAGCTTGTTACTTAAGAATGAAATCTAGGTTCCAAAGCAGAGACTACAAGTCTTTCTATGTGTGGTCTTTTCTACCCTCTGTTGTAGTTAGTTTCTCTAGTGCTTAGTTTTGATTGGTTCATGAAAAATAGTACATTACAAAGTTATCAAAAGTAAATGTGCTCATATACCTATAGAACACAGTGCCAGAAAGAAGTGATCAATGGGTACTCTTAGTGAATGACTGTGTTGGACTGAGAAAGGAGGGACAGGGCTATATCTGAATTCTATGGGGTATTGTAGAGGCCGACTTATTTTATACAAAGCTAGTTTCATTTTCAAGAGACATAATGGTGGCAGGGTTCTCAGGTTTTTGATACATAATATCTGGAAAAAATGACCCCTAGATTTCTGTGGAAAATACATCAGTGTGAGGCACAGACTACTCTCTGGGTGCCTATCAGCATATAGTTGCTTGTGTTGAAGCTCATACTCAATTTTCTGTTAGGCACAGCCTAGGTTTTTCTGTTTACTCCTAAGGTCTTGGAAAACCTTAGGTGTATTGGCTCTTAAGTCACTTCCAGATGTAAGTTTAGAATGAAACCGCCCTTGAGAGGCTGTCTAGTCCAGTAAATTAGTTTTACCATCAAGAAGCCTGAATCCTGGAGGCCTAGTAACTCCAACGTTACATATTCTGTGAGGGTTGCTACCTGTGTTTCATGTAACTTGTTTCCAGATGTGTCCCCAGTGTGAACCTCTGCTTAGTCTCTGTTTATTCAGACCACTTTTATTCTTGAGACAGACATCTTCTAGACTGTAGGGAACTCTACAAGTATTTACTTCCATGTTTCCTGTTTTCCATCAATACTAAGTAACAACAGGTATTTATGGAAACTCCTACCAGGAGGTTTAGTGTTTATGCTCCTTTTTCTCCAAAGTCAATGCCATCACATAAAACTGTTTTGTTTAGCCATATGTTCACTGGGTATGAGCTCACTTGTCCAACCCATGTGCTGTTCTCAGTTGATTATGACAACTACATTTTCTCAGTAGGTTTCTAAAATATGAATGACTGCTGGAGAGGTTTGGTGCATCTGTCTACAGACTAAAGGAGTGCATAGCCTGCCTATCATAGGACCCAGTAGCTCAATCCCTAGAGAAGGGTGCACCTAGAACCCTTCTGTTTTAGGAGTTAACTGAACACAGTTTAGGTGTTTTAGGAGTTAACTGAAAAGACACCCAGTCCATGCCTAGGCAGTCAGCCACCTACAGGCATAATGTTGACAATGTCTGGAATGATGAAATGTGAAGAATAGCTTCTTAAGTAATTGAAACACAGGAAATAACTGCAAATGAGCAATCCACTGGGGGAAAATGAGCTGGTTTCATCAGATTCTTGTTCTCTGGAGTATGGTTCAATCTCAAAGGATTCAAGTAACTAATCAATAAGACATCAAATCTCAGAAAAATCCTGAAGGCTCTACAAAAAACGTTGGGTCAGAAGTTTCAAAGAAGCAGAAACTGAAGGTGGAGGATTCAAGGTAGAGAGCTTTGTTGTTGTTTGTGTACCTGTGTATGTGTGTTGTTTTGCTTTTTTTCAGACTGGGTTTCTCTGTGTAGTCCAGGGTGACCTCGATTTCAGACCTCTGCCTGCCTCTGCATCCCCAGTGCTGGGGTCAAAGGTGTGCACCACTACCATGTGGCAAGTAAGTATGAGGGACTCATACACAAGTAGGGGAATAGGCCAAGTATGACAAAAATGGGTTGAGTTAAAAATGCAGGAGTTTTAGTGCATGAAAGTGAGGTGCACACATAGTACTTAACATACATTTTTGTGTTTATGTATAACTTAAAATAAACTTAAGCTTTAAGTGTTTTTGAAGAATTGATGCTCTTGTCCTCTTGTTATAGGTCTCAGACTTTAGGATCTAGAGGGAAGATCTCAGCTTGGTGAGTCAGGATAAGCTAAAAATTCAGTTTTTAAAGCTTAGCAACTCGTATTACCTTTAACAGTCCTTATATTCGTGGCCCCTTTCCATCATCTTTTAATAAGAATGCATCTGGTACTTGGAACCAATGTCGCGTATCAAAACACTAGTGAAATGAAAGGGGGCCCTAGAGCAAGCCTTCAGTTTTGTGGCCACGTGGTCTGGACCGACTGCTTCCACTCTTGTAATCTCAAGGCAAGTTTCATGTATGCCATAAGTTTCCTTGTCCTAACTTCTTACTTGCAGCTTCACGTCCATCACTTTGCACCGCAGAAACAAGACACTGACCAGTAGTCCTAAAGCCACTACTTGGGTGTCAGCTTAGGGAAGATCCCAGGATTTGAAGGGCAAATCCTTGCTTGGCTCCTCCCCTCCCGGGCTAAGAGGATCACACCTGGGGGTGGGCAGTTGCACGTGCGTGTCATGGGAATGGAGCCTGTTATGATCACAGGTTGTGGCTGCCTGATCCGCAACCCCCGCAGACAGAGCTGGGCACCCGATTCCCGGCCCTCCCCCCGGGTCACCTGTAATTGTAGGCGCTGAAATGCTTGCTCTCTCTCATCATCGCCCGGTACAGATCTAAAACTTGTGCGCGGCTGGAGGCTGCCATGTTGGAAACAAACAAACAAACAAAAAAACTAACAACAAAACCAAACAGGTTCTTCTTCGCAGAGGTCCCAAGTTTAACTGAACCCAAAATGTCAAACGATGCAAAAAGTACGCTGGAAGGCAGGAGCAGCGGCTCGGCCTGACTCGCGGCCTGGCTCGCGTCCCGCGCGAGAGGTGGCGCCGCAGGCAGGGCAGCGGGCAGCTAAGGGGAGGCGCCCTTGTCCTGGAGGCTCCGCGTTCCTCAAAGGCGGCCCCGGCGGCAGGAGGCCAAGCCGTTCAGGCCCAGGCTCGCTCCTCGGGTGGAGAGTCAGGGGCTCGAACACCGCGGCTCACAGCCTACTCAGCCTTCCGAACCGCCCGGGGGCGTGGCCGAGACCCTTGTGTCTCCGGACACCACGCCCCCTACTCCTGCCCAGGCCCGGTTGCCTGGGTTACGAGGCGCGCTCTTCAGCCCCGCCCCTGCCCGGTTCGGCTGTCTTTGGCGCTGCCTGACCTTCTATGCGCGACAGCGAGGGTGACTTTGCTTTGGCTCAGCCTGATTGGCAGTCTGAGTTTATAAGTGTCATCTTGGCTGGAGGTCGCAGCTCCAGAGGTGTGGAGGTAACTAGCTGGCTACTTCCTGGAGTACCGGCTTGTCTTTGGGCGAGGGGCGCAAGGGACCTCGGGCCCGGGCCTTTTTCCGTCAAGATGGCGGCGCCCAGTGCGCACAGAGTCTCGGTAGCCAGAGGTTAAGCTCAGTGACTGCGGAGTGAAAGTGTGGCCGCGTTGCGGACTTCGAAACGCCCGCGTTTGGTTTCCCCGGCATACGCTGGGTGAGTGCTGGCCTTGCTGCAGAGTAGAGGTGTCAAGTCGTGGTTGTTACGCACTTTGCATTCAGCTGTGACTTCCATTTCCGGTATCTTCATTGAGGGGCTACACTATTTTTGTTTGTTTGTTTTCTGTTTTTTCTCCCTTTTCTTACCCCCCCCCCCTTTTTCTATTTTTGAGACGGGGTCTCGTTTTGTAGTCCAAACTGCTCTTGAGCTCTTGGTTGCAGCTTTCCCAGTGTTGGAATTACAAGCGTGGGACACCATGTACTACTTTTTTTTTTTGTTAAAAGCACAGTTTTGTAGTGCGTAAATAAAATTAAATAAAATAAAAAATAAAAAAGCTAAAAGTTTTAACTTTAGATGTCATGATTAATTAGGAACCTTTAGGATTTTAGGGGACTTCCTAGGCATCATTTCAGACCCAAGGCAAAAAGAAGGTTTTTCTCAGCATTTAGCTATTACGGACCATCTTATTAAAGTACTTACGTTTCTTGGTTTGTTCCTTGATGTTAGTACTGACTGTGCGAAGAGAAGCCTCAGATAATTCTGGTTATTGTGTTTGGAACGCACTCATTAGTTTTGGAATCTTGTTTTATATTAAGATGGTGCAATGAGCCATTCCTTTCATATTCCCCGCCCTTAAACACAGCAAAGAGTAATTTAAACGATAAGACTAAAGTCAACTTACCATGCCTTATCATTTGTTTTGGTGTATCAAGTTTTGAAACAATTCGTATTGTCTATTTGAAACAACTTGTGTTTTCAGGATCATTAATGTTGGATGCACTTTAGTGTGTTTGCAACCTGTTGTCCTTGGATCTAAGTATATCTACTAGTCATGATGTAGTGACATTAAAAGATATTGATGATATAGTGCTTTTATAAAAACACTCTTAAGCCCTTGTTTGATTTTACCTTAGTCAAAATAGATTTTTAAATTTAATTTTTAAATAAATGGAACTGACTTGCTTCACTTTTGTTCCCTCTCTGTTTGGTCAGGTCATTCATTGACTAAAGTTTAATGAGATCCATTAATATTTTTAGCTTTCTTTGTAACTTTTTAAATGGCTGACGACTGTAACGTAGGTTTTCACATTGTTACAGAGTCACTGCTGAGCTGTAGTCTCTTGAGGTAATAAAATATGGGTTGCTCCTGGTATAAAGTATAAGGCACTGGGAAAAACTACACATTGCAAGTTACAGATAGACAAAATCACCAGAATGAGAAGGAAAAAGCCTTTTAAATTATTTTGACTTGTCATAAAAGAGTAGGGAATACATTTTTAATGTATTTTACTTTCATTTGGAAAGTGAAATTAGGATTACTGTATGCAGTTTATGCCTAATTACAAAGGAGTTTAATTACTAATGTGTACAACAGTGTATCTACATGACTTATCTTTGTGGGATCAAATGCAGCTCATAGAATATGCAGAGTTAAAATAGTCTGGGCAGTAGCTCTGTCAAAGAGCAGTTGAGATTAGGAAACTGAAAACTTCTTAGTGTTAGGTAAAATTTGTCGGAGGCTATGGATTTAGACTTCATACTAGTAATGGACAGAATTGACTAATGTAGAGTTTAATCATAGTAATTAAACACTATTCAAGAGGTCCTATAACCATTTCAATAACCAACTTGGAAGCTATTGAGTAGATAGATGACTCTGTTGCTGCCAATGGCATTCTCTGTAAATGCTTTCAGATGACATTGTTGTCAGGAGTCTAGCGTCTACTCTGGTTTTGGATTTGTTGCTTGATTCTCATGCCATTTTGATTTTCTTTATTCAAATCAATTGGTGTAACATGGCATTAGTTAATGCTATTCTAAGTCTTCCCCCCACCCCCTTTCTTTTCTTTCTTGGCTGTTTTGGTACTTGCTCTGTAGATCAGGCTGACACCGAACTGAGAGATCCACCTGCTCCTGCTTCTTGGTTGTGTCCCTTTGTCACTGGATATTGCTAGGGTGGTAAAACATTGAGCCGTGAGAATTAGAGCCTTTAAGATGGAGGTTGTGTTTGGCTTGGCTCTGAAGATTCAGATTTGAGCTGGGCCTTGAGAGCAGAGGCTTTGGATAAGTGGGTGTGGAGGTGCCTTCTAGAGGGGGAAGCATTTTTTTTTTTTTTTTTTTTTTTTTTTTTTTTAATTTTGAGGAGAGTGGAAAGGAGACGCTCCTGAGGTTAGAGAGAATATAATTGTAGCTTAGAGACTGTGGTGGGGAATGGATTCTTTCCAGAGCTGGGGGTAAGGGGATGCCCTGAGAAGACACTAAATGAGCTAAACCCTCATGCAATCTCAGTCAGTTATTCTGCAAGCAGAGAGGGAACAGCTGTTACCTCTAAGGAAAGGCAAGCTGAGACAGTAGATGATTTCGCCAGGATCAGAAAGTTGAAAATGGACTGTAGTGGCTGTTGGCAAAGGATATATTCTGTCTAGTTGTACTAGACTATCATACTCGATACATACGGTCTTCTGTGCCAGCTTCAGGAATTTGAAGTTGAATTGATTCCTCCTGTCTCCCTCTTGCTCTGTCTCTCTTGTGTTCTCTGTCTCTCTGTCTGTCTCTTTGTCTGTCTGTCTGTTTGTCTGTCTCTCTCTTTCTCTCTCTCTCTTGTTTATTTTTCTAAGACAGTGTTTCTCTGTGTACCCTGGCTGACCTGGAACTCACTCTGGAGACCAACCAGACTGGCCTTGAGCTCAGGGATCTACTTGCCCCTGTCTTCCAAGTGCTGGGATTGAGGTGTGCTTCATCACTGTCTGGTTTGATCTCTCTCTTGTTTGTTCTCTCTGCATCTGGAGGTTAGAGGATAACTTGAGAAAGTTGGTCTATTCTTTCTACCATGCTGGGTTCAATCTTAATCCTAGGTTGTCAGGCTTGACAGCAGGCTCTTTTGCCTATCTTGCCATCTTGCCATCTCTTATTAACTTTTTTTTTTTATAATGGTAAATTTTAGTCACATTTGAATTTTAGTTTGGTTGGATCCTCTCATACTTGTAAAGTTAACTCCTCCACAACGTTAAATCCTGTAATCAAATGTAACTGAAGTGTTTTTATGATTTTTTTATGGTATTAATTACATTTCAAAGAGAAAAGGTTTGTTGCCTCTCTCTCTCCCTCTGTGTGTGTGTGTGTGTGTGTGTGTGTGGAGAGGGAAAAAGAGAGAAAGATTTCTTCATGGGATTTTCATTGACATGTTTCTATAGAGCATCTCTTCAAATAGACTTAAAGGAATCTGTCCTCTTTAGTGGTTAGGTTCCTTAGCTTGTGGGCAACAATGAAATTGTCAGCCAGTTGTTCAGAATTTTTATTTTTTTATGCCAAATTATTCCTCCTGTTGGGAAAGAAATCATACGTTCTTGCCCAAAGTTATCATAAATATGATTCCTTGACAAGGATAACTTTGTATTATAGAGTACCATCATTTTTTTTTCTACTTATGAAGGATAGCTAATATGTTTTTGTGTTTCATGTATATGAGAATGATGCACTAATCAAGCTAGCTGTAATAAAAAGTAATAGCTATTATTTGGCTTATTTTCTCTTATTTGAGGTTTGTTAGTCAGTTTACTAGCATCCCATTTTAGTAATTTTTCTAAAGATAAATTTCAACTTGTGACTGACTCTTTTGAATGAGCTTTCACTTCCTGTTTGTGACCATCATTTGGTTGTTTACTGAAAACACTTGAGCTTTGAGATGCTGACTTTGTTAATGTTTGTCAGTCACTGGAGAAATTCTACCTAAGTTTTAATGTACTTGACACTTAGTGCTCTGCGTTATTTCTCCTTCTGTGTATCGACACCAGAGACCTGGGTGTTGAGGGCAAGCATCTCCCACTGCCCTATACCTTTAGCCTGTAAGTCTGTGATATTACAGTAACTGATTTCTCAGTAGATTGTTATGCCTTTGAAATTATGCTGGAGACTCTGATTAACCTGAGTTCATGCATAGAGTTCATACATGATGTCTTTGCCATCTTAGTGAATACTTGTATGTGATTTAATATTTCATAATTTATTAACCAAAACATTTATTTTCTGAGCACAATGAAAGTCATTTAGCTTAGTAAACTTGTTCTGTGTGTCAATTTGTTAGCTTTAATTAACTAGTACCGTTTAGGAGTAATAAGAGCCTTTTGTAAAATAGATTATAGTAATATTGGCAGACAGTACTACAGAGTTAGGTTTACTTAATGAGGATAACTTTATTGGGAAAATTATCTTTATAGTAATATGTTGCGGTCCAAGCTGTCCCAAGTTGGGTGCCAAAAATGTTGAGAACCGTTCTGCCCCACGCTTGGGGGTTAAAATGTCACAGACTGCTCTGTCAATGTTGGAACCCGCACTGTCAGAAATCTTGGGGACTAAGTTGTTGGAGGTCAAACTGTCCCAGGCTGCTCTGGTCCGCAGGTCGGGGTTCAGCAAGAGAGAGAGTGAGGACGGATTCGAGGAATGGAGACCAGACAGAGTGTGATTCAATCCCATTTATTCTTCAGTCTCTCTTCCTAATCCAAGTCCCAAGTCTTGAGTTCCTATTCCCTAGTTCCTAGTCCCTAGTGCCTCCAAGTTCCAGGTTTCCAGTTCCAAGTTCTCTTCCAAGTGCCTGCTACCTAATGCCTAATAACTAACTCCAAGTTGTACTCTCTAATTCCAAGTTCTTCCTCCAAGTGCCAAGTGCCTAATACCTAATTCTCTGTTCAAGTTGTACTGTTGTCAAGTAATCTGTTGTCTGGATCTCTTAACTCTTCTGTCTGCTTCTCGTCTTTTATATGTCTCTTTTCTAAGTCACACCCTTAAGTCATGCCCTTAGGCCTTGTCTCTAAATCTAATCTCTAAGTCACGCCCTTAAGTCTCAGCTCTAAAGCACACCTTTAAGTCTCACACACTCAAGGGAAGATCCTGGATATCTAAAACAAGATGTTATCAGAGTGTGATTAGAAGTTGTAGGCTATTGTAATCATGTCTCTTGCCAGGGTATATGGCTGCAAGGATGATAGCTGCCTTCTTTTGGCTCCCCACAGTAATTCTTGGAGGAACATATCTTAAGGACTAGTGCTATTGGAGAAAGCTTAGCATGTAGCACACTCTCTTTTTAAAGTTTCTGAGACAAAGGTTCAAATGTGTCATCTTTCTGTCACTCATGCAGTATATATGAAACAATCTAATGATAAAGAGGAAAGGTTTATTTTGCCTCATGACTGTGCTCTAATTTTATGGAGGCATATCATAGCCTGAGTATATTAATTAGGGTTATTGCTGTGATGAAACACCATGACCAAAGCACCTTGGGGAAGAAAGGGTTTATTTTTGGCCTTTGCTTCTATATCCCTGTTCAATATAGAAGGAAACCAGGACAGTAAATCAAACAGGGCAGGAACTTGGAGGCAGGAGCAGAAGCAGATGCTGTGGACGGGTGCTGCTTACTGACTTGCTCCTTCTGGCTTGTACAGCCTGCTTTTTCATACGTGCCTGGACAGATTGCCAAAGGAGTGGCATCCCACTCCTAGAGCTTGCCTATCCAGCCTGAGTTTTGATGACCTTGTGCTATGAACCACTGAGAAGAGTTCTCAAGTGCTCAGTTGTAGTGTTTTCTCATTATCTTTTTCTGTGCCCTTGAGATGTTAGGAATAAAATGTTTGTTATGGGGTCAGTCAGTCTGCGGTATGTTATATATATAATTTTCATTACACTGTCGACTGTGATTTCTATGATCCTGTCTCAGTTTGATACACTGCGGCACTTCAGGATGTAGTCTGAACTCCTAGCACTGACTGCAAGCCCTTACTGTCCCTAGCCAGTTCTCCAGCCTGCTCCATCCATTATTATTTTCATATGTGATTTTCTAGTTCTTTTGAACTTCTTTCCTTTCTGTCCCATACCTAAGCTGGGGCTAGGCCAGCTACCTTGAATGCTTTTCCTTCTTATTTTATTTAAGAGCTACTGTGTGAATATACCTTCTTTAATTGACTTCCACTTTGTTGTGCCTCAGAATTGTGAAGTATTTTTTTAACTGAGAGTGACAGGACTCACCACAGACAGCTGAGTCAAGCAGATTCACACCTTTGCGGTGGTTGTTGATTCCTGTGAGGGTTGGGAATCCAGATGGAGCCTTACTGTTTCCTGGTTTGAGTGACATTGCCAAAAACCTGGTTTTGTTCTTTTTCATAACAAGTCTTCTTCAATGTCTAATTAATCCTCAGGTTTCAGCCAATCTTGGCTTTTACCACTAATACTTCTTGGATGCATATTTCTAGAGCCTGAGAAGAGGAACAGAGCTTCTAGAGAAGGGGTGCCAATTCATGTTTTTTTTTTCCCATCCATTGTCCCCATCCAATGAGGCAATATGATGTCAGGAACAGGGTTATAATTATTTACTTTGAAACCTGCCTGACTTTTAGAGGGAAGGTAGATACAGCTGCTCTCAGTGGGTAGGCATGAAAGTTGGGGGATGAGTATGTTGGTGTAGGCTACACACACTGAAATACAGGCTGTGAAGACAAGGGAGGGGCATTGTTTATTGTAGAGAGCCACAAAATTCACTAGAGTAGTCTTGCCAGAGTTGCATGCTTCTCTATGTGGTTATTCAGTTAATATTGCTCTTGGATGCTAGGCTGAAGATTTGAGAATAGGTACTGTCTCTGATTATCATCCTTCCCCCAATACTTTATATTTAGCTTTGCATGTAGTATTAGATTAATGAACATCAATGGTTGAATGAACTAATTAATCTAAGCGGTTACGTGGTTCACCTGTGATAATTAGCAGTTGAATCCAAAATTCTGTTAGTTGGCTGTGAGTTTGACAGTATTTAACTGCTTTCTCCTGATCATTGCTGGGGTCCTAAAAATGAATGTTCTTAGGCAGTCATGGTAATTCAACCCCCGACCCCCTCAAGTCACCTACTTCCTCCAGCTTGCCCTCACCTCTTAAAGATTCCCAGTGCCCCAAACAGCAACACTAGCTGTGGACCAGCTGTCCCAACATATGAGCCTATGGGGGAACATTTTATACTCAAACCATAACAGTGTTATAAATAAGTTTGTTATAAATAAAATTGAGTGTTCTTGCCTCAGCTTTTTAAAGTTTTGATTTAGAATTTATTGCTACATATTTTGAGGTTGTCTTTGCTACTTAGGAGGTTTTAAGATATTTTCATGTGTTTGTTTTATAGAAATCTGTTATGTATACACATAGATTAAGATCCTTTTCACTTCAGAATGTTTGTACACAAAAGCCTCTCTAGAATAATCACTCATCTCTCACAGTCTTAACTTGATTCAGGATCACTTAGATTAAATGTCATGTGTTGAGTGACTGTTCCCAGGTTGCAATTTAAGTCACACCCTCATGGCTTCATTATGGTGTTTAATACCTCATTCTTTCCCTTAACTCTATGATTTAAAATTATACGTCTGTATAATGATAGGTTATTAGTGTCACAAAGACTTGCTGAAGAATAATGATATTTATTGCTAATAAGCAGGAAGTTTTGCAGTGACAAATATTTGTGCCTTGGATGCTAGGAGTTTATTAAAGAGGATGAGCATGCAGATGACTTTTCGAGGTACAGAGGTGACTTTAAGGGATACACAGAATTTTATGGGTGAATGAAAGTTTTATCAATGTTTTAAAATACATTGGCCACAAGATTAATTACAAAGGTATTTGAGGATCAGTAATATGGTTGAGCAGACAGTTATTGCAAACAAATCTTTACACACCCACTGTTGTAGAAGGTTGTGGTTCTGACAGTTTCCTGTGGTAGATAGTTCTTGTTACCAAGCATATGGCCTTAAGGATCCTGTTCTTCAGAAACCTTCCAGCTTTATTAATTTTGGAATATTTTTTTGTCAAGGTTGGACACAAACAACTCTATTTTGAACCTATCTACTCTTATAGTAGCCAAGTGTTGATTTCTTATGTGAGTATGTGAATCCCATGACAGAAGACCATGTCTGTTTTATCACTGTAATCATAACATACATGCTCAGTAAACATTTGGTGAATGAGTGAATGACAGAAAAGAAACTTCACGTCTTTAGATTCTGCATCTCTTGTCTTTCTGATCACTGGATGTAACATGTGCTGTTTCTCTGTGTCAGTTTGTTCACTGTTCCTTGTTGGTTAGCGTTTGGCTGTAGATTTTATTGTCTGTGAGTCTATTAATGGGCAAGCATCATGTTCTTTTAGAAGAGTAGTGCATATTTTAAGTACTTTTACTCAGGTACTTTATTCTTAAATTTGTGTTATCTGAAAGCCTGCTTTATTGTCATAATTTTAGTAATTTTGAGTGAAGTGTCTGGTAAATAAAATTGTTGCTGTATGTTCCTGGATGTTGCTGGAAGCATGGAAATGAGCCTTTGGTAGATGACTGTGTGGACACCCGTCAGCCCTGCATCTGGAATCATGTCTGCTTTTGAAAGAACAGTCTCATGAGTTGCTGACACTGTTACTGACTTACAGAACTTTCTAGTACATCCTATGCTGTGATCTTAGGTTGGTGTTTGTTTTGCTGTATCTAGGGAGGGTTGTATGTTTTTGAGAAGCATTTGTATCTCACAGCTGTGCAGACTTTTCATTTTGTTTTAGGTAATTCACTTAGCATTTGGGTGATGACATTATTTATTTCCTAACTCACGATACTTGAAATCAGTGAAGGTGAGTGTGTTAATAGTTATGTTGGGGCACTGGCATGCACCTCAGTTGTCTTAGAGACACAAACATTTTCATACAGTTTGATCCCGGGATTATTCTTAACAGTTATAGACTGTTCATCTGCAAGCCTTTGTGTCTGAAGGTATTCTGAAACCATATCTCCATTCTCATAAGGGAAAGACATAATTTATTTTGTTTGCAGAGACAGAAAAAAATTTAAGAACTCAGAATTGATATCTAAATTGGCTTATCTTGTCTTTATTTCTCCAGAGAGTGGCTGTATCCTCACCATGGCTTAGAGACTTGAAAGGTTTTATCCAAGGCATTTCAAAATACAGTTATTTGATGGCATGTAATATCTTGAATTGCTGTGATTTTGTTCGGTGAGAGGCAGATGTTGGGGTTCAGTAAAAGGCATTCTTTGCTTCAGGGCTGACACTCCTGAGCATGATCAGCTGGGTGAACTCAGGTGGGGGCGCTGGTCTACTTCCATCCTTTGATTTAATACAGGAACTGTGGTTGCGTAGTTATGTCCAATCACAGTCTTATTGTTGGGGATTCTGTAGGATAGATTGTGAATTGTTACAGAAACATCACAGAGTGACCAAGCATTTCTGCTAGCACTGAGCAGCATGACATTTATAGACTTCTCAGGGTTTTTCCCTTACAGCTTTGCACCCTGGGGTTTTGTAGGGGCCTATTGTTTGTTGTCTTTCCTGGGCTGACTCAGGGTGTCCAATTCAGGGCGCCCCTCCAAAGCAAAATGATTACTTGTCAGCGGAATATGGCCTGAAGCTTCATTTCCTGATGGTCACTGACAGTTTTTAAGGGTTCTTTCTTTGTGAGGTTTACCAGACATTGATAAAGGAATCTGACAGGGACTTGCTCTCATACCAGGTAAACTAAACAAATATTGTTACCAGAATTTTTGCAAAAATAAATACTCTGAAGCTTAGGACCTTTAAACAGTAGCAAGTTCAGATGATACTGGTATTTGAACTGGAGACTGTTTGATCCTGAAATGTTTGCATTTTCTGTATACTGTCATGTCACATTCCATTTGGTAGTGTCAATGAAGTCTAAAAACAACCTTGAAAACCTAAGAAAGAAGTTACATTTACTTTTTTTTTTTTCATCTTTCTACCCTGGGTGAGCATTCGTTTCCAATCCCTTTGTTGTTCTAGGTTTGGCTATTCTGCATTTTCTTTGGTTCTGTGTTTAAAGAAATTAGAGTTGATGTGAATGTCAGAGTGACTACGGTGAATGATTCTCCCTGCACACACCATGCATGTGGTGAGCCTTTCTTCAGTAATGGAGGAGAACAAGCTGTGGTTTTGGTGAGGATCTCTTCCAGCCTTTTTTTTTTTTTTTTTTCTTTCCAAATTTGGTATCAGGTTCTTCTCCCCTGGCCTCCTTCCGCCCTCCATGCCATATTTAGGTCCTGCAACTTCTGGAAAATTGATGGGAGTTTTAAAAGATTCCTGGCCAGGCATTGGTAGCACTTGGGAGGCAGAGGCAGGTGGATCTCTTGTGAATTTGAGGCCAGCTTGGTCTACAGAGGGAGTAGAGGCCAGTGAGACTATACAGAAAAACCCTGAGTCAAAACCAAACCAAAACAACACAAAACAACAACACAAATAAAAAAGATTCCTGGCCTTGCCCACTCAGTCATTTGGCATAGTGGTTTGTAGCCTGTGTGGGAGCCAGGGAGAATCACACGACTTTTATCAGTTCTTTAATACAACAAGAAGGGCTTGTGTGAATTCTTTTGTGCCCCAGTGCCACTGCTACAGTTTTTAACACATGTATGCCATCCCATTTTTCAAACATGCAGCTACCATAATGATGTGATTCATTAGTGTTTCAGGCAGCTGAGTTTCATGCTGTTTATTGAAATTATAAGAGAGGTGGCTCTATTTCAGAGTTAAAACTTTCTTTTACCCTAGACTAGCTTGGGAGCCTCATCAAGGAAGAGCAGCAGCTCTGCCTTCTTAGCCTGATAGTTCCCTGCTGGCCTCATAGTTCTTCTTAGCCCTTCACTAATGTGGATGAAGCCCATTCCCTCTGTCTGTGCTAATTTCAGGGATCAGACCATCTTTGGCTCACATCCTTGGGAATATAAGCAACCAGTAAACTGTCTTGCATTGAATGCAGCCTAAAATTTGTTTATGTGCTGGACAATATTAAGATACATGCAGAAGTAAATTAGTAACTTGACCGAGTTTGCATTGAATTCAGTAGTTATTTGCATAGGCTTCTACAGAGCTGCCAGTTGATTGGTAATTCTGTGCAAGATCCTACTAATGTGGTCATTTTATGATTTACCTCTATTTTTTGTTTTTTGTTTTCTTTCATTGAGCAGAATTCTTGTATTTCAGTAATGTGAATTGTGTGATTCTGCCTGGGTAGGTCAGCTCTTTCTGCTTCTTTCTGTTCCTGGTTGTACACTTACCAGCTCAGCTCCCTGTGTACTTAGGGGACTACTCTTGGCTTATAAGCCCCAGTTGCTGGGAGCTGTATGTGGCACCATGTTTGATGTTCTTGACAATAAGAGGGACAGCTGGGATTTTGAAGTCAAACATGCTGTATTGCTCAGACTTCCTCGGAAGTCTCTGTGTTGAGCAGTTCTCTTATTCTGTCCTGATATTTCACCAGACTGTGCTTCCAGCACTCTACTAGGAAGGACTTCGGGTCTGTGGGTCTTCATGTGTGTGTTTTGCTGAATCCTCCTCTTAGCTTCTCTTCTCTCCATACCAAGTTTAGATTCTGTGTTTCTCATCTTGGTGCTGTGACAGAATGCCTGATAAAAATACCATTATGAAGAACGGGTTTATTTTGGCTAATGTTTTAGGAAAACAATCCACCAACATGATCACTTGTATTTTTAGTTAGGATGCAGAGAACAGCAAATGTTTTTGCTTAACTAGCTTTCTCCTTTCTTCACTCTGGGACCACAGTTGGTGGGGTGACTAGTTACATTTGATGTAGGCCTTTCTATTTCAGTTAACCTAATCTAGGTAGTAATTCACAGTCATTCCCAGTGATTTGTTTCCATGGTAGTTCTAAATCTCATCAAGTTGACAGTCAAGATTAACTATCACGTGGTCACTGTTTTTAAATAGCTTCATAATGGTCCTTAGACCAATGCAGCAATCAGTTCTTCTTATTGCCCTCCTCGACTTTGTTCCTGATCATTTGCTAGCAGGCTTGATTGCAGTGTAGATACCTTGTGGATATATCTGTCTGTCTAACTTCCTGGTTCCTTACCATAATATTTTTGTCTGTCATTTGGTGATAATGTATATGTAGTCCATATGCTGAGCACACTCCCTGAGATGTTCATCAGTGTCTGCTTAAATTTCACTTAGTGGGCCTAATATTTCCTGATTGAAACTTGGTCTTTTTTTCATGCCTTCACCCAAGGACTATTTCCCATGGACCCAGTGGAGGGAAATTGTGGTGGCATATAGTTGTTTTGTATTGTTCTGTTTGGAGTTTTCTTTCTCTGCTCATTTGAACTGCTTACCACTGAGACCCCTGCCAAGATTAGGGGGAGGACAGTAAGGGGACTCAGTGGTTCTGTGTTAGCTGGGTGGATTAGTCCTCGAGGAGTTTAACTAATATTTTCCAAAACACAAAGAAAGCTGGACTTGGTCTTTCCAACTCCATCTTTCTTGAATTAACTGATTCCTCTTTGGTCTGCTATGTCCTCTTTTTTTTTCCTGGCTCATCTGACTTTCACAAAAGACCTGTTGTTGGTGTCCTTTGACTTGTCCATGTGCTTTCTTGGAAAAACGGTTGCTCAGGCCAGGGAATCTGCATGCTCCCTGGAGCCCATGAGCCAGATAGTACCCACTGCACACAGCCACAGAGACGCCAGAGAAGTCACATGTACAGACTCTCAGCTTGTTTCTGTTTTCTGCGCCACCTGGGTACACGTTCATGGTTTATCTCACTGCATGGAACACACGCATCGGCTCCTGTCCAAGGCTGTGAGGAAGGTATTTCTTACTCTTCCATGCAAGGAGGGAAGCAGGGGCTTCTTCAAGCTTCCTTGAGGGGATCCTTATTTGTAGATATGTATTTATGTTGAAGAAATTATTTATGATCATATTTCTTCTTCTATTTGAACTATAATAATAATTTTATAAGTGTTTGTTAACATGTTGCTTTTAACAGCTATATACATCAGTTGGGAAACTAGCTTTTCCTCTGTCGGTCTGTGATGGTTATCTCCTAACTGCTGAGCAAATGTGGCAGCACTCGCAGAGTTTTTGACAGAGATTTTCTAGGTAAATTTGCATCCCATGTTACATGTTTTCTTTGCTACTTAGTAATCTGTACCTCCACTGACTGTCTCTGAGTACTGATCAGCTGACCAACCCTAAGATTGAGAATGATATTACAATTCCTCATATATGAACAAGCAGGAGGTAAACCTATGGTATTCTTATTCTTTTTCTTTATTTTTTTCCCCAGTAGGCTAGCAGTTTATATACAGGGAATGTTATACAGGAGCTGAAGCCTGCATTTAGTGAAAATTAAGGCATCTGTATCTCCATTAGTAGCTTACTGTACTCTTCTGTCTAGTTTTGCAAGAGGAAATTAAATCTAAATATTCAAGAGGGAAACAATCTGAAAGATATCTTCTGAAAGATGTCTTCCAGTGCCTTTTGATTGGGTCATCTCTCAAGTTTTGCTCTGTGAGTTAAACAGAATCTGACTCATGAAGAGTAGATTAGATGCCAAAAACACAGGCAGAATGGTGGAAATAAATTCAGATATACTCAGCCTCCACCCATGCTGTACACTTTATGCATACCTCACATTCAATTTCTAATGGGGATTCTGGAGAAAGAAGTACTTCGCTGCCTAATAACCATAAGTTGAAGCTTGCAGGGAAGCTTACTTTGCTGAGTTATTGAAGCTGGACCTTCAGAACCCAAGGCCGTAGGACCCCAAAGCCACTGTCATCTGTTTGTTTTGGGACTTGGGATTCTTTCTAGACTAAGTCTTCCAGTCTTCCCTGAGGTGGATTGGCTGAGCCTCTCAGGCTTTTGTCTTTGATACTCAGATTCATCCTGTCTGTCTGCTTCACGGTTTGGCATGGCTATCCATGGTGTGTACACAAAAGCAAAGAGTTTTCCATAGTTTGCCGTCAGCTATTGTCATGTCCTTTCTGGCCTCGGCTTGTTTCCAGCATATGTAACATTCTGAGGAAGAGTGTACTGATTACTTGTTGTGCGGAGGACACTGAGCTAAAGCTTTGCTTCCTTCCACCACCAGCTACTTGTCTGTGCTTGACACCACTCTCAGTTTTGGATACCTGTTTTCCTAGGTTTGAGCCTTATTACTACATCCTGATAAAGCTTTGATAAAACATGAGTTCTATTTTATATATGTGAAAACGGAAGCTGAAAGTACTTACAAGTGAGCCAGCGCTACATTGCCAATTGAGGGTGCAGCTGGCGTTTGAACAACAGTGTGTCCGAAGTCTTTCCTTCCCTCACACGTGTACTCCTTCATGTTTCTGTGTAGGAGACAGGTCATGCTGACTTTGTCAGTTTTCAGGTCCTAGTTATGTTAACTGACAGATCATTTTTGGTCTTATTTGTCTACTGGTTTTCTACTGTGGTCTTTTGTTAAGTAGCCAAGAAAAACGTCTCAATGCCAGGGCTCTTGTACCATAGGTCAGAAATATGGAGAAGGGAAGATAGTTTTAGTCCATTATTAGTAGTGAGGCCTCTATTAAAAAAATAAAAGACTTTAGGGACATTTATGTCAGCAGGCCCAGGTAGCTGCCTGAAATAACAGAAGACACGTGTGTGTGTGTGTGTGTGTGTGTGTGTGTGTGTGTGTGTGTGTGTTCACTGCCCCTGTACCTGTGTGCTCATGCCATTTTTTTAATCAACCCTGTGGCATTGAACCTCTGAACTCAGGAGAATAATGCAATCCCTTGCACGCACTGCAGCGCTGAGGCACAGCACTCAGATTTCTCTGACTAGGTGTGCTGAGAACTTTGCTTAGTGAGCCCCTTTGGTTGGAGGGAAAAGCTGCTCCTTAGGCAGAATGAGCCCTTTACTAGAACTTTCCCTCCCTTGCTAGACAGTTTTTAGGATTTATCTTGTCTTTAATCTTGAGACATGTCACAGTGTTACACCATGACTTCTTGCTTCCCAGTTTAACAAGTCTTGTCATAATGTATGTACCTCATCCTTTCAGTTCCTTAACAGCAAATCTATACAGCCAAATCAGATGTTACAGATGCTGTGGCCTGGATTTATATTCCACTGTGCTGGCAAAGTGCTCTTTAGTCAGACTTTATACAGAAAACGGGAAGGAAAGTTAGGAGCTTCCTGAAAATGACCAATACCTCTGGCTTTTCACTTCTGTGGTGTCTTGAGTAAACCTCATAGGCTGTTTGTAACTGTTTGGTAGGAGTAAAGGATTAGGAGGTGTGGTCTTGTTGGAAGAAGTACGTCACTACTAGATGTTTCAAAAGTCCACACTAGGCCGTGTGTGTGTGTGTGTGTGTGTGTGTGTGTGTGTGTGTGTGTGTGTGTTTGTATCAGGATGTAGCTCTCAGCTACTGCTCCAGCACTGTAATCTGTTTGCTTGCCAACATGTTTCCGGCTATGATGATGATGGACTCATCCTCTGAAACTGTAAGGAAGCCTCCAATTAAGGAATTTCTATTATAAGAGTTGCCTTGTCATAGTGTCTCCTCACAGCAATAGAATAATAAGACAACTTTTTTTGCAAAATATTATGATTTTTATTAAATGTTTTTACTCATGTCAAATTTTAACTCATAATGAAATTTCATATGATGTAGTATTTGTATGCAAAGTGACACTGTGTGGAAATTTAGGAACTTAAAAAACGTAAGGGTATGTATGGCCTTCTAAATTGCAGTTATGTAATAGATGCAATTTGAACTGGAGAAATAGCATTTGAAACATACAACAGAACATTTTTGTTTTTTTGAGTAGAGTACTAGGTATTTCATAAATTCAAAGCTGAATTGAATAACTGGAAATGTGAGAGGCAGTTTGAGGCATCTTGGGTCTTCACACTCCTGAAACTTTGTGAATTATAAGTTGGAAGCAGTGGTTGATTCTGGCTACACATTATAGTTATAGACTGTTTGTAGAATTACTGTCAGGAAACACGTGGCTCACAATCTATCAAAGTCATTGGAGGTTGTGCCTTGACAGGAATATTTTAAGATAGCTTCACATTTTATCTTCTGTTTAGGAAAAGGTGAGGCCAGATGGCCTTAGTACTTTCCAGGATGCATGCCTCTGATGAAATTGCAGCCATTGCCCATACACAGGCTAGGGATCAGGATCTGGTGGTGCTAGCCTCGTCTTCGAAGTCAGAGTCTCTTTTGTACTCCTCATTGTTGCCTCAATAGATGCTACCTTGTGTCTCTTTTTAATGCATGTAAAGATTTCAAAATGAGCTGGGTCTGGAAGCTCATATGTGCAGTCTTTGGTATCTGAGAGGCAAGAACAGAAGGACTGTCAGTTTCAGGTTTGCCTGAGCCTAGTAACAAGTTCTTGATTATCAGGAGCACCTTGGGCCTTTTTTCAAAATAGAAAAGTAAAAACAGGTCTAGGATGTAGCTTAGGGTGCAGCTTAGTATGTAGCTTAGTGTTAAGTGTTTGCCTGTATGCGTAAGGCCCTGAGAACTGAAGAAAGATATTTGCTAGTGAATTATATCTCTTTTACAATATAGGTGGAAATGACTTAGGATGGGTGACCTTTGATTTTGTGGAATTTACTGTGGTACAAAAGCATTATAAATTCACATTGAGTTGACTGCATAGAAACGTGTACCTAGAATTTTGAACTTGAATCTTTGCAGGGCTAAGGATTTCTCTTGTATGAGAAGATCTTCTCTTGGATGCTGTATTAGCAGCGAGCTACTCCTTCCAGTCAGTGCTGTGGTTACTAGGCCTGAGTGTCATATATGCTACAGAGTGCTGAGCTAGACTGTATTTTTCCTCATGTGGTTTAAATGTGTTTTCAGGCTTTATTAATTTAAACTTGCTATGGTATACTATTCTCATTGCTGTGACAAAACACCTGCCATGTACCTCCTAAAAAAGGTTAAAGAAGAGCTCATTTTGGCTTACATTGAGGGTTAGGGTTCAGTTTTCAGGGAAATCCTGGGAGCTAGAGTAAGAGACAGTTGGTAACATTGCATCTGTAGCCAGGAAGCAGAGAGAGGAGAGTGTTAGTCCTTAGCCTGCTTGCTTCTTTCCTCTTATTTAGTTTTGGATCCCAGCCCGTGGAGTGGTGCCGACGTTCATGCTGGATCTTCCCTCCTCAGTTAAAGCTTTCTGGAAACACCCTTCCAGACAGGAGCAGCTGTGTGTCTCCTAGGTGTCACATCGTATCAAGCTGACAGTGAAAATCAGTCATTGTGCATGGGTTTACTGGATGTAACCATCTTAAGAGTCATGCAGCATCGGCGGCACTCCACCTTCAGTCTGTATTTGTTGCGTCTTCCAGTGAAGCATGGCCTGGCATGCAACCACTGTTGAAACAGAGCTGTACCTCAGACCTGGCTGTATCAGCAGTCATGCAAGCGGTGGCTGTTAGGGTTTGGGATATCCAGGGAGAGGAGATATGGTGACACACTCCATCAGCTGAGAAGGACCAGGTTTCTTCTTATCTACATGTTCCTGACTCTATAAACTGTGCAGCCCAGGGACCAGATTTGATTGGTATGCCTTGAAATAATGGCCATCTGTGCCCACTACTCTGCCCAACCTCAGAATACTGTGGTGCAAGGAGATTCTTGACGTCTTCTGGTATTTAACCCAGATTCAACTGGATGCCACTCTGTAATTAACTTCTCCTTTCTCCTCAGTTATTTGGTAACTGAGGAGTGGGATAAAGCCACAAGGAGTGAGAGCTTTAGAGTTTTATTCAAAACCCGTGCATGTGTGGACTTGACTGGTCCACAGGATGGTTTTTGTCACTAGTCAGGTACAGACATCCCTTTGATACAAGTCAGCTATTGACCTTTGCCCATCTGAAAGACTTAAAAGGAATCGAAGCCTAGCTAAAATGGCCATGTAGACTGCAGAATGGCTTGCATTTGAAGTAAAGGGAATTGACTTCAGAGGTTTAGAGCTGCTTGTTGAGGAAGGGAAATGGACACAGTTCCAAATGGATGACTAGATGTGCTTTCTTCTAAACTCCAGAACACATGTGCTTGTAAGAAAGGGACAAGTACACAGTCGAACTTGTTAAGTCAGGCATATCCAGCCCCAAATTCTTTCGTAAGTATCTTTATAGGGCATAAAGTGGGCTGAAAATACTAAAGCTGAACTGAGTTTTTGGTACTAGCATCTTATCAGAAGTACCTGGTTTAGGGTGCAATGTTTTCAGGTGTTTATGGTGCTTTGATTGTCCACTGGGTGTTTAATTCAAACATGGAAGAACATTGTTTATTTACTTGCTCAGTACATAATCCTAACATAGTTTTGTCCATTCACAGCTCTTGTTTTAAGGAAATTAAAAGAGGATGCCTGTTTCTCATCTCCCTTCTTGAGTAAATGATGGACGTGCTGAGAAACAAATAGTTGTGAGTTGGTGTCAGGACCCAGCTCTGTTTAAACTGCACAACGGTTATCTAAAACATTTTTTTCTTATAGTATAGTTTATCTCTTCCTAACCCAAATCCTACCTCATAGAGGCCCCAGACATTGACACTTTGAGTTGCTTCATTATCATCTTGAAATGCAGGACTGAATGTCACCCTAAGTCCACAGTGAGTCCTGATGTTCCCCAGCTTGTGTGGGCCCCAGGCATAAATATTGACTTGTGCATTTATACTTCAGTCTAAAATGAAGTGAATTGTTTGTCCTTTCCTTACCTCCAGAGACAGTGTAGAGCAGTGACTCTCAACCTGGGAGGAGTGATCCTCTCACAGGGGTCACTTACAACCGTTGGAAAACACAGAGATTTACATTATGATTCATTACAGTATCAAAATTATAGTTACGAAGTAGCTATGAAAATAATTTTATCATCGAGATTGACCACAACGTGAGGAACTGTATTAAAGTTTGCAGCATCAGGAAGGTTCAGAAACTCTGAGGCAGAGTTTAAGAACACTTTGATTTCTCTCTTTTGTTCTTCTGAAACAGTGGGCACCATGAGTGTTGTAGTCTGATACTTTACTCAGAATGTCCACGTTAGTGACCTTTTACTTCAAAGAAGCTGAATTTTAATTATCGAAATATGTTTGGACAGAGGATCTCTCTGCTGTGAATGTCTGGATGTGTGGATTTAAAGTACATTCTTTAGCATTGCTGTTTACAGTTCTTTACCCTCGCTGGGTCCTGTTAATTTACCTCACATCTTTAGTGCAGTAGAGCTAAAAAACCCAAATTAAACCAGCACACGACTGAAAGGCTGTCAGGGCACATCTTTCGCATTCAGTGCTTCAGTCAGTAAGAGCTGTGGCATTCTTAAATACTTCCTAGCAGAGGGGGTTCTGTTTTCTTCCCCTTAAGAAAATGCAGCAAAGAGAGAAACATGTGGGTAGCTCAGCTCCCTGGAAGCAGAGAGGAGGGTGGCATTGGTGGCATCTTACTGTCATGTTCAGGAGAACCTGCATACACAAGAGGACAAAGGCTGTAGTTGTCCTCTGTAGCTCTCCCTCCTACAGTCTGTTCAGGGGTCACAGGGATGCCTCCTGCAGGGACTTGTGGGTTCCAAAGGTGGCTTGAAGTTAGTATACTGTAGTGAATACCATCAGGGACCTGATGACCTTATGTCAGAAACGTGAGTGAAAAAGGCAGAAAGAAAGATGATAGAACCTCAGACTTCACATAAAATGGACCTGGGAGTTGCTGGGTGTGTCTATTTATGGTTTATGTGTCCCCACCACTATAGATTAAAATGCATCTAAAATGTAGTAAAAGAATTGAGGTTGAAATGTCTCAGTAGCTTGCTTTCTTTCTTTCTTTCTTTCTTTCTTTCTTTCTTTCTTTCTTTCTTTCTTTTTTTTTTAGATTTAGTTTCCTCTGTACTGGGTTTACTCTTTGAGGGTTTGCTTCCCTACCTAGATACCTGCAGAGACCCCCTCAGACTGGCCCTGAGGGATTGCAGAGTTTAAAGTCAGCATGGTCTTCTAAAGGTTAAGGGCTGTTAACCCTCATCCCCCAGCCATTCCCCGTAATTGTTGTGCTGAGGGGCCTACCACATTGCTGCCAACTGGGAAGGATTGTTCACTCTGACGAATTATTCTCAGCAGCTCAATATTGTTGAAGGCTGTGGGGTTGTCTGCCTTTGGTGAAAATAATGATAATGCCCTTAAATGTAGGTTCGCTTGATGAAAATATCTCCGTTGCCCATGTTAACAGTGGCATGGAAAGACACAGCCAGTTAAAATTCACAGTAATTTAGAAGCTCATTCAACTCTCTTTCCTCTTTTAAGAAGCAACAAAATTAATAGCTCTTTTGTACATGCCCACTCAGAAGTTGATACGTCAAGAAATAAGATTACAAAAGACAGGTGATTTAAAGGAAGGAGGTGCCTTGGGTTATATATGGGCTGTGCTCTCTAACTTCCTCGTGAAACAGATGTGAATGTCACTTAAATACTTTTCTTGGTGTTTCAAGTTAATGAGACAGCTACGAAATACATTAAATTTAGTGTCTAGAATATGCTTGGCCATTCCCACTCTGTGTACCATGGTACTCAGTTCCCAGTGTCTTGAAACTTGGTTTGTGTCTTGTTTTTATGAAGACTGATTTGTTTAATCTGGGCTTCCTTAGATAAGCTTCCCCTGTCATTTTTTTTTTTTTTAAATCTAAAAACATGGCTTTCTACGCCCACCTTTAAGGTTTCTCTTAGTCTCTTTCTTAAATTGCCACCTTTTTCTGGTCTCTGTCTGTACTTAGTACAGTGCCCATCGTAGAACAGGTACCCTACAAACATTTATTGAAGGAAGCAGGGCAAGAGTGTATTTCAGAAAGAGACACTTAGGTGTTTTGAGTAGTTCTAGAGGAGTGTCTGGCAGACAGTCTGGTGGTGGATGCATTTCTTATTTCTCTAATAAGCCAGCCACAGCCACAAATGGCTCTGGAGTGCTTGCAGTATGACTGTGGAATAGAGGGACAGACTTTGTTTCATATAATTTTAATTAACTAGTCACAGATGGCTAGTGATTACTTAACATATCTTTAGGATGAAATTTTATTAATTTCTGACAATTGAAAACACTGTCTCCAACTACTATGCCAGCAAACACTTGTAATTTCTAGAGCTAGAAAGACCCTATAAAGGTAGTACCATGTATATAATTCATTTTCTATATATGGTTGGTTGGCTGTATGATTTACTTGAAATTTGTAAAAAAAAATTATAGTCTTAAATAGTTTTATGGTGTCTTACTGCATGTTCTGTCTAGTTATTGTTTTTACTATTTTAATTGTATTATTTAATTTGACTGTGACCATCCTGGGCTTATGTTTGAGAGACTGTCTTCTGAAACATGGTTGGATTTACTTTGCATTCAGGCACTCCGCACTTTGTGTGGATTATCATTGTTTAAGGTGTGCCTGACAGCAGCATGGAGAGATCCTAGAGGATAACCAGTTTTCAAGTGAAGAGTAAGATTTAAAAAGAGAATTGTCACATTGAACTTAACTAACATGTTAGTACTTTCCAATAAGTGTAAGCGTTAATGAGGAATTAGCAGAAGAGACTTTAATTAGGTTTGCTGAGGTCAGGCACACTCAGGTGATCTTATGTAGCCCTATAATAGGTTTGATGCATCTGACAGGTTGCTGTTGTGTTTATATTTCCTCATTCAGGTCTAAGGATAAGGGATACAAGAGCTTAGAGTTGAACCTTTTACTTCCTTAAAAATAAGCATTGCAGCCATGTTTCAGGATGGATGTTTTGTTGTAGTAAAGCATATAACAGAAAGTTTTACCACTTTAGCCATTTGTATGTATACTGTACACTGACCTCTCATGCACTGACAGCATGGGATAGCATCGCCACTGTACTTTCCTCAGAACTGTTTTTAAATCACCGAGACGAAGTTCTGAGTCTCCCATACAGTGATTCCAATTTCTCTCACTTCCTGCACTCAGTAATCATTCTACTTCCTGCCTGCAAGCTTGGTCATGCATGAAAAACTTGTGTCCATAGCCACTGTTAGGCTAGTATATGGCACTGGCACCTGAGTGTCTTCAGGGATCATGTCGTTTAAAATGACTGCAGCCCACTAATTGCCTAACACTGGGAAATGGGAGAGACTTCTTGTTAAGGACACAGAGCCATCCAATTTAGTCACTGCTTCTGGCCATCACTAACCTTAGATCTCCTCCTGAATCTGATCATTTCTCTCATTTAAGAAAATAATAATTCTTGAAAATTACCTTTAAGTGACAGGTGTTAAGATTGAGTTTCTTGAGTATATACTCGGTTTTCAAACTTTTTACCAGTTTCCATCAAGAAAAACTGAAACAGTCACACTTTTAAAATATGTTCTGGTTTATCAGTAGAAAGACACTGGCCCACGCTGTAGAGCCGTATGTATGAGTCAGTGATTTCAAGATGGATTTGTAGCCATTTAATGAGCAACGTGAACTTTTGGAATTTGGATGAGTGTTCCTTTCCCCAGATGCCTTGCTCTGGAGGTTGCTGTGGATGTAACCTTGAATTCAGGAGACTCAAGGAAGAGCAGGAGGTACACTGGTCTGCATACATAGGGGAAAGAGGTAATGCGTAGCCTAAAAGACAGCCTGAGTCCAAGGTATGCAGATATACTGGCTACAGCATTTGGGAGAGGGCATGAGGGAAAGGCTTCTGAGTAAGTGCTAGTCTTTGTGATGATGAGGACTGCAGACTATTTTAGCAGTGCATGTGGAGAGGACTCACGTATATGAAATGAATGATACAGCCCCAAGGGAGGACAGCAGGAGAGGTTAGGTTGGTGCTAGGAGAAACTTAGGGTTTGTTGTGTTGAGCTAGACTGTGGGATACAGCTCCTGGGAGAAAATGGAGACTTGAGCCTGTGTGGAACACTTGACAGGCCTGGAAGTCCCTGGTCTTTGGAAGCCAAATAAAACTTCATTTTTGAAAGGCAGGTCAGGATTGGTGCCTGTGGTGCCTCATCTAGAAGGAAGGCACAGAAGATCTTTATGTTGTTTCAGTTCTAGTGAGAGAGAGAAAGCAAGGGCAGAAGTGATTAGGAGATTGTAAGGGTAGAGGACCCAAAAGCTGTTCTGTGCACGGGATGCAGAGAGCACCAGCAGGTCAGGAGCGTTTGGCTGTGATGCATTTGCGAAGGAAGATCTGAAGGTATAATGTGTGTGTTATAAGGGGAGCCTCCCTCCTGTCTGTCCCGTAGTTCTCACTAATTGTTACGCATTTTCTTATGCATGCACAGAAACTCTGTTTGCATTACTTCCACAAGGTCAGCTATGCTGCATGTGCATAAAACCCTGCTCATGTTTTAAACTTTTTCTTGGTTGGAGCTGTTACCAAGAGGAGTGGCCCTATTCTTAACCTTACTTACTTAGTCCCTAGACACACAAATAAATACTTTTTTTCTTTCATTTAGTGAATGTCCTTGTTCATGTGTTATTTCCTCATCTTAATAGGTCTATTTGCAGGTTCAAATTGCTGCAGATGGGGATTGCTGATTAAAGAATATATGCATTAAAAATGAGGTGGATTTTCCCAAATTGTTTCCCATTCAATTTTTATTAGCAGTTTTTTTTTCTTACATTATTGGATCTTTTCCAATTCTTGGTTATTTAAAATGACCTCAGCATTTGAATATTCACTTCTCTGGAGTGGAATAGGTATTTCATAACTTTCAGAGGTTTTAGCAATTCTGTTTTAGAAATGTTCTGACTCTGAGCGAGTCCTGTTTTTCCATTCAGAAACTGGACTGTGGAGTGCTTACTACTGTGCTTTCTCGTGGAGTTTTGGTTGGTGCATTGGAATAAAATTAAGACAATGGTAATCCTTGTACTTTAGTGTAGTTTTACTCACAAGGGCCTCAGTGTTTATCAGATGCCTTTGGAGAGTCTGGTGGTGGGGTGGGGCATACAATTGGAAGAATGAATTTTCAATCACACTTATCCCACATTCTGTGTGTGACCGTGATATCCCACACTCCCCTGCAATACTGTTTTTCCATTAACAATTAACAGGGTTCTATTTGTCAATATTTTATTTGTGATTTTTGCATAGAGTTTAACAATAGCACTTAGGACTGTTAGAGGATTATATCAGATTCCTCATTACTGTCCGAAGTTCATTGATAGCTTCCCAGTGGTCAGCACCTTCCCTCATGCACAGTCCTTTACCCTCTGGACTTAGCTGTGGCAGTTTTGCATCCCCTAACACCTGCCCACTCCCTCCTTATGCCTCTCCATCTCCTAACTTCTCCCTACTATGTCACTTGTCTTTCCAGTTGTCCCCTTTTCCTCTTTAATGCTTCTTTTTTTTTCCTTCATGGTCTTCTTTCTAATTTTAGAGCCAACATCCACACCCCCACCCCACTCACCACACATACATATAAAAGAGTATAAAGTGGAGTTTGTTTATGAGGGAACATATAAGTTTTGTCTTTCTAAGTCTGACTTATCTCATTGTAATACTTTCTAGATCCATCCATTTTCCTACAAATTTAATGATTTAATTTTCTCTTATAGCAGAATACAATTTCCTTTTGAATATACATTTTCATTATCCATCTTTTAATGATTCCATGTTGTGAATAATGCATAAATAAACATGGACATGCAGTTATCTCCAATATAGGATGTAAATAGAGTCTTTTGTGTTTGAGCTGAGTATAGCTGGATAATGTGGTAGGTCTATTTTTAAACTTCTTATTTTTATAATGACTGTTCTATTTTACAGTCCCATCAACCACGAGTAAAGATTTTCTCTTTCTTAGATTCTTACTAGCATTTGTTGTTATTTCTTCTTTTTATGATAGCCATTCATAAGGTGAAATCTCAAATGGGGTTTAATTTGCATTTTTCTGATGGCTAAGGATGCTGAGCTTTTTAAAATACTAATTGGACATTTGTATTGCTTCTCTTAAGAACTGACAGTTCATTTTCCTCGCTTTTTTGTTGATGAGTAATATTTTTGTGTTTAATTTTTGTAGTTCTTTATATATTATAGATATTAATCTTCTGTCTGAATTATAACTGGGAAAAATTTTCCCCCATAGTATAGCTTCTCTGTCTGTTGATAGTTTTGTTTGCTATACAGAAACTTTATTTCATATAATTTGAATATATATAACTAATTGGCAATTAAAAATTAATTGACTTGGATATAGTTCAGTGATAGAGCACTTGCTTATGAAGTTCAGAGACCCTATGTTCAATCCCTGGTAAAATACATGGACACACACACACACACACACACACACACACACACACACACAGACATGTAGACACACATAGAGACACCCATACAAACACACATGCACATATGCACACGCACACACAGTAATGCTTACTTGTAAGATTTTAGGATTTGAAACAAGACAGCCCAGGGAAAAACAGAGTGCTTTCTCAGTAGTACGCAGTTGTGTTTTTCTACATGAATTACAGAGCTCTGGGGTGACAGTACTGTTTAGATAACATGTGATTGGATGATGTTGGTATGCCATGGTTTAGGTGATGTATGATTGGTTGATGCTAGTGATGTTAGCCTTAGTAGCTAATATCCCCTCTTCTTAGCTTGTTTGGTGCCAATTTAAATAGTTGCAGAAAGAAGGCTATGATAGTAATTCATGGAATACTTATTGGAATGTCTCACTGGAAACAATTGACATATAAGGCCATATATAGGAATGCACCTTCTTACTTTGAAACATTGTAGAGGTGGGATATATATATATATATTGTTGATCATTAGGCATAAGATTCTTAGTCTTTATTTCTTGTTACTTTTATAATTTTACTCTTGCTAACATAATGTAAGGAACATGACCTATTTATTTATCATTAGTGTATGTTGCTGTATGTGACTGTGTGGGTGCTGGTGCACTTATATACATGGAAATTGGAGGACAACATTCAGGAATTGACTGTTTTCTTCTACCATAGACACTGGGGATCAAACTCAGGTCTTCAGGCTTGCAAGGCAAGTGTTTTTACCCATTGAGCCACCTCCCCAGCCCATGGAGTACTGTTTTCTTTATATAGGGAAGTGCTAGCTGAACCCCATCAGCGTATGTATCTTGATTTTAAAAGTAAAGTTATTCCTTTAGCTTTTTCTCAGCCTCATTCTAAGATCCACTGCTACCTGGAGCCCTTTTTTCATGGCAAGGCACCACAGGGTTGGCAGGAGGCTGGGTAATTTCATATCCTTAGAATATTCAGTGTCAGAGAGAGAAAGAAGAGTATTTTGCTCACCTTTTACTAATGATAGTACACTGAAGTTTTAAGCCTACTTTATGAAAAATAATTGTCTATTTTCCTAGGTAATATTGAGTAATATTAATGAGTTAGAGATTTATCTACTTTTGTTGCCTTTAGAATTAAATATTCAATATATTTGAAAAATAATGTTTCTTTACAAAAAATCATTGATTTATTACACTAATATGTGCTAGTTAGATATAAAAGCCTAGGAAGACATTTCCTTCCTCCAAAGAGTGGATATTTTAGTGAGAGAGATTAATGTCAGCAACTTCAATAGAATCTGTAGACACCACGGTGATGTGAGTTCTGAGAGCAGGGTCTTCCGCCCTTATAAACAGGTAGAGGGGAGCTTTGTCAGAGGTTGTTAGCATGAGCAGGAGTTAGCTAGGAGGCATCTATGGGCTTCTCTTGGCTTTGGATACTGTTGACATGGATTTGTGTTTCTGGATGGTTGGTGTTTGGGGAAGGATCGTTGATAGCAAGATACGAAGTTTGTCAGTTGTTCAGGAAACAAATTATGAATCTAAAATTCTTTATACTTTTCTAGAGAGTTTTAACTAGGAAATTGGCCTTATGAAACAGATAATTTTGACAGCAACCAGCATTGCTGGTCAGGGTTACATGTGTTGATGGGCAGCAGTGACCTATATTTGTGGGATGTTCTGATAATCTAGGTAAGAATGATGGACTGAGCTAGCAGCAATGGCAGAAAAGGAGAGATGGAAGACTGGTGATGCCTTTTAGTTTTCAGAGTGGAGTACCTTATCCGCCTTACCCCAGTTGGTAAATTAACAAATTTGGGGATAGAGTTTGGGTTTGCCAAGTAGAAGATCTCCAAAGTGCGCCCACATGTAGAAGCCCCACACATGGATACACATGAGCTGAAGTGTCACAGGATGCTGTAATTAATTGAAATCCTTGAGGAACCTTGACATATTATTGGCATTTGAAGAGCATGTTGCTTGAAGATAGATTAGGTCAAAACACCAAAAAAAAAAAACAAAAAAAAAACATAGGGTGTGTAAAGATAGCCATTGATCTCTGAGAGGGTGATTGAAGGACAAGAGTCTTTGAAGGAGACTGAGTTGAAATACTTAGAGAGATGGGAGAAAGGCAGAAAGAAGATCCTTAAATACCCAGAGTAGGCCCAATTTTAAAGAAGGTGCAACTGAAAAACACAGTTGTGGCTACTGTTTGGAACACATAGGGCAACAATGGTGGAAATCGCTTCCAGGACAGTGGAATGGAGGCAGTGCTCCCTGGGCTGACAGGCAGTTAGATGAGAAATTAGAAATGAATGTGGAAGCTGTCAGTTTCTGAGACTGCATTGCCTGATGGGGTCATGTAACTGCAGGTGGAGGTTCTGCAGGCTTTGACAACAGCGACAGTTTCTGAATCTGCAGCAACCAAAAATTGACTCAAATCTAGCCTGTATAGAACTCTCAGTATTTCTAGCTACACTCACCTGTGCTGTGTCATGTGACCTTACTGCTGTCTTGGTTCTGAGCACATTACACATGCATATTGCTGTGCCATGTGCACACTACACACAGGACTTTAAAAGCTTCCTGAAAAGCCTGGGTTCTGATTCAGGACTATTTGGGGTTACACACTGTAGTGGTGGTGGTTGTTGCTCATTTTAGTATACAAGTTTTTCTTCCCTTATAGAAATCAAATACTTTCATTATGGAAACAAAGAATATTTTCTACCTTCATTCTTCAGCATGATTGAATTGGTTTATTTTTGATTTGTATTGTCTTAGGATGTATGATTTTAAAAATTGTTTGATTTGCTGACTCGTTTGATGGACTGTAAAAGATTACTCCATAAATCTTGGCTTGTTATTAGGACATAGTTTCAACAATTTCTAAAGTGGCCCTAAACATACTTATGCCACTGTTTACTGTATATTTGTGTGAAGTGACTGACGCGCTTGGTGTTGATACTTATAAAATCGACATACCAGTCAACTCTAAACACATTGAAGATAATTTTATCTATCTGTGTCACAGAGGGTTAAACTTTCAATCAAGATTGAATTCTTTATGTAAAAATAAATGAATTTACTTCATATAATAGTCAAATTATGTACATACCAAGAAATATTCTAAAATATATTTATAATGATTTATTATCAATACATATTTGATTTGCATATCTGCTTTATATACTGTATATCTAGGGCAGTGCAAAATTTTTCTGGGGCAAAGGGTTATGAGTTGAAAATGTTTAGGAAGCTCTGTTTAGATATTAAATCTGTTCCTTGGGAAAGAAAGAGATAAATTCCTGAAAAGAACAGAAGCCACCACTGGATGGGGTTTGCAGGAGAGTTTCTTTTGGTCTTAGTGGGAGAAGCGTGGGTCTGTGTTCATACTGAAGTGACTGAGCCATGAAGCCTCTGCCTGAGCAAGATGCAAGTTTCCTTCTCTACTGACAGAGGGTGATGCAGAAGAATGGGTACCCATGAGTGCATGTGTGGAGGGTGTGATGAGTGTGGGAAGGGTCCTGACTCCTTATCTTTGCATGAAGAAGAGAAATAATGTAAACCCCCAGTAGGCTGTTTTTTAAACATTATTTTAATTTTCAATTTTTAAATTTCAATGCATAGAAACATACATTGTTTCAAAGTCTTTAAACCTCAATGGAGGAAAATTTATTACTTAGTGGTAATGTAGATAGTTACTTTTATTAAAGAGTCTTGGTAAAAGCCAATTTCAAAACTCTATTTACCACTTTTTTATCTATCAAAGAGCTTGCTCAAATTATATTCTGGTCATGGGCATTTTGGAGCTTGAGGACAGCAGAAGTGTTGCAGCACGAATTGTCAGTGCTGATTTTGACCACAGTGAAGAGACTGTGAGGGCTGAAGGTCAAGCATTTGATTGATTGGGTGATTAAAATTCATTTTAAAACAAATTAGATGTGCTAGATTTGCCACAGGTTAGAAGTACTACACGGAAATGAATCTCATTAGCAATTAAAACTTCTTGGATCATCAAAAAGGAAGTTTTATGTTCTACACACACACACACACACACACACACACACACACACACACCCATGAATGATCTAAGATACAATTACAATTCAGATATATTCAACACATTGTTTTTCATTATGTCTATAAACATATGCAACCACTAGATGACTGTGTTTTTATTTTTAATTTAGAGATTGGTACTGACTCTAATACTTGAGGTTAGCCATTCACTGTATTTGTCTTTATATTTTCAGGTTATTAGATTTGTGATCAGGCCTTGGATTTGTGATCCTTTGCTTAGGAGAAAGTGGTGGGGGAAGGAAGGAAGGAAGTCTGTAGGCAGGAGAGTTGTAGCTCCCACTGGGCTGAGAGAAAGAGGAGGATATTTGGGGTGATGGTCTGAAGTGGAAATTTCTGGTTTCTTTGGAGACTCAGTTATGTTATGTGATGTTTATCTGAAGCAGACTCAGGTGAGAGGATGTTTTGCTGAAGCAGACATGTGATAGGACTTGAGAAGATTAGAAAAAAATAAAAACATAACCCTGTAGACAGTGTGATGAAGCTCTTGCATTGGTTCACCTTGCTCTGCTTTGCTGATCTTTACTTGTGAAGACTTCGTAGAGCATAAATCACCAAAGAACTTTGGTATTCTGGGGGCTTCTTGCTGGTTTCACAGGTTTGTGCAGATCAGTCTGAGCTGCTGCTGCTGATTCTGGTTTGGTGTTTTGATAGTGGACCGGACTGCTGACAATGAAGATTGGAGTAGCACCAAAGAACAATTTCTAAGCAGGTCCACAACCCGTTTCCTATTAACCTTTCTTTTCCTGACCTCTGGAAGGTGGCTAGAAGGGAGGTAGAAGCATTAAAGACCCCTTGTTAAAGTAGGTTTTGAAAAATCCAAGTGTACAGTGGTCTGAGGAAGTAATGTGTGAGCACATACATCCTAGGACCTATTTCAGGGCGTGTTTGAGCTATATGTACTTGCATGGATGTTATATCCACCAAGGACCTTGGTAAGGAAAATATTAAAATTGTTTTAGTTTACATGGAATAAGTAAGAGGAGGTGAGAAGATGGCAGAAAGACCCTCAGGAAGGAAGGACTGTTGGAGATGATGGTAACTGCTGTTAGAGTGGGAATTACTTCAGCAGAGCTGCTTTTCAGGTTTTTAAAACTTATTGTTTTATAACTTAGATTTGTAGGCATACAGGGTAAACAGGCAGTGTATTGCTGGTTACCTGGAGGCTGGGTGGTGTGAGCTCTGTTTTCATTTTTACTAAAGTATTTCTTTTTTCTTTTTTTCTCTCTCATTGTATGCCCCCCCCCTTCCTATTGTCCCCGTTTCCACCCACCCCTAATCCACCCTCTAAGTTTATTCTATTTTTCCTTCCCAGGGAGGTCCACGCATCCCCCATTAAGTACTTTTAAAAGCATTAGTAGATATAATATAGTCTCTGGCTTGTTGTCAAGTAGCATATTTATAAGAGCAAGAGTTTTCCTTTTCCCTTCCTCCTGTCAGATCCGTATGATAGCCTTATGAGCCTGTTTTTGAGATGATTGTAGCAGACAGTCTAGCAAGTGAGGTATGCCAATCAGTGTGTTATCTGTAATCATCTTAGCTTTATAGTGTGGAGATGTGGGGCTTCTTTGGTTGAACTGGATTGCAATGGATGCTTAGATGGAAGAATATTTCCTGACAGAGAAGGCCAGTGCTGGAAGGTGCTGCTCTCCGAAGGCTTACGGCTCAGAGGTGGAGGGTCATGGTCTGTGAATAGCAGCCTCTCAGTAAGGACTGCAGGGAGTCAGGTGAGTAAGACAGGAGCTGGTCATGAGAGTATCTACTGTGTGCTAGCCCATATGTCCGAGAGCCCATATGTGTGGAGAGTGGATGAAATCCTAAGTAAATGTGTACTGTTATGTGAGCACAGTCATGTCAAGCTCCCTAATGTGTCAGTTCTATGGGAATGGTAAGACCTTTTTCAGGTCAGGTACAGGGGACTCGCAAGACCTTCCAGATGTCTGAGTATGGATGTTGACTCATCCCTGTGCAGATAGTACCAACTACAGCTTCATCCTCCCAGGGGACTGCTTCCTTATAGAGACTGAAACTAGCTAACCTGCCTTTGTTCAGCGGTAGTGAATGTGTTGACTCTTCTGGCTGCTGGTGCCTCTCCATTACAGCGTATGGCCTGCATGGTTCCGGCTTTTCTTACTTGTCATTCTTCATTCCTCATCACCCCAGTCAGGCCATTCTGAAAGTCATGCAGGTCATGCACATGTATGTTAATCCTGACATATGACTCTGTTTTTAACATGAAATGTTTCTGTCATGGCAAAGCACACAAGACATAAACATTGCCATTTCAGCATATAGTATGTTAGTATTTCGTACATCACATTTTTGTGCCTTTGTCACAACCATCCATCTCAGTCATTCTAAACTGAACCTTTGCATCCATTAAACATCAACTCTGCATTCCTTCCCCACGTAACCTGAGACAGCCGCTGCTGTTCTGCTTTCTGTCTCTGAATATAGCTAATGTGAACTTATGCAGCAGTTGTCTTTTCACGAGTGGTTCATTTTTCTTGGCACAGTATATTAAGGTCATCTGTGTTGTATATAGCACATATGGGCACTTGCCCTTTCTAGGTTACAACACATCTTATTTATTTATGCATCTTCTGATGCATTGTATTGTTTCCGTTTTTGGCTCTTGTGGATGATATGACCATAACAGTGTGCTCCTGGTATCTCATTGTGTCCCTGCTTTTAGTCCTTGTTGTCATACATTGCAGCATGGAACTGCTGAACCATAGGATAATTTTGTCTTTATTTCCAGGCTCTCCTGTACTGTTCCGTGAGGAGGCTGCCTGATTTTGCATTCTCACAAGCAAGTGCACAGGGCTTCCAGTCTCCACCTAGGAGGTAGGTATGATTGTCTTTAGTGTTAGAATGCAGAAAGGAAGAAGCAGAGAGAAGCTAAGTGAGTGTCACACAGATAGAATCAGTTCTTATGTGTGGACTGGAATTTACACTCAACCATCAGACTCCAAATGATGTTGCATGACACACACAGAGACTAAGCAGCAGCACTGGATTCAAAGTCTGCTAGAGAGTTGGTGCTGGGAAGCTACTGTTAGCCTTCCCCCTTTACGTGAAAATATTATTTAAAATATAGTAATCTTTAAATGCCATTATATGCCTTTTCCCTGACTTTCTGAATTTATATTTTAAAGTGTTTCTTTTATTTAAAATATTATCTTAAAAATGTCAGCACTGTTTGGTTTTCCTTTTGACTTTCTTGAGTAAATTTTTTCTTTAAACCTTTTGAATAAATATGCATTGGTTCTAGTGAATTTTAAAATATAGCTCTATTCGATCCCTCTCTGTCAGAAGCTTGCTTTGAAATAAAACCAAGCAAAGTATCTAAAGCTGATTTAAGCTGGGGAAGCCTGGAGGGGAGCAGTGGTAAACACTGTGGGCTTCTTTTTATACAGATAAACTTACAGCTTTTATCCACAGAGGAAAAATAGGAACATATTCATTCTCCTGCATATATTTTGCTTAGAAACTTGGTTCTCTCTGAAAGGGACACATGAGGCTATGTGGGTTTTAGAGATAGAGCCATGACAAGGGGTGCCTTCTTGTCTCAGGGTCTCTAGCACCTCACATTGCTACTAGCCAGGATACATGAGGGTCTTCTGGAGCTGGCCTCCTCATAGCTACCTTGTAAGCAGGGATCCAGAGTGTGCTCTGTCCTCAGCTTTCTCTTGCAGGTTTGAGAGGAGAGAAAGACATACTAGCCCAGCCTTTGGCTCACATCCTGCTGAGCTACTGCTCAGAGACAGAGTACCTCTTGTCATGCAGGAGGCTGTGTGCAGTCCCAGCAGTAAACAGAAACAAAGAGATGCTAAGGCCCATCTGGTGAAGATGTGGGTACTTGGCTATTTTCTCTCTAATCCTTTTCTAATATGGTTGCTGTTCTTTGGGTCTTAAAAGTTTTACTATGATGAATCACAAAAATGTCTTTTCTCATGCTATCCTCATTAGCTAAGATTGTTGGGGTGTATTCCTTATATATAAAGGGAATCTCGTTTATTATTACTTGATTTGTGCCAGAAAATTACTCTTCTCTTTAGTGCTGGTTGCCATGGCAGAGAGAGTTAGTTTACTCTGTAGAGCTGTGCACTCCAAAGTACAGAGGAAGGACAGAGATTTGCCTCTCTAGATTTCAGTGCAAGCTGTAGGTTACCTTCTGTATGTGGTGGTGTATTAATTAGGGTTCTCTATAGCAGCAGAACATATGGAATGAATCGGTAAATATATCCAAAGATTTGTTAGAATGGCCTACAGGCTGTGTTCTAGCTAGTCCAGCAGTGGTTGTCTACCAATGGAAGGTCCAAGAATCCAGTGGTAGTGCAGTCCATGAGACTGGAAGTTTCAGCTAGTCTTCAGTATACTCAGGAATTTTGAAGAAGTGGACTTTAATGCTAGTGAAGGAATTGATTTGCTACTGAGAGCTAGAGCAAAGAGATGAAGACAGAGCAAGCATTCTTTTTCCATGTCCTTTATATAGTCTGCCATAGCAACCTCAGTTCAAATCTGAGTCACAGCACTAATGATGTATTTATGAAAGGATAAAGAGAATATGTTCTGTGGGTGTGTATGCTGAGGTATGGGGAAGGGGATGTCTCAGTGAGTCCCTGAGGGACTAGCCACATGGAGATATAGTATAGAATAGAGTTTATTCAAGGCATGGGGAGGGGAGGAGAGTTAAGAGGGTAGTAGAGGCAGAGAAAGGGGGGGCGGGGAAGGGAGGGGAGGAGAGGAGAAGATAGGTAGTGGCCAGCCATGAGCACATGGAAAGAGGGGGAAGGGGCGAGGGGACAGAGGGATCAAGAGATCAAGAGAAAGCAAAAGAGCAAGAGTGCAGGAGGGCAAGAGGAGGATGAGGGGGAAAGTAGTCCCTTTTATAGTTGCTCAGACCTACCTGGCTGTTGCCAGGTAACTGTGGGGGTTGAGTTTAGACAGAATGCTAACACTGCCAGCCCACATTAAAGGTGAATCTTCCCACTTCAAAATATGTGGATTAAAGGTGTATCTTCCTATCTCAAAGATCTAGATTAGAAGTGGGTCTTTCTACTTTATGATTTAATTAAGAAAATAAAAATCCCCTATTAGTGTGCTTAACCATTTGCACTTTTGTTAATTCCAAATGTAGCCAAGTTGACAACCAAGAATAACCATTACAGGGGGCTACTGAATTGTATAAACAGAAGACTGTTGCCTTTTTGAGGTTATTTCTGATTGTTCCAGAAGGCTTCTCATTTAAATGTTTACCTCTTCTGAGGTACACTGTTCCAACTCCTTCTACTTCTTGTGTTTGGAAACACCCAGCTATGTCACTAAATGCAGAAGACCTGGGTTTGTTTGTGAGTGGACTGCAGAGCCAGTGTAGTCTTAGGGTATATGGAGGACAGAAAGGAAAAAGGTGTGTCTCTCACATTTTTTTTTTTTCTCTCAGGACAGTGGCTATGGTGGACTGTGATTTTTAAGGTTACTTAGTAGAAATTTCCCCAGAGTTTGGGGATGAGATTTAAGTGTGTGTGTGTTCTCCTTGCCTTATTTTTTTTTAATGTATGTTTTAAGATGGGCATGGTAGCACACTCCTGCAGAGGCAGAAAGATTGTGATTTCATTGCCATTCTAAGCTATATAATAAGACCATCTCAAAAACTGAAAATTAAGTGAAAGAATGCATAGGTATAATATTTGAAAATGGCGTCATTATTTTCTGTCCTATTTTCTGTGAGAGCATTGTTCATAGTTGTAGCAACAAAACTGTAAGACTGATGTGGCCATCCTGCTGTGTGTGTCTCAGAGGTCTTACTGATGGATAAAAGTCACGGAGTACCTGAGGACAAGGAATTCCCTACTCACTCTAAAACCATTTCTGATGGAGTTAGAGCCTTCATACACAGATTCCTGGCTATCTCCTGGGAAACCACTGCAGATACCACAGTGCACAAATGCTGTTCTCTTTTGTACAGCAGGGTACTACCTGTATGTCACTAGTACATGTCCTTCTGAGTATGCTCAAGTATGTCTAGATGTCTTCATGGCTTCTAATACACTGTAAATACTACTTGGAAGACTGTCATACTGTGTTGTCAAGAAATAATAAGAAAGAGTCTGTATGTGTTTAGTACAAATGGGGGAGGTTTTTGGCCTTAATTATTTTATCCCATATATATTTGAACTCACGGACATAGACTCCTTGAATTAGATGCTTGTGTGCATATATGTGCACATATAAGTGTGTATACTATAAACTATCTGAATTTTAGGTCTCTATATCTATTTATATCTGCTGATTCAGAGTGATGTGAAGGTTCTCACTCACCTTTGGCCTGTGACATTTACTGGGGACACTGGCTGTGACTCTGCTTGGTCTTTTCAGAGAGGAGCATATTGTGTTTGGCATGACATTCCTGTTTAGGTAATATCCTAACAGTGTGGTGACATGGGAAATGGTTCTTCTAATCTTTATGCAGATTTCTTCCCTTAGTTAATTTCTGAGGTGACAGATGTTTGTAGAGGTGGGAGTAAGACAGAGGCACTGATGGACGTGAGACAGATTACTTAGAGAACAGCCTGTGGCATCTGGTCACCTTCCAAAGTCTTAGAAAATGAGGTTGTGCTCCGGGGCTCCCCAGCGTCTCCTGGAGCAGTTAGCCTGGCTTTTCCAGGCTCCACTTAGTCATTTTCTCTGTATCATTAGATTGTTGACCACCATGCTGGCTGCTTAGTTATTTTTAAAAAAATATTCTAGAAATTGGAGATAAAAATGACAGCAAGGTATCAACAAATACTCTTTAAAAGGAGCCTAGTTTTTCGTGGAGATGTTCTGCTAGCTCTTCCTCTCCCCTAGTTTCTAGCACTGGGCTTTTGCCCAGCTTCCTTTTTCTGTTCTTCTTTCTACTTCCCCCTGCCCTTCCATTCTTCTTTTTCTCCCTGCTCCTTGTTTGCTGAGACAGGGTCTTACAGACCTGGGTTGCCTGGAACTTTCTGTGGAGACCATCCTGCCCTCAAACTTAAATGGCTTCTGCTTCATCCTTGTAAGTGTTAGGCTTAAGCATGAGATGTCATGTTCACCTTGGCAACTCCTGGGACTTTGGAAGACAGCATCATTTCTATAGGAGGCAGTTCTGAGCTCTCTGGGCTCACAGGGTAGGAAGTGTGGATACTGTATGGCCTCAATGTCCTTTTCCTTATGGAACTGTAATATTTTGGGTTTTCTGTTTTGAATATTTTATATACAAATAGTAAAATAACTTAGACATGAAACCCATGTTGACATTCTAATGTTTTGGGTCTCAGGTGTACCTGTAAGCACAGGCTGAAAGTTGTCTGTTCAGTATCTTTAGTCTGCTTCTGTTTGACTGTTGTCTGTCAAGAGGTCAGGTGTGGTACTTTTTACTTGTAGTGTCGTGTTGGCACAAAAAGGTTTTATATTTGGAGGGTTTTGGACTTTGAGGTGTAAGGATATCCAGGCTGTGTTCGGACAGGGAAGGCAGGGGTAACCAATGTGAAATAGTTTTGTTATTTGTACCAAATATTATTCCAGTTTAGTTGTCAGACCCACAAAAGCAGAAGGTAGTGTTGGGAGGTTATCCGGACACCTCAGGTGTTCAGCTGAGCATACAGCTGGATTTCAATGTGTCTCTTGACCTCTGAGGGTTTTCTAGTGCACAGTAAACTGCTGGCCAAGTGTCCCTTTCCAGGCTTCACCCCAGTTATCAGTCACACCACATTTCTCTTGTCACTTACAGACACTGAACAGTATTTTCACATTTTGAGGTGCTTTTTGTTTGACACCTTTCAGTCTGGTTTCTCCTTGTCTTCAAGAGGAGACTCTCAGACTCCACCCCTACCTGTGCTGTTGAGCAAGAAGTCCAAGTGACTATGTCTGCAACTTACACTTGGAGAAAGTCTCTGTTTCAGCGCTGAATGGGTGCTGCTGCTGCTACTGGTCTGCTGTGGACTGCATGGTAATCACAGGCTGTTCTGTGGAGAACCTCAATTGTCCTGAAGTCAGAGTTTCAATTCACTCAGCATATGGAAGGACATGTGCTAGTCTTGGTAACTGTGGTTTACGTATTCTAGGAGCTAAGTTAAAAATGAGTGACTGCTCATGGTTTGAGTCTAAAGAGTATGGTTCATAGCATTGGATGATTGCCAATGGTCAGTGGAGCGTCTCAGTGCAGGAACAAGAGTGCTTCCAGAAGGCAAGCTGAGTTCAGGCATGTGGTCAGCATAGTCTGGGGTGTGGGGATGTCTTTGTCCCAGAGTCAGGCTGTGCTCTGCATCTTCAGGAGACATGCCTGAAGATGATAGAGGAAGAGGTGCCAGATGTTGCGGGTTAAGAAAGCGTACACACAGCTAATGGTGAGCATTCATTAATAAGTGCCAGGGACTGAGATTGTCTCATTGATTCCATCCAAACTTTGTATTAGTCCTGGGGCTCTAGTTCAGCTTCTGCAGTGGAGCAAATGTAGGCTCAAATTGGCTAAGCTTTTCTCAGGGTCACAGGGGTTCAGCCTAACTTGAATGTTAAGACAGGTGTGGCTACTTTACACCTCCCTGGGCAAGAACTCAGGAAATTAAGGTGTAGACAAGGTAAGAATTTAGTTATGGACTCAGGGATAAAAGCATACATGCGTGTGTGGTACCAGAGATGCACACTAGTTCCTAAGATTCTCCAGGTAGAGTTGACTCCAGTTTTGGGCACAAGGCTGAGTCTACATCAGTGGTTCCAAGATTAAGTATTTGCTGTTTTGATGGCTAACAATGGATAGCACATGGCCTGTGTTTGGGGAATTCTCTGCCTGTGGGTGCTCAGCTCGAGAGCAATTTGAAGCGGGGGTGAGCAGAGACATGGTGGGTGGTTGTTGTTTTGTTTGCCTGCTATGCATATGTACAACACCTCAAGGAGGCTCTCCATGGAACTGCTATGTATGTCCTAACTCTCAGGCCCTGTGTGCCAACCTTTGTTCTTAAATTCTGTGTGATCTTACCCTTAATGTCCCTCTTTCTCATCTCCATCATGTGACATGTTCCTTTCATGTGCATGTGCCTATTTTCCCCAGGCCCTGTGTGCCTCGCCAAGCTCTATATCCCAGTCCTGGAGGCCCTGTGTGTGCTTATATGTACAGTGGGCACCTTTCCTCCTAGCTTCCTAGTAAGCTAGCTGCTATACTGTGGCCCCATGGCTCTGTCAGGGAGAATGTATATTCTTTAATTGTGTGAGATTGTTTTTTAATACTAGAAATATTGCAACAATTTTATAAAAAACTTAGAAATAGGAAGACACATCCACATCTACTACTCTGAAACAACCATCTCCAGTTTCTTTTTCCTGTGATTTTCCCTAGCCAAACCTATTGTTTTGTATCTGTACTTTGCCTTATTGGTATAACCATCGTGCCATCTTAATGGCTGCATAATATTCTGTTGTTCCGCTACACTGTTAATTTTTTTATTGTGTTGATGTGTATATTCCAGATTTTAGTTATTAATAATTTTCACCTTCTTGTGAAAGAGAGTCTCAGAAAGAGTGTTATAGGGTGGTGTGCTTGTTAGGTGTTTTTTTTTTTTTTTTTTTTTTTTTGTCACCTGGGAAGAATTGGTGTGTAAGCACCCCATCCACTATAGATGTTCCCACCCCTGGATAGGTGGTCCTGGGTTGTATAAGAAAGCATGCCAAGGGGACTGGCACTGAGAGCTGGCTCAGTGTGCAAAAGCTCAGGTTCCTCTTCCAGAAGACTGGGGTTCAATTCCCAGCACTCACACAGTAGTTGACAACTGTCTGTGTCATCACTACCAGGGGGATCTGGTACCTTCACACAGACATACATGCAGGCAAAACCAATAAATCCTCAAAGAAGGAGAAAGAGGAGGAGGAAGAGGAGGAGAAAAACATGCTGAGAAAGCATGAACAAAGCAGTAGGCAGTTTTCCCATGGTTCTTACCTTTGCTTCTGTATGAGTTTCTGCCCTGACATTCTCCAGTGATTGATTGTGATTGGGATGTCTAAGCCAAATAAACCCTTTCCTCTCCATGTTATTTTTGGTCATAGTGTTTGTTATAGCAATAGAAAGCAAACTTGAACATGAGGTAAGAGAAGGAACATTTATATGGCTTCTAAAACATACAGCCAGATTGCTTTCCTGAAGCTCAAACCAGTTTACAAGGACTTCTCAAAGGTGTTTGTTTCCCAGATGGCCATAGGGTTAGGATTGCAGCCTCTAACAGAAGTATTCGTGTGTGTGTGTGTGTGTGTGTGTGTGTGTGGTTGTGTGTGTAACTTTCTAGTATTTCTGTATATTGGCTGAAGTCCTAGGACTGGTAGGACAGTACACCCAATGTGGGAAAGAGCAAGTTATAGATGTTTCCTGCTCTTTTGGGATTTGGACATTTAAAGAACACAGGACTGATGAAATGACCCAGTGGATGGACTGGAGAGATGGCTCAGTTGGTAAAAGCAGTTGCTATTAAGTTTGACCACCTTGCCTGGATTCCTGCACTTCCATGGTGGAAGAGGAGGACCAGCTGCCACAGGTTTTCCTCTGACCTACATACTCATCCCTCAGCATTCAAGTGCTTCCCCTTCAATAGTAAATAAATGCAGTGATTTTTTAAGGGCAACGTAGGTGACCTAACAAGTATATACAGCTGTAAACACTGGGTCCTTATTGGCTTGTGACTTTGGGAACTACCTCATAACTTGCATGTGCAAGTACTGATGGCGGGGGTGGGGGGGATTGGTATAGATGGAGAGGGAGGTAGAAACTCTCGGGCTTGTGCTCAGGAGAGTGCCTAACCTGGGCTACACATACTACTTCTAACCAGGTAAGGACTCCGGGATGCTGTTTGACTGTTCTGTGGATGGCTGGTAGTTTGTTATGATCTTTGTCAATTTATTTTCCTTCAATTTATTATCTTTTCTTTTGGATCATAAACATGTGTCATAAGGTAGAGACTATTGTCTTTTAAATCATGAATTTTATGCCTGTCCTTTAAAAGAGTCTTATTGTATGTGATTGTGTATATAGTGATTTTGTGTCTCTTGGTTGGTTGAGTAAGGGAAATGAGTATTTTATCTTATCCTCCTGATCTTCATGGCACAAAGCTCTGTGATATAGCAACAGATCCATCCCACAGCTCTCTTGCTTAGGTGGGAAACCTCCAGCATGCTTCACCACAGCACTTCTACAGGAAAATTTAGGGCAGGTGGGTTAGGACCTTTTCTCATTTCTGGACCAGATACTTGCCATGGTGCTTTGAATGAGAATGGACCCCATAGGCTCATATATTTGAATGCTTTATCCCTGGTTACTAGAACTGTTTGGGAAGGATTAGGAGGTATGTCCTTATTGGATGAAATGTGTTGCTTGGGGTAGGCTTTGGAGTTTTAAAAAGCTCATGACAGGCCCAGTCTCTCTTTTCCTGCAATTTGTGGATCAGATGTGAGCTGTTAGCTACTGCCCCAGTGCTGTGCCTGTCTGCCTGTTGTGCGCCTCACCATGATGTTCATGGATGGACCTGAAACTGTTAGCAAGCCCTCAGTTAAATACTTCCTTTTATAAGTTGCCTTGGTCATGTTTAATCACAGTCATAGAACATTAACTAAGACACCTACCATGGAGCAACACGAAGGCAGGAAGGAAGGGAGGGAGGGAGGGAGGGTGGGAGGAAGGAAGGAAGGGAAGAAGGAAGGGAGGAAGGAAGGAGGGAAGGGAGGAAGGAAGGAAGAGAGGGAGATATGAAGGAGGGTTTCTTTTGGTTTACAGTTTGTAGGACTACAGTTTATCATGATGGGAAAGATGTGGCTGCAGGAATGCAAGGCCTTGATCACATTTTTGTCCAAAGTCAGGAAGCAGAGATACACACACACACACACACACACACACACACACACACACACACACGCTCAACTCATGTCCTTTTCATTCAGGCTCCAGCACAGGAGACTCCACCTACTTCCTCAGGGGAATGTCCTCGACTCCACTAAACTTTTCTGGAAACAGCTGCATAGAAACACTCAGAAGTTTGTTTTCATGGCTATTCTAAGTCCAGTCAAGTCGACATTGAAAGTTAGCTCTCACCAAAATGCCTTAATTGAGCTCTTTCTCCTTTGGGTAGGTAGTCTTCCAAGACTTCTGGTGGGACTGTCTTCTTCTTTGGCCTTGAGCCCAGTGGTATCAGTGTCTTTTCTAGAGCCACACAGATGGTAGGTGACTGGGAACTCCAAAGAGGGCCTCTCGATCTCTAGATTAGTATCTCTTCTTCTCTGTTTATGGGGGAACTTGTGGAGCCTTGAGTAACTGTGTCTCCCACAGCGCCCTCTACAGATGCATGCTGAGTAACTGTGCCTCCCACAGCGCCCTCTACAGATGCATGCTGAGTAACTGTGTCTCCCACAGCGTCCTCTACAGATGCATGCTGAGCCTCACTGCGGACCACACACGGTCTCTTGTCATGGAGCAGAGGTGTGTTTCCGATGATGGCTTTAGTTGACTCTGCTAGAGTGTCCAGAGTGCCACAGGCCTAGAGATTTGTACGGAGTTCCGATAGATGGTGCAGGATCCAAATTCAGTTCTATACAAAGTTAAGTTGGTATTACTTCTGGGTTTGTAAGCAGAGTCTTTATTTTAAGGGTCATATGTGCTGTGATGAATATGACTGATGATTTGAGTGTGTATTTTCCACAATCATGATCCTAATAAAATTCTCATTGTGACCCACATGCCCAGAGAAGAAGCTATGTAAGGTTGTGAAGGGAGCACTAACTTTAGGCTTGTTGATTTCTCTTGTGATTGAAAGCTCAGCGTCAATGTTGGTTTTGCTGTGGGTTGTTTTTCCTCCTTTCTTTCCATGACCCCTCACCCCCGTGCATTGTGCACATTTAGTTGTCTGATTGAAACGCTGAAGATAAGCACATTAAAAGGAGGCCAGCAGTCATGAGGAATGCCAAATGAAGCCGCATGAAAGAGCTGCTAGTAACCGTGCTAAATAATTTATAGAAGTTAACAGTGAAAAAGCTGGCAAGTAGGTTATATTTATAGTTTTATGAAAGTTATAAGTGTGTAGGTTCCTGGATAATTAGTGGACAGATATGCAGTAAGACATTGCCCAGTGAGACTTGGGCAGTGGAAAGTTTCCTACCTCATCATGAGAGTTTGCAAATCTGCCTCTTATCTGAATGTGAGGTGCACAGAGGGTTTTTTTCTTTTTCAATTTTTGGATGAAATTCACCATTGTATTCTGAATGTGTAGAAGTGTTAGGGCTCAGTAGGCCCATGTGGAATGAGTGAGTGGAAATATTTTTCTTTGTAAGGACCCTTTCCTGTGAGGAGCTGCGCGTGGTTTTCTCCAGCAGAACTTTCCTGGTGCATTCTGTCTTCATTTAGGGAGGTTTGCTGAAACAGAGTCCTGGCAACACTCAGCACACTGGCCACATATTGGCTGGATTGGGAGTGAGGAGGGCCTGGGTGTAGATTCCAAGGCAGGCTGTTAGGAAATAAAAAGCAGGAAGTGTCCTGAAACAGAGGGATGTTATACCAATAGATTCACTCGATAGCCTCCTTCCACTCTGCCAAGGTAGGTCACAGGAAACTGAGGAAAATGATAAGAAATGACAAATGGAAAGGGAGTGATATGGTTAAATTGTGTGTGTGTGTGGGGAAGCAGGTGACACTGACTGACAAGGTTTGTTTGTTTATGGTGGACACACACCTTGGACCTTGTGCTTGTCAGGCACGTGCTCTGCTACCGACCAGTGGCTCCTCCTGACAGGTCAGCCTGTGTGTGAGAGTACAGGACTTTTTCTTTTCACTTTGTGCATTGAGACATAACACTCAAATGTTATTTCATCAAAGATTTGTACAAAGTGATCTTTATAGCCGTTCTGCTGTTGAGACATCAGCTTTATTTATTATCTTGGCTTTGGGATATATGAAACTATTCTAAGCGACTTGCTCAGTTTTCAACCTTGGTTTAATTAATTAGCTAAGAAAGTTGTATACCTGGTTTTAACCATGAGCATAGAGTATGGGTCAGAACAGTTTGAAATGATTGGAGGAAGCGGTTCCTGTTTGGGTTTGACCTTGTTAAAACTGAGGCAGCAATAGCTCCCGAGCTTGCTTTGTTTTAGCACTTGTCATTTCTTGTGACACATCCATTGTGGTCCTGTGTGAATTTACTCATTGCACATGTGGTTGGCTTGTAATTTAGCTCATCTAGTTTTCCTCCATTATAAAATTCTTTGAATGCTTCTGGGTTTTATGATATAAACATTCATCTACAAACAGAATTTAGGAACATAAAGCTTCTTAACTTCTAATGAACTTTCTATACCTATGGTGTTCAATACATGTTGGTAATTTGAAAAAAGCAAATAACTTGGGACCATTGTCTAGAAGCAATTCAAATTATGAATAAAGCTTCAGTTTTTCTGAATGTACTTTTAATTCAGAAATACAGTAGCTTCATCATACATTCATTTATCCCCAGAAATTAAAGCAAAGCATTTTCAATGAGAATTTCCTCTGGGCTTTGCTTACTATTAATCCATAATAAGTCTTGTAACTTATATTTGTGTGATACTCTCTGTGTTTCAGAAGACTTTTTTCTTCTTCGTAGATTCTCATTTTAAGTTTCATGACAATTGTGAGAAGTCGACTGGGAATTGCCTTTATTATCCGAGGCCTTATTGTTTGATATTTGGAGACAATATTGCCAACCTAGAAAAGATGTTAACAGTGGTGCAGAATATTAGAGTAAGACAGAGGAAAAATCAAGGGACTATCAAAACATCAAGAACATAGCTTGTCTCTAGCTGTGGGGAGTGTGCTCATTGAGGACAGTTTTGAAAAATAGGGTTATTCACAGGATGTACTAGAAAATGTGAAACTGTCTGTTCTTGCCTTCTATTCTGTGCTCTTGTTCTCTGAAGAATCATCTTTCAGATTTTCAATGCCGTGGTTCCAAATATAAATCCCAAGAGGTCTACTTGGGGTTCAAATAACAATTAGTGTGGCCATTATGTGCAAAAAGTACTAAATCAACTACTGGAGATCCAGTGCTAAACAGTGGACCCTACCTTGCTTACCCTCTCATCTGCCCACCAAACTGCATGTGTCCCTGTTCTGTAGGAGCCTGGGCCTTCATGAAGGGTGCCATTGGAGGAGTAGCCTAGACACCTTGTGTTCACTGGTCTAATAGGGACAGTAAAGTGCATAGCTGTGACAAGTGGCTAGGATCTGAGGGTTCTGGAATGGATGTGCCTATTTGAAATGTTGTGGGAAGCAAAGCAAGGTGATCTATAAAGAGCAAAGAACTAGTCACTGTGTTATGGCTTGTGTTGTGTGTGTTTTTCCCTGAGAACAGTATTTTGGAAAGCTCTGGAATCTTAGGGGGTGGGGCCTCTCTGGGAATCAGGTTAATAGAGGTAGGCCTCTAAAGGTTTGGCCTCAGGTTCCTTCCTGGTCTTCAGTGATGTCAACAGCTTTTGCAGTGTGCTCCTAATGGCTTTGAAGTAAGCTGCTCTAGCAGACTTTCCCCCACCAGGGTGAACTGAAACCCTCTGAAACTGTGGGTTCCAAATAAATCTTTCTCTTTTCTCGTTTCACAAATGTGGATATAATCTTTACATTTCAAAAGAAGCCTCAGTGTTTTCTGTACAGATGACCATGTGCTTAAGTGCCATCTGCTTTTGTTGTTATAAATGTCCCTTGTCCTCAGGTTGGGATTTGCCACAGGGTCTTTCAATAGGGGACTATTATCAGCTAGATCTGGTTTTCTTTTTACTTCTCAATTATTTCTGGTCTAATTCTGTGCTCTTTACTTATCCACGAACACTCACTGGATAAAGTGAGTGCAGGGCCATATTTTATCATGTTAGCTGATTCCTACATCATACAGTTGTTATAGCACAGACCTATGTGAATTTTTATTTAATGTGTGCTTTCCTTGTTGATTGCTTCATTGGTTTCCCATGGCTACACATTTATTTTCTTTTTCATTTTAGATTTGTTTTTTTATTTATTTTATGTGTATGGGCATTTTCTCTATAGTATGTCTGAGAATCATGTGCATGCCTGGTGTCTTTGGAGGCCAGGAAAGTTGGGGGTTTGCTGAGAATGGAGTTACAAATGGTTATGAACCACTATGTGTTTGGTTGCTTGGAATTGAATCTGGGTCCTCTGAAAGAACAGCCAGTGCTCTTAACCACTGAGCCATCTCTCTGGCCTGATTTTCTTTTTAAAAACTTGTAGAGAATTTCCTACATGAGTGTAGTGTTTTGATCACTGCTCCTCTCCACTCCTCCTATACCCATTCCTCTACCAGGCTTTCTCAGAACTTCATCTGTTCTCTTTTTAAAATTTCTTCAGTTCACCTAGTGCTGCCTGTAATACATCCACCCAGTCATCCACCTATCCACCCATCCATCCATCCACCCACCCACGCATCCACCCATCCACCCACCCATCTACCCAGTCATCCATCCATCCATCCATCCATCCATCCATCCATCCATCCATCCATCCTTCCATCCATCCTCTTTCTACAGGATTTCTCTGTGTAGTGCTGGCTGTCCTGGAACTCTCTTTGTAGACTGTGCTGGCCTTCAACTCACATAGGTCACCTGCCTCTGCCTCCCAAGTGCTCCAACTAAAGGCTTGGGCCACCACACCTGGCACAGTAATTTTTTTTTTAAAGAACGCTTTTGTTGGTGGAATTGAGCTGTTCTGGGAGGTAGATTTTCACAATCCTTAACGGAGGAGTAGAAGAAGGGCATACTCTAGGCACAGCCCTTCAAAGAAGAAATCGTGAGGCCATGTTGAAAAAGAGAAAAGAGTTCTAGTGGGTGGGTTTTGTGGTGGGAATGGTAAAAGTAGATCTAGAGAAGGAGGCGATGGTGAGTCACTCCCAAAGCTTGCTCAACATGTGAGTTCATGGGAATCAAGAAGACAATACAGATGCTAATCTCCCTTCTCTGAGCATCTTAATTGGTTTGTAGTGTACCCTGGAACGCTGGGAATTACAAAAACTCCCCAAATTTCACTGTGTTCCAATAAGGGGAATTTTTGAGCCAATTTATAAAGACTCTTATGCATTATACTAAGGTATGGGAGTTTATTTATAGAGCAATTTATGGAGTCAGAGATTTTAGTCAGCAAGTTTTTGAAGCTGGAAGATTATTCTGATTGCTTGAGGAAAGCAGGTTGGAACAGCTAAGTAAGCACGCATGGATTCTGATAGTGAGCACTGGATCTTCTGGGGCATGGAGCAACAAATAGCTCTGTGTTTGGTATTCTTTGTGAGTTCGCTTTCCCTTAGTTTCCCTAAGTCCTTTTCTTTTGGAGCTGGACATGGCTCTCAGGTACAAATTTTGCCCAGGAGATGTTGGAGAACCATGGGCAGAATGTGGGAACACTGGTGTATAGAACCTTGTTAGCTTTAGGGATGGCACTTGTCAGTTTTGGTGGACACACAACATCTGGTGTTACCACTTTAGGAAAATTCTGGTCCAGATCTAATGGTGAGGGTGGTGGTTGGTAGAGTGGCTTCCTGATGCCCTGCCTCATGTAAGTCAGACCTAGAGAATAAGTGTGTGGTGACATCTTCATCATTGTACACTTAGACTTATCCTGCTTGTCTGGAACAGCTCTCTTCCTTGTCTAAGCGTTCTAAATGAATGTTATGTTAACTTATTTAAGTAGTAATATTTTGAATTTTAGAAAGATTAGTAATTGGATTTATGTGTAATGTGTAAAAGAAGTGTTTTCCAAGAAATATTTATTGAGAAGCTTCCTTATATTCTTGCATGGCATTATAGTTGGAAAGATTACACGATATATAATATCTGTCCTTAAGGATTTAAGATGCAAGTTGTAGTATCCATGAGTATTAACTTAGCACCTAGAACTGACCAAACAGAATGAAGGAGACAAGCACATTACTTGGGCACTTAACTCACCTGGAAACCATGTTTCAATTTATTCCAGATGCTTAAGTTACAGAAGTTCATTTCCCACTGCTTTAGAGTTTGGGAAGTCCTTGATCAAAGCAAATAGTGACTCATGTGGCTCACTTCTCTTTCATGACACCTTTTTGTTTTCTCATATTCTGGGAACAGGCAAGTTAGGTCTCTGCTTCTCACATGGACACTGGTCCCATTTATGATGTTCTGCTCTAAGACTTAGTCACTTCCTAGAAGTCCCCACCGCGTCATGCTATCTGACACGTTAGGCATTTGGAATTCAGCTTGATACAAAGATTCAGTCCACAGCAGCCAAGTCTATCAAGAGTTGTCTTTCACCCAAATAGTAAATTCTGTGCTTACCATTGAGCTAGGGTCACTTGGACATCAGGGAATAAAAAAGTTTAATGGTTTTTTTCTGCTTTCCCAGAATCTCTGTTCCTGAATCTCATGTACAAGGTGATTATATTCCTAGTAATCCTCTCCTGTTACTGTTTGTGTATTCCAGGATTAATTACACTGAGCTAATTGATTGATGCTCCGAGACTGAAAATCTAGTGTTTATCTGTTCACATACTGTTTGTAGGCTGAGCCTTCATGGCATTTCCATGTAGGAGGAGGGCAGGAGTAGAAGCAGGACTGCAGGAAGCACTGCAGAGATGTTGTTTGTCTTTCTTTACAGCAGTTGGTCATGAACTCTTTCTTATAGATGATGAAGAGTAGTGAAGTAGCTAAGGATTTGTATTACTCTACGTTGTATCTCCATCTTTCACACATGGTTCATGTCTTCTGCATTTATTTAGCTTATCCTCTCAAGTTACTTTTATTCCACATAGAAAGCTGTTAACTAATTTGCCTAGGTTGGGAGCTTTCTGCTGTCTCTAACCTGAAATCTCTTTGGCTCTCTGATCCTCCAGCTGCCATCTCCCCTGAAGATGTGCATTTGAGGGCAAGTAAAAATGGCTTTCCATAGAGGACAAATCACGTACTTCCTTTGTCACCTGCCTCCTGAGATTGTCATGTTGAGAGACATGCCATCTTACAGCAAGAAGGAGGTTGCCAGGAAGCACTGGCAAACATCTGCCTCCTTGTACTTCCTGTATCCCTCACAGTTTCAGATTGACAAGTTTGAGTATTTATAAAATATGGCTTTCACCGTGGAAAATACACCCTTTAAAGTTTACTCTTTTAGTTAAAAAGTGTTAGAACATTGCAGGATTGCTGTCTGGATCTGGAGCATAAAATCACTTTTGGATTCTCACCATCTTCCAGGCTAGAAGCTCTGATGGCCATTTTTTTCAAATTGGTTTTCATTCTCCAAAGTCAAGAATGAAAGGAACTGCTCTCATTTTGAGCCCCCATCTTTTTACCTAGGCAAGTCTCCAGCCAGTTCAGTCCAAGTTGCATAGCCAGGGATTCTGTATTAACTCTGCTCCCCAGTGCTGAGTCCAGCTGGTGCCTTAGCACCCTGCCCTCTCTGCTGTCAGCACCAAGTGGGCCTGGCAAGGGTCCTACAGATCCGACCTGGGTGCTCACCTGAATGGGATCCCTTTCAACAGGGTATAGCCTCCATACCAGATTCGTCTGTCAGACCATTCAGTCACTGGGCACAGACTTCCTGTAGCTCAGGCAACAGGGTCCTCAGCAGGTGTCAGTGTGTGTTATCACAGTAGCCACTAGAAAACTGGTCCACTTGCTTATGAAGATACCATGTATTTCATGAAAACTTTTAGTGAATAATTGTTAAATACTAGAATGATGAATGAAAGACAAGTGACCAGCATATGCAGTATGTGTAGTAGATAAGTCGGGCAAATTACTAAGGTAATAATCAGTATCTTAGAATAGGGAATCAATAAAAAAGTACTGGAATTTAATCCAAATGTGAGACAGTTTTAATGTTCTTATGAGTGAGTGTGAAAGCATATCCTTTTAAACATCAGACTGGCAGAGATGGGACAAAGCCTCACAAGTGCCATGCTTATGAACTGGAGAGTCGTTTTTTTTAATGTTACTGGTTCTCAGTCTTTGTGCAGAGTTGTTGGGCAGTACATGGTGACACCTTTATACATTTATCTGTGTGACAGGTCTGCTTCCCACCTGACTGTATCATACAGGTCATACATAGCCCCTGGAGGCTGCTGGGCCATACTGTCCAGTTCAGCACCATTTATTAGCCTAGATGGTCTGTGGACTGTGCGGTCTGCATTCCCTTTCTCTGATGTGTAACTCCCTGGAGTTGGGTACCGGGAAATAGCCTTTTATGGCTGTTATGTGGTTCTCTCCTGCGTGTCCTTGTAAAGGAGAATGGTGGTGGTCTCTCCCACTGTGAGGTTTCCAGCAGGGATGGGCAGGTTGTGGCTGGAGTTCCTCCTCCTTACTGCCCACCATCTTACTTGAAGCTCTAGTTCTGAGTGCACTAGGCTTGACCTTCCCCTCTTTAGAATTTTGAGCTTGGACTAGTTGTCCACATGTCACTCTGAAGGATGTTCACAGAGCAGCAGGATTGGCTCTGTGGTGTTTCTTAGTACCTGTACATAACGGTTGTGTTGTGGATCACCCCTCTTCCCCTGGCAACATTTATAATCTGTTTATATACAGTTTACATTAACTTATCTATAATCTTGTGATGATTTCAGATTCTCTCTAATTAATGCAAGTAGTGTGTGCAGTTACTACCAGTTTTCAGCCCAGCCCTGCAGTAATGGGCAACCCATACCTTTAATGGGCATCACAGACATTAATTATTGAGTTGACTTGTAAAAATCCTAATCTTGGTAAATCAGCTTAGACTGTTCACAAATGCAACTGCAGTAGCTGCCTCTTAGCTATAATTTCTTATGCTGGCATGATATCTCAATTACTGAATTCAGGGAAATTATGCCTGCATATCTCTTTTCTGAGTTAACTCTTTTCTCCCAAAATAAATTAATAAGCTAAAGAAAAGCAGCTACATTTTTAAATTTAATTTTTTTTTTTTAAAAAGTGCATTCTGCTAATGCATTTATAGGAGTTTCACATCCTGTTTTAAAGAAATCTTCATTGCTAGTTCAGTTTATGAACATTAGAAATATAGACAACATGGCACTGTAGATTTTGTAGATTATGAGGAAATTTCCTTAGGTTTGCAGTTTCCTCCAAGATAACTACATACTACAAATCTTGAGTTTATTTTTTTCTGCAGTCTCCTTTCTTACCTCTTTCCTTAACTAACTAGACTATGTAACCAGGAACTCTGAGGAATGGGTAGCGAAGCCCCCACTCCCATTTTTCTTGAGCGGAGTCCTTTGGCATTGATAGTGACCTGTGCTTTCCTGAAATAGTGTATTGGCCACAGGCTTGTACGACTGGTACAATTGCTTTGGGGAAATTTTACCTTATGCAGTGATCATAATAAGAAGTAAAGAATCCTTGAAATTCTTGACTTTTAAAAATCATTTTAAAAATAAATGAACATCTACTGTGTTTTTGTTGAAGGAAATATCTGTTTTTACTGGGTTCTAGTACAGGGTAGCATTACTAGGTGTCTACCAGATGTTTTTATATTATCTCCCCCCCTATTTATTGACATGAAAAATATTTTAATTTTAACTTGGGATTTGTTTGTCTTTCTTGCCTCTTACCACTTTTGCATCTTTAAATTCACGGTGGACTGTATTTGAAAATGACCACCTAGGATATACATTCTTTGAGAGTACTTTTGTTTCTCAGTGAATTTCATGTATGACAGATCTAAAGGTAAAAGACTTTTCTTCCTTAAAAATAAGTAGGACTTGAATTTGTTTTTTCGTTTCCTTTGTTGTAGCCATGGAAGATATGCAGCTTGAGAGTGAGGAGCCCAAGGCTCTGATATCAAGCCCAAGGTTTGATATCTGCTCTCCAGACTCCATTGTGACAATGAACACATATTCTTCCATATTTTCAATTCATTCCCTTGCCTTTAGTATTTTTGAAATATAACAAGTCCAGATATCTTCATTATTATGCATTTGTAGTGAAGTAAAGGAACGAATGTATTGGAAGTTGATTTTTGTTGTTCTAGTTTGAGTTTGTTGTTCATTTTCTTGTTCTATTTTATCTCCGGTGGTTGTTGAATTATTTTTTAAAAAATTATTGAAACAGCTTCTTGAATGTCCCAGTCTGTCCTTGAAATTCCTATGTAGCCTCAGATGATCCTGAACTTCTGATCCTCCTGCCTCAAACTTTCTTAGTGCTGGGATTACAGATGTGTGTCATGCTTAGTTTATGTGGTTCTGGGTATCAAATTTGATGCTAAGTACATGATAGTTAAGTACTCTACCAACTGAACCATGTTCATACCCTCTCTGTTGGCTTTTGAGGTATAATGAATTCTTTGGAGGTATCTTCAGAAGAATCCTTTACAAGAAGAGCCATTCTGCAGAACAGCTGACTTTGGGGGTGTCCATCTCCAGTTGGTAAATTGTAACACAACCTGTACACCCAAGACTCAGAAAGCATCACTGAAGAGGATATAGAAAGATTGTAAGAACCAGAGAACCAGCATATTTTATGAGATAGTCTCTTCTATATATGACAGTGTTACACCGAAGAAATCTTAACTACATGCTTGCTTAACCACCTGTACAATGATGTTAGTTGATTCCCAATGTGGATATGAAAAATCTCACTAGGCCCTACCCCAAGAAGAATCCCTACAGGCAATTAGTAACTGCTAAGAGAGGGAGAATCAGTTTTTTCTTGTTTTAATTGGGGTTTTTATTGCTGTAATGAAACACTATGACAAAAAAAATGAAGTCAGATTTGATAGAGGGGTAATATCCAATGCATACAAAGAATTGAAGAAATTAGACTCTAGACAATCAAATAACCTAAGTAAAAAATGAGGTACAGTGAGAATTCTCAACTGAGGAAATTCAAATAGTTGAAAGGCACCTAAAGAAGTGTTCAACATCCTTAGTCATCAGGGAAATGCAAATCAAAACAACCTTGAGATTCCATCTCACACCAGTCAGAATTGCTAAGATCAAAAACTCAGGTGATAGCAGATGCTGGTGAGAATGTGGAGAAAGACAAACACTCCTTATTGTTGGTTGGACTGTAAGCTGGTACAACCACTCTGGAAATCAGTCTGGCGGTTCCTCAGAAAATTGGACATAGTATTATCTGAGGACCCAGCTATATCACTCCTGGGCATATACTCAAAAGATACTCCAACATATAACAAGGGCACATGCTCCACTATGTTCATAGCAGCCTTATTTATAATAGCCATAAGCTGGAAAGAACCCAGATGTCCTTCAACAGAGGAATGGATACAGAAAATGTGTTATATTCACACAATGGAATACTACTCAACTATTAAAAACAATGAATTCATGAAATTCTTAGGCAAATGAATGGAACTGGAAAATATCATCCCATGTTAGGTAACACAATCACAAAAGAACACACATGGCATGTACTCACTGATAAATGGATATTAGTCCAAAAGCTCACAATACCTAAGATATAACTCACAGACTACATGAAGCTCATCAAGAAGAAGGAAGACCAAAGTATGGGTGCTTTGGTCCTTCATAGAAGGAGTAACAAAATACTCACAGGAGCAACTATGGAGACAAAGTGTCGAGCAGCGACTGGAGGAGGGACTGTCTGGAAATGGCCCCACCTGGGGATCTATCCTATGTGCAGTCACCAATTGCAGACACTGTGGTGGATGTCAGGAGGGCATGCTGACATGAGCCTGACAATACCTGACTCGTGAGAGGCTCTCCTAGTGCCTGACATAAACAGAGAGGTAGATGCTCGCAGCTAACCATTGAACTGATCACAGGGTCCCCAATGAAGGAGTTAGAAAGAAGACTGAAGGAGCTGAAAGGGTTTGTGGCCCCATGGAGAGAGTGACAATACTAACCAACCAGAGCTCCCAGGATCTAACCTGCAGCCTGGGAACACAAAGGGAGGGACCCATGGCTCCATCTGTATAGGTAGTTAAGGATGGCCTTGTCAGACATCAGTGGGAGAGGAGGGCCTTGTTCTTTGGAAAGCTGGATGCCCTAGTATTGGGGAATTTGAGAGCAAGGAGGAGGGAATTGTTGGATGGGTTGGGGCACACTCTCACAGAAGTAGGAGGATGGGGCTTTGGGGTGGAATGGGGAAAGGGGATAACATTTGAAAGGTAAATAAATAAAATATCCAATAAAAAAACAGATAATGGAACTGACTATTGTAGTTGAGCAGTTGAGACCTTTTTGTCAACAGTTTATCAAGGGGATTCCTTATAATCCTCAAGGACAAGGTATTGTGGAAGAGGCCCATGGAACTTTAAAACAATATCTTCATAAAATAAAAGAAGGGGGAGGTATATCCCCATACACCACACATTTATTTAAATCATGCTCTTTTTATTTTAAATTAAAAAATAAATGGATGCCAAGGAACTTTCTGCTGAGTGTCTATGGCACCCTACAACTAGGCATACTTATGCCTAGGTGAAAAGGAAGGATGCACTTACTGGCATATGGCATGATCCTGACCAGGTATCTAATATGGGGAAGAGGGCCGTGTTTGTGTTTTTTTATGCAGGATCATGAAGGAGTATGGTGGTTGCCAAAATGATTGGTGAGACATGCTGTTGCTGAAACAAAGAATGATACGGACCTGTGAGCTTGCTGAGTGTCCTGACAAGGGTTACTTGGGAAGCTGTATTAGACATATGTTCCTAACCCACCTTTGCTTGCCTATATCCCAGAGGGGACAAGCTGCCTTGCCTCAAGTTTTTAGACCTTGTGGGACAGAGAATCAAAAGGAGAAGTTATAATGACGTTGTATTTTTCTTAAAGGTGACCAGTTATTTGCACTCAATCACATACTGGTCTAAAAATCAATCCAATATTGAAAAGTCTTCATTTGGAAAGTTCGTTCTGGACATTTTCAGAGACATATTTGGAAGTTAGCTGCAATTCTCTATGGTGTTATGATAGCAAGAGATAAAGTTGCGACAGGATCTGGATTTCAAGCAAGTGTTAGTGCATGTGTTAAGGCTCTTTTAATTATTAAGTTAAAATTACTTTTGTCTCTTCTACAGTATTTATTGTAAGTTGCATTGACTGTATATTTTCTAATTGTGTTAGTGTGGTGAAACCTGGCATGTCTGTTGTAGGGGTCTATCAACTTGCTTTTGTCTTACTGTCCTGAATATTAGAAAACTTTGATTCTCTGATAAAAGCTTGAAAGTGCTGGAAAAAGTGAGTTAGGCTTTAAGCAGGAGCAAGAGGCCATATTCTTACTCTGACATTAGGCTTGAACAAAGAAGTAATTTCAGGCAGGAATGTAAATCCTAGGCTAGAACATAGAAGTAATTTCAAACATTAAACTAAATCTTAGACTAGAACAAAGAAGTAATTACAGGCAGGAATCTAAATCTAGAACAAAGAAGTAGGCTTCAGAAATAATAATGACTTTGGGCTAGGACAGGGAAGTAGGCTCAGATATTTTGGTCATCCTTATAAGCCCTTAGAAATAGTGATCACAAGAGTGATCAGGGGACTCTGTTTATTGTCCTCCTTGTTCTTTGACTATGCTTGTTCTTTGACTATCTGGGTTTATTGTCTTGCTAGTTCCTTAACTATTTGCGTCTATTGTATTGCTAGTTCCTCAACCTAGAACTGACCTTAATACTTGCATGTAATTTAAAGGGCCTAAAGGCAAAAGAGGAGGAGGAGGGGTTGGATAGGGGGCTAGAGGGGGTGGGGAAATGGGGAACGGGATAACATCTGAAATGTAAATAAATAAAATACTGAATAAAAAAATGAAGTCAGGGAGGAAAAGTTTTATTTGGTTTATTCTTCTGTGTTGTAGTCCATTATTGACGGAAGCCAGCACAGGAACTCAAACAGGGCTGGGACCCCGAGGCAGGAGCTGGTGTAGAGGCCGTAGAGAGATGTTGACTTACTCTCCATGGCCTGCTCAGCTTGCTTTCTTACTGAATCTAGGACCAGAATGGGCTGGGCCCTCACATGTCAATCACTAATTAATAAATTGCCATATATTTAGATCTTCTGGAGGCATCTTCTCAATTGAGTCTTCCTCCTTTTAGGTGATTTTAACTTGTGTCAAGTTGACATAATCTATCCAGCTCATCCTGATAGGTTTTCCATTCTCAAGTACTCATTCTTAAACACATACATGTGAACAATACTAAATGGACATGAATATTCTTTTTTCAAAACATTATATTTATTTTGTGTGAACATGTGTATATGTGGCTGATTGTGTGTCTGAGGAGATCAGGACAGAGGACAGCTTGTCACAGTCTTTTTTTTCTCCTGGGGAACTAAATTCTGGTTGTTTGGCATGGTGGCAAACACCTTTACCCACTGAGCCATTTCACCAGTTCCGAGACTGATGTTCTTGATCTCTGTTTTTCAGATATGCAACTATAGGACTTTTTTTTGTCTGTTTTTGTTTTGTTTTATTTTTATTTTATTTATTTTGTTTTTGTTTTTTCAAGATAGGGTTTCTCTGTGTAAGCCTGGCTGTCCTGGAACTCACTCTGTAGACCAGGCTGGCCTCGAACTCAGAAATCCACCTGCCTCTGCCTCCCAAGTGCTGGGATTAAAGGCGTGTGCACCACTGCTACCATTGCTGCAACTATAGGACTTAAAGGTATCAGGATTCCCTGGGTGCAAGTGTGCAGCTAGCACTCTGTGGGGTCCTGGAAGTACAAGAAAGCATTAAGTGGACCACAGTGAAAGGTTGTTGTATGTCTTCTTAATTGGAATTAGTTCATGAAAATACTTCATAAATTTATTTCAGCTGGCAGTAGTTTCATATCAATGTATGAAATGTTGAGAATCAATAGAAAGAAGTAAATGGATTTAAAGCACAGGGCTGTAGAGAGGCTAAGGGAAAGCACAAGCTTCTAAGAAACTGTCAGACTTTTAAATGCCTTTCGAAGATGCTGTGCTAGCAGTTTGGGCTGATTTGATGATTGACATGTATACCTGAACTAGCTACTATAATCAGGCCAACACTGGTTACTTTATTTACAATTGTGCTCACTCAAACTATCTTAATTTTAATGAATTTAGTGGTATAAATTATCTTAGAGATTCCAACAGGAAAAACCTAAAATGGGTAATCTTCTGCTTTTCAACCCCTCTTGTTACTATCTTGCACTTGATATTGTGTCCGACTGGTTCCTGATTGAGGAAGTACAGAGAGAAAACCTGCCTGTCTGCAATGGTGGATAGAAGCAAGATGTGTGGGTCTGGGTCTGGGATAGAGAAGATGTTCCTAGATGCTGATTTGGATGTTCTCCCCACCCCCTGAAATTAGTCACCCTTTTACCAAGTTGGAAATTGTAGTCTCATTAAGTTTGTAACTTTGAGATTGAGGTTGTGTCAAAATTAATTCAAACATAAAACTTGTCTTGCTTTGGCTAGAACATGCTGTTGCCTCTGATTCAAAATGAAAGATACACTCAGTATAAAATATTGTATAGAAATGTTGAAGTTTGTTTTTATTTTGCTAACCATCATTTTAAGTTGAGGTTTTCTAGTCTAGACTGTGTCTAAAGTTGTCTTGCCTGTTAGGGAATCTACTGAGGATCTGTGTAAGTGGAGCAGAGACTAGAATCTTTCTGAATCACTACCTCTGAGCATGTCTGGTTCCTTACACTTTGAAAAGATTTGTGATAACGAGCTTACACCTTTGGACTAGCTCCTTGATAAGTCAGAGTAGACTCATCTGTTCCCAGGCAGTTCATCCTTTAGCTGGTGTTAGACCTGTCCTGTCTTCATCTGTACTGGTTTTGGATTCTGAGGCTCATCCTGTCCTGTAGCACGTTTGTTTGTTTGCACTCCTTGACTTGACTTGTGGAATACAAGGTAGGAGCCTCACCTCTTGCCTCTTCTATGAATGCCTTCTAGGCATTCTCTTGTTTTCGTCACATCTTATCATGGATACCGAAGACTCTTTAGGACTACCTTGCTTTTAATCTCACCTTAGAAATGCACTTACAGGTCTTAGTCCTCCTAAACACGTGCATTTTAAACTTTTGGTGTCAGGTCTGATCATTTAAACAACGGAATTTTTGCAAAGTAACATCTATTTTTGACCCTTCTCCTATATTAATACAATTTTATTTTATGGAAAAGTATCTGGCAGGGTAGATGTAAAAATAGGTTCGTCACAGAAGTTGTTGTGAAGAGCATAGGAGTGTGGCTTGCACACACTGGAGGCCTGTCTGGTGCTGTCTCCTAGGGGAACACTCCTGTAGCATTTCGTTTGGTTCTCTCTCTGAAGAGTTAAAGTATATGAACTTTTTGACTTTTTGGAAGCCATCCTAAAACCCTTAAGTTTTAGTTTGTCCTAAAAACGCTTTTATGTATATGCAAACATGCAGGCACACTATGCCTTTCATAAAGCAATTCATTTTAATGAAATATTTGAAACTGCTTACATATCTTCAATAGAAAATGAGTGTCGGTGTTTTGGCCCTTTTAGATCGTGAGCTGGATCGGTCCTCACTGCTGTATAGCCATAGGAAGCCATCAATACAGATTTTTAATTTACAGTGATGCCAAGTGGTGTGTTAAGAATTTGTTTAAAACTTAAGTCTGAGGATGTGTGGATATCCCTATGTATGTGTGTGCACATACGAAGCACAAGTGGAGAAGTTAGAGGGGACAGGGCAAGCTTTTCATTTCTGATTTACCTATTTGAATCTTATTTCCATATGTTAAGTTACCTATGAAATATGAGATTAATTTATTATGTAGCCTTGCCTGTCCTGGGCCTCACTTTGCAGACAGGGTGGCCTTGAATTCATAGAGATCTGCTTGAATCTGCCTCCTAAGTGAAAGTGCTAGGATTAAAGGCATGTGCTATTATGCTGACAAGATGAATTGTTAACATATTTGTAAGAACAGAGTTAAAATTCACAAGTCTGTGAATATAACCCTGGAAGATGAGATAAGATATGTGAAGAGTGTCTACAGTTCTAGTAGCCAGTGATGCTCAAAAAGTGGCTGTCGTGGTGCCAATAATGACTGATGACAAAATTTTACCCTAAATGAACCTAAAGTCAGAAACTATGACTTTCATTGTCATGGTTTGTTAGTAATCTTAAAGATTACAGCCAAAAGTAGGAGATGTTTAATAGTTCTTTTTTTTTTTTTTTTCCGAGACAGGGTTTCTCTGTGTAGCCCTGGCTGTCCTGGAACTCACTCTGTAGACCAGGCTGGCCTCGAACTCAGAAATCCACCTGTCTCTGTCTCCCAAGTGCTAGGATTAAAGGTGTGTGCCACCACCGCCCGGAGTTTAATAGTTCTTGTGCATGAATTTTCTTAGTTCTCTATAATATTTTCTAATTGCTTTTAAATGTAAAATAAGTGTAAGTTACTCAACATGAAGGAAACTAGTCAGAAAAGTTATATTGCCAAAAAATGAAAAAGAATGCATCTAGCCAGTGTTGACAGGTGAATCATGTTTAATTCTGGTTATTTGGTCAATGCTGCTGTCTTATGTATATGTTTGCTCTATCTGAAAAAGCAAGGAATATATATATATATATTTTTTTTTCCATATGGACCCTAATCTTATGTATAATATATATTGCATACATTATATATCTCTATCTCTATCTCTATCTCTATCTCTATCTCTATCTCTATCTCTATCTCTATCTCTATCTCTATGATTAGGTTCTGATCCTGCCTTTGGTGATTTCTCTGATGATCTGATGACTTATTTGACGTTACTAGAAGTGAATTTGGTTTGTCAGTCCTGTCCTCAATTTGTTGACATTTGACCTTGAGAGAGTAGATTTCCTAGACAAATGTACATATGTCCTGCTGAGCTATAGTCCTGAATTTCTATTCTTAAATCCATGTTCATACTGGAGGAATTTTCATTGCTTTCAGTGGTTAGTGTATTGTAAAGGCTTTGTCTGCTTCACTATGTCTTCCTCTGATCCTTTGTGATCCGTTAGACAGCTTAGGCCTGACTAAGACACACATGCTATCCTGAGACCTGGCAATAAGAAGCAAGTTCAATGCCAGAAGAGCCACAGTTAACAACACTATACAAGTATGTTGTGTTTGCCCTTCAATGTTGGAAGCCTTTATGCATGAATGAGCTGTATCTACAATGCTATTAATAGATATATTTTATTCTTTGGGTCTTGTACTTATGTACTGATGTTATTTTTGACCAGTCTTAACATCTATAATTATTTTAATTAAATGCACAGATGTCTTTTGGATAGAAATTACCAAGTGCTTATTTTGGACAAATCTTATTTTGAGATTAACATGTTTTTGAACAATTACTAATTGGTTACAATGTAAACTATTGTCACTTTTTTTAGCTTAAACCAAATTATATTGACTTATTTAGCATGTGAAAAATTTTGTAGAAGTTATATGAGCAATAATGAAATAGCTTATGATACTTAACAAAGAGGAAAATGAAAAATGGGTAGTATTTTCTCTATAGCACAATCACTTTTTTTCTAGTCATATTGCATAGTAAATGTTACAACTAGCACATACTTGTATTCACCTTTAGACAAGAATAGATTTTTCTTGTTTGGGTTTATTGACTGCAAAGGTGCTGACTTCATTTGCTCGATGCCTTTGTGGAGACTGGAGGACAGAAAACAGGTTCAACCCAGAGCTCTTGTTAGACTTCATAAAACAGCTGCAGAGGTGTGTGGGTAGTTGATTTGATTTCAGCTGCTTTTTCCCTTAACATTTTAGTTTTATTTCTAAAATATTATTTTTTGAGGGGATTAAACTAAATCCAAAGCTAAGATTGTTTCTTTTGTTATGGAGCACTCCAAGGATAGCCAATAATATTTTCTCTAAGTATATTATTCAGGGTTATAAATCATTGCAAAAAAAGACCTTGTGGTCCTATGATTTTAACATGTCAAGGCTCCCTTCGTGTCCAAGTAGCTAGAAGTTGTGGGCATTTTAAAACGTTGTTATAGTGGCAGCCATAGTGTTTATTCAGAGCCACCATTTGGGATGTACAGAGAGAGAGAGTACAAGAGAAAAGAGAAGGAAAAGAGCCTTTGCATTTGTCACCTTTCTTAATTCTGGCAAAAACACTCAACAGAAACAGCTTATGGGAGGAGTGCCTAATTTTGGTATACACTTTCCATCCATTATGATGGAAAAGGTGTGGCGCTTTGGAGCAGTAAGCGGAGTTCTTCACATGCTGTAAGAACAAGATTCAGACTCTAGGCAACCATAGAGGCCAATATATATCTTTCAAGGTGCACGCTTGGAGGCCACATGTCTGAAAGGTGCAAAAACCTCCTGAAGTAGCACCATCAGCTGAGAAGCAAGTGTTGAAACAGGTGCTGACATTTCATGGCGAACCACTGAAGCCCCCATTGGTCCTTATATATTTACTTACTTTGTTCAGTTTTGAAGTCTGACTTTCACTGTCATGCATGGTTTGGTTGCAATGATTATGCTCACTTCTCTGGCTTTATTTTTTATTTTATAGCATATCAACTCTTTTGGCTTGGAGATAAAGTGACTTATTAGCTGGAACATCAAAAGTGCATGCATGGGTGCTTGTATCTCTGGGAGCCTTGATAGATACTTCTTTTAGTATTCAAAGCCTTTCACATGAGTTAGAACTCACTTATTCAACATAATTTTATTGACTGTATATTCTGTTATTGTGTAATAATTAACACAAGATTAACAGCTTTCCATGTCACCCATTAACTGTTCCATATTCTGCAGATGCCTAGTCAGAGCTCTCTAGGGAAACTCCTCAGGAGCTTACAAGGCTGAAATTGTAGTGCAATTTAGGCCATATGCTTACTCAAAACTTGGGATTTTACCCAAACTCAAATCAAGGTAGGCAGAATTGAAATTCTTTGAGGATCTGGAAATTCTGGACCATTAAGTTAAGTAGCTAAAAGCAGCTTATTCCAGGGCCAATGACGTAACTCACTTGGTAGAGTGCCTGTGCAGGACTTGTGAAGCCCTGTGTTCAGGCCTAACACTGACTGTGGAGTCTCACCTGTAATAGTCCCAAGGTAAAACAGGAGGGCCAGGAGTTCAAGTTCATTCTTGGCTATGTAGTAAAATCCAAGCCAGTCTAGACTATATAAAACTGTCAAAACAAACAAAACCAGCAACCTTCCTCTTCAGCTTCCTCCTAGCCAGGGTCACAAAGCCCATGCCATATCCAGCAAGAGACAGCTTTGCAAAGAAAACGTACAATCATGTCTGAGCAAGAATACTGGCTCTGGTCTTTCTTTTGCTAGCATATACTGGCTTCTTTTTCTACTCATAACACAGCCCTGGAAAAGATGACATGAATTTGATATAGAGAAGTTAGACACTTGATTTATTTGTTTCTAGAGAACTAAAACAGTATAACATTTCTAGTTATAAATATAAATTTTTATCTCCAAGACTTATGCAATACAAATGGGTTTTTAACAACATTAAAATCTGTTAAATTGTATCTTTGACAATTTTGCAAACTAGTTATTTTACAGCTCAAATTCTGCCTCTGTCAGCAGGAATACTGGCTCTAATCACTGAAATAAATTGTCAGTGCAGTTTTAAGTAATTTTCACTGGTGAGCATGTTGTAAAGGGTAAAATGGGAACGCATGAGGTGGGTTTGCTATCGTCCTGCTTTTGTTTTCCTTGTAGGACTCTGGCTGCACTCTCCTGATGGATGAGTTAGTAGTGTGAGCCACAGTTATTGTAATGTTACAGTGGCTGGATTTGGCTGCGTTTTTTTAAACCAACTAACATAAATGTGTCACATTGAAGTCACTGTGCAAGTTAACATTGCTTGCAATGTGGAGTCGTTGATGGTTGTGCTTCATTGGGATGATGTGGCAGGATGCATTTCTTTATTAACTAAGGCATGGGTGGCCCTGTTTAGCTATAAAGGTAGTTTGAGGGTGAACTCTCATGTTTGTAAGCATTCCCTGCATGAAGTCTGGATGTACAATGCAACATGCTACAGTGCCTTGAATTCTCTACTAAAGAAAATCTTTTCTGCATCTTATTCTCCTGTTTAAGATGAAAAAACTTGTCTTCTGATTTTTTTGTTGTTGTTGTTATTTTTTGTTTATGGTAGGGTCTTATGTAGACTTCATGACTTCAAACTCATCAGGCAGCCAAGCATGACCTTGAACTCCTGATCCTCCTCTCTGCATCTTCCAAGTGTTATTACAGCCTGTCTGATCGCAGGATCTTCTGTTTTGTAATTGTTTGCATATCTCTTACATTTATGCAGTATGCTTTAACCAAACCCATTTCTTTCTCTTCCTCTCCCAATTCCTCTGATATGCTCCCTACCACTTTTCTGACTCACCATTTTTTAAAATTTTTTTTTGAGAATTTCATACAATTTATTTTGATCATATTTAGCCCCAGCCTGTTTCTTTAACTTCTCTCTGATTCGCTATTCCTCCCGACACTTGATATTTTCTTTAAAAAATATTGATTTAACAGTTCTTCAACTTCCATTTGTACTGTCTATATATTTCTGGGTGTAGGACTGTTCACTAATGTGTGGTTGACCTGTACTTTTGTTTACTATATAGCATGAAGTCACAGCCAGAGAAATAATATAAGGAACAGAAGAAGCCAGGTCTCACTATTTGCAGATGACACGATTTTATCCAGAAAATATGTTAAAGTATGTATCAGAAATTTCCTACACTGATAAACCTATTTTGCAGAGTTCCTATCTTTCCCTCTCTCTGTCTCCCTCTCTTCTTTCAAATAACCACATGGGTAGCTTCAATGGGAAAACTGATTTTCCATCCCAGCATCCATCCGTTGCAAACTGCTAGCTCCCTAGCTGTAGCTGAGACTTTATGGGTTCCACTCCTATTCCTGCTGTCATTTTGGCTGCTTGATATTTTAGATGCGGTCATAGCCACTGTAAGTTCTTGTGTGCAGTGCCCTGTATGTCCAGATAATATTGTTTTGCTACAGCCTCTCACTACCTCTTGTTCTTACAGTCTTTCTGTTTGCTCTTTTATGAAAGGGGTGGAGATGTCACATGGTGGAGATACTCTTGTCTCTATGGTTAGATAATCACCATAAGTTTTTTATGTTAAAAATTCAAACAATGAAATTATTCCCCCACCTTTTTTTTTAGGGAATAAAAAGTTATTTATTAGTTCAGATACTCAAAACACTTAGAGTGATCCTTATTCGTTTCAGTGGCTGTGAGAGTCCTTGCTCAGACTGTGACATAGTTGTTTCATTTAGAGTGGAGCTTTTTACCATCTCTTAGTCTGCGTCTTGACCAATTGTGGTTCTGTGTTAACTATTGTTTACAAGAAAACAAACAAACACACAAACAAACAAATGCTTCTTTGATTAGGGTTGAGAGATGAACTGTTTTTTGTGTATAAAGGTGTATAAAGGTAAGTTTACTACTGTGTCTGTTTAGGAGAATAACAGTATAGGTTCTCCAGTAGGACCTATGACCTGGCCAGGCATGGAGTTTTGGCCAATTTCATAGTACCAGACATGAGTTCTGTCTCGTGGAGTAAGCCTTCAGTGTAAGAACAGTTACACTGTTATTCCCGTAACATTTATGCTTAGTGTTTCACCACTGGGTGTATCCTCCAGGGCTGGACATTATTGAAGTTGAGTTCACTGCTGGCTAAGACTGTTGATTCTCTTCTCTCCAGGCAGCACACATATCACCTTCCAACAGCATGAAAGCTAGTCAGTAACCAGCTATTTTATGGAACAATTGGAAGAGTATTGGTGTTAGTTCTTTAAAGGTATAGTAGAATTGTTTACTGAAGCCATTTGGCTGTGAATAGTTTTATAATTTCTGCTTCTAGCCATAGTGGTGGTGTGTACCTTTAATCCTAGTATGACAGAGGAAAAGGCAGGTGGATCTTCTGGCCAGCTTAGTCTACAGAATGAGTTGAAAACAAAAACAACAACAACAACAACAAAAAAAAAAAAGGAAAGAAATACTTCTATTAGGTTTGTTTGTAGTACTTATTTCATCTTGGTTTAACTTTATTAGGTCATCTGCATCTAGAAATTAATCTTCTTTCAGATTTTCCAGTTTAGTGGATTATAAAATTTTAGAGTATATCCTTAAGATTTTCTGAATCTCAAAAAAAAAAAAAAAGGTTTTCTGAATTCTTCAGTATTTATTGTGATATGTCCCTTTTATCTGTCATTAATTTGGTCTCCTCCTTCCCTCCCCGCCTCCCCGGTTTCTCTGTCTGTGTTTTAGTTATTTTGGATGAAGATTGTTAATGTTGTGAATATTTGTAAAGAACTAACCTTTGTACCTTTTTGTTTCTATTTTATTAATTTTTCAGTCCTGATTTTAACTCTCTTTCCCCATGTACGGTTTTGTTTTTCTAAGCCATTCAGTTCTGTCTTTAATTGATTGATTTTAGAGCTCTCAAATATTTTGATGTAGGCACTTAGTCCTATTAACTCGCTTCTCAGTTACTATACCTTCATTGTGTCCCATAGACTCTGATGTGTTTCGTTTTCATTTTCTTTAAATTCTAGGGAGTTTCAAAAAATCCATCTTGATGTCTTCCTGGACCTAGTTATCATTTAATAGTATGTTGCTCAGTTTTTATGGGTTCATGTTTATGTTTAGTTCTTTTTGCTGTTGGTACCCAGCTTTATTCCTGTGTTCAGGTAGAATTCAGGATATTATTCCAGTTTTCCTAAAGTTTTGAGAATTGCTTTGTGTCCTAAAATGTGATCAGTTTTGGAGAAAGTTAACTGTTGATAAGAATTCTAAAGATACACGTTCTTTACTGGTAGACTGTTCTGTAGATGCCTGTTAGGTCATTTGATATTTAATGTCATGTAACCTCAGTGTTTGTCTTTTTAGATTATTCCAGATGACTTGTTTATTGGTGAGAATAGGGTATTGAAGTCACCTCCTATCAGTGTAGTTGGAGTTTCATGTCCAGTAGATTTTTTTTTTTTAATGGCATTGGCATACTTGTGCTCAATGTGTGTATGCTGAGAATTGTGATAACCTTTTGGTGGACTGCTCATTTGGTAACTATCCTGTCTATTCACATCCTTGTACTGCAACTGAGCATAGTTCTTTTCAGTGTCATCTGAACAAGCTGATTGTACTTATGTCATTTTCCCTCAGCCCATACACAGAGATGCTAGAACTATTACTGTTGACTTTGTCCTAGCTAGAAAAATTGAGAAAACTTGCAGGAGAATAAATGTTATATGCTATAACAGCCTGTATAGGGAAACTGGAAAGAGATGAAAAAGTAGAGCCATATAAACTTTCTTTCAAACTGTATAGCATCATGGACCTGTGGATGCCTAGGGACGTAGGTGGTTCAAGTGTGGCAGGGACTCTGGGGGTTGGAAAGGCAAGCCCTTGTAACATAGTGTCACACAGACCTATTGGAGTGATCTGCGAGAGAAAGGCCATTCTATCTTGCAGATACTCATGTCTCTGTGATTAGGTAATTTCCGTAAGTTTTATACTTTAAAAATTTTAGCAGTGAAATTACTACCCTAGTTTCTTTAGGGAATAAAAAGATATTAGTTCCAAAACTTAAAACACTTGGAAGTGGTCCTTGTTCATTTCAGTGGTTGTAATTATCCTTGCTCAGATGGGAAGTATGCTGTGGTGTCTTTCCATGCTCTGCTTGTTTCAAGTTATGTGGTCATCCAAATGGATGCCTCTATTTCAGCTTACCTAAGTCACTGTGTTTGCTGTGACAATTCAAAGGAGGCAGGCTGCAAGTCTATGTTTATATAAGTCTAAAGTATGAATTGGAAACACCACTGCCGTTGTGTTCAGGAGCCAGCCACTGCAGTGGGTTGGTACCTTGACCTCTGCAGCAGTGTTTGGCCCTGTGATAGATTTCAAATTCCACTTTCATATGCATGGTTGCTGTTAGCAGCATATTTTTACATCTGGGCTCCCATACTTAACTTGAATATACTGTAATTCTCTAATCTGCTTCAGGAAAGGCTGTTGAGAATGTGATATAGAGATTAGGGCTAGAACCAAACCACTGCCTTATTAAAAGGCCCATTACTCCAAATGATAAACTCTGCTCATCAGGCAGAAGCACAGAATGAAGGGTGAGCAGACTTGGCTTGGGTAACAGAAATTTATTCTGGATCTAAATTCTTGAGTTTCATCATTGAATTTGGACTTTGGATTCTTGACAGACCAACCTTGCTATGTAACTTCTGCATCTCATCCTCTCCTCCCTACAAAGACGATCTTGTTTGTATATAACCCAAGCTACCTCTGAACTCATGGCAGTCTTCCTCAGCTTCCTGAGTGTTGTGATTACAAGTGTCAGTTACTTTGTCCAGCTTCTATAAAGTAGTAGTGGTGTTGAATTAGGATAATGACTAAATGAGTTGATATATATGAATTGCATGGTTAGTGACTCAGTCAATGCCACAAATAATGATACATATGTGTGTGTGTGTGTGTGTGTGTGTGTGTGTGTGTATATATATATATATATATAAAATTATTTAGTACTCATCAGTTCTCCCCTATTTTGTGCTGGAGGAGATGGTAAGACAATAGCTGCCTTTTGTGATGTTCATTCTTTCCTGTCCTATCGAGGTCAATAGTCTTATGGAAGGCAGCTCTTTTTATATTGAAAAATACCAAGGAGTGCTAGGATTATGTAGACTGTGAGTGATGGGCCTTGGGTTTAGATGCAGTTTGAGTCTCCATTGTAAATTAGTAGGAAGGTGGTACTTTATTCTATGGTGTTTAGAGGCGAGGCCTTTGTAAGAACATTGGGAGTAGACAAGCTCCTCAGGGTGGAATCCAATTATTGAATCTCAGAGGCCACAAGAAGTGTGTTCAGAAGAGACATGTACTCCTGCCTCTTATTTCTTGCTGTGCGATGCCTTGTGTTACCCCAGGACTTTCCCAATGAGAATACTGTCATCAGATTCTGACCTATGAAGCCTTTAGGATTCTGAATCAAATAATCTGCTAAGCCTCAGGTGTTTTGTTATAGCAACACATGTTGACTCACATACAGCTCTCTGGAGTGTATTTGACTGGATGTTACCTCACTCTCAGGTAAATTAATTAGGAGAAGCGTATTGATCTCAGATAAAGATACTAAAGCTAGAGCTCCTTGAGGTGGGGCCTTCCCTACCAGCTTTCTGTCACAGACACATATAATGTGGCCATTTCCTTTTCATGCAGAACAGGGCAATGGAATATATCCAGGCAGTAGGATATAGAGAGGAAGAATTTTATCTCAGTGTTTGAATTGTGTGCTTGAGAGCAGCAGACAGTTAACTGCTGTGCACTGCCATAGGAAAGAGGCTTGAGCTTTAAGAATGTTTCTTTTCTTTGTTCTTTTTATCCTGCAGTTTTCACGTTATATTAATTATCTCCATAGCTCATATTAGGTTATACTAGAGAATCTGAATAATTCAAATAAATGTCAAAGTCAGAAAATAGAAAGCATGTAATTGCTCATAGGCAATTAAAAAGGAAAGTGGACTGTCTGGTTTTAAAGCATTGTTATAGGAAATACAACCCCCCCCTTTTCCCCCTCTTTTTTTCCCCCCAAATGCTTTGTCACAGAAATAACTGAAGAAATCTTATTAAAAGGCACCCTGGGGTGCTGGGGGTGGCTGCAAGGCTTAGTGGTGTGAAACAGTGGGCTGTAGACCAGCAGTGCGGTGCCTTCTGCATCCAGGCACCCTCATTCTGATTCCTGGAATAGCAGCCATCTGGACCCAACTTTCCCATCTCTGAAGTAAAAAACATGAAGCCAGTGATGTGTAACATTGGCTAAACTTGGTAATTTATGGCTTTAATCCAGCACCTGGAGGCTAAGACAGGAGGATTACTCAGAGTTTAAGGCTAGCCTGGGCTACAGAGTAAAAACTTTCTTCTAGCTCTCTGTGTGTTATTCACATGTTTCTATAAAAGACAGGAGTCTTTCATTCTTAGTGAGGCTCTTGATACATGTGTAATTACCTCACACAATATTTTTCCTATGTATGCATTCACATTACTTTCGTCATTGGAGCATATACCTATTTATTATGAAATGGCAGCTCCTCAAATAAATCTGTGTTTTCATCAGGGTCCCAGTCCCATTTTCCTGTCACTTTTCACTGCCTGAGCCACTGTCACAGTGTTCTAGGATTTGAAATCCATGCGCATAGTATTTTTGGTACAACTGAGCACCTATTTATCCTGTCAACATTATATTGAATGTTTATATGCATACCAGAATGGGCTGAACGAACTACGTGGTACATTTCTGCATTCTTCAGTTAACGTGGTTTTATATGCTTTGACAATCCCCTGTTACCCTCTCCATTTATATGGCGATCTTTCTTTGCATGAGGGGGATTTTCAGAGTGAGTTGCTAATTCCCTCCTAAATGCAGCTAACTATGTAACTGGAGCTCATATTTGTATGACTGATTGACTCACATACATTTACATACAGTGAAATACACAGGTGATAGGTACATCATCCATCTCTTCCTGACAGTATTTATACCTGTGTAATTCAAACCCATCAAGGTATTAAAATTATCAATGTTAAGAAATGCTTCTTTACCATAAAACAGACAAAAACAAAATAAAGCAACAACAACAATAAAAAAAAAAAAGCCCTCACAGCGGGTTTTGTATTTCTAGATAATCAGACAAAGCATTTAGTGTCAAGCTGCAGAATTTTCCTGATGATTCTTGTCAATCCAGGCTAACAATATGTTCATTCTCCTAGAGACTTAAGGACAGCAGATGATTCCTCCAGCTGACTGTAGTTGTCATGGATGATTCTGGATGCACTGGTGGTTTCCTGACTGCAGTGACATTGTCTATTCACCTGACTTTGCTCCACAGTTTACTTCATGCAGAGGAAAGAGTTGGCAATGCTGCTGATTGTTCTGACCACCTCAGGGCTTGTCTCCTGGAGGTCCTTGAACACCCTATCTCTGTAAAATGTCAGGAGGTTGTTAGTCACACAGCACATATCTACTGGCTTAATGCTTTTTAGATTTTGTTTTGTGGTGAACAGCTAACTTTGAAGAGGAGAGACATTTGGATAGCCCCCATAGTTATCTAAACTGAGGGTCTTTTCAGAGGACATGCTGATGTGGAAGGAATTCTCTCTTCTGGCCTGGAGCATCACAGGAAAAATTGGGGTTTGAGTGGATCTCAGCTTCTGGCTAAGGTCTCAGCTTTTTGATCTCACCTGCAAATATCCGAGTTGTCTGCTGTGGTATTTATAACAAGACGTGGCTTTTCAGAGATCTCAAGATGTTGTCATAGGAGCAACAGACAGACACCCTTACTTACTGTACAGTGACTTCTTCCAGGCTTGTGCTGTGCACCTTGTGGCGTGCTATCGTGCATATTGTACAGACTGATTTTTATGAGTAAACTGTGCTTTACCTATGTGGTTAAAAAAAAAAGTGTCTTCAGGCCTCTTTCTAGTCAGCCACTCATTACCAGTACTTCCCAGGGGAATGTTTCATTCTGATTTTTTTTTTTTCTCACAAAAAATGAGTTTTCTGGCTTATGTTACATAAAGAAAACAGGGCAGTTTGTCTGGTCTGTGACTCTCATGTGTTTGCACAAAATAACCACAGGTCTTTAACGATCAACCATCGTCCATAGGAAAAGTTTGTATTTTCTAATAGAACATTGTTTTGATATATTTCTGTTTTCATGAGACCTGAACTTTTACCTGGCACCAGAATCTGCCAAGGGTTTTTAAAGTAATGGTCGCCTCCCCACTCAGTGCCTGGAGAGACTGATTAGAGCTACTGCTGTTGCTTCTGGTCTTTAGAACACACACGGTGAGCTGTGTTCTAGAAAATCATTTTTAGGTGTTGTACAAAGTATTATATTTAAATTTCCTGGGGGGAGTATAGCTGTTGTGTAAAGCTATTTTTCTAATGTGGTTCTTTGAAAGCAGTTTCTTAGTGTATCACATTCTCTGTGGCCTCTCCTTTTGGTGGGAACTGAGAACTTAGGGTGTTCATATATTTTGTCTTTTAAGTAATTTTATGTGTTACTTCCTCACTTGAGAGTCTGCGTACATTGTCTCTGTGTAGGAAGAATTGTGGTCCTTTCAGTTTTTTGTTTCATTTTCCTCTTTATTTAAACCCAAAGCTAAATTTTATTTTTGTAAATTTTAAAAATGGGTTTAATATTGCTTTCTTAATCATATACATATCATAATAAACTTCATTTATGTGAGCAGAGCCCCCACCCCTGTAAACTCAAAGGATAAAAGGGCTTAGAGTAAAATACAAGTTTCTCCCTCCTTAAAATACAAGTTTGCCTAGCTCCCTCTTCCCTTCCTGTGAGGCACCTCCTGTGAACATCCCTCCTTTGCCTAGCTGCCTGCTTCCCTTCCTGTGAGGCATCTCCTGTGAACATCCCTCCTTTGCCTAGCTCCCTCTTCCCTTCCTGTGAGGCATCTCCTGTGAACAGTATGTTGGTACATACAGTCTGAGTCCTGGTAGGCTTCTGTATTTACTCACTTTACAGATTTCTTTGTACCTAAAATCAGGACTCACAATCACTCATGTAGAGCAGGCAGGGAGGGTAGGCTCACTTGTACATTGCCCCTGAGGCTGAGGCAGGCAGTGGTTCACTGCCAGTTGTCAGCTCTCATCCTGGCTCAAGGGCCTTTCCTGTGGTCTGTCTGGTATCATATTTTGCACACTCATCATTTTTGTTTTCACTTTTTAAAATGACCTTCAACCATTTTGCTGCAGTTCCTTCTAGAACCCCCGAGTATAGGAACTGAGTGTGGGATACAACTGAGAAAGTACAGGTGTTAGAAGCTTCATTTAGGTGTTGGCCGTGAAGCCAATGCTAATGTAATATATTAGCCATGTAAAGTACATTTAAGCAGAAACATTTACAGCAAGATATGTATTGATCATGTGGTAATGATGTGACTAGAAGCTTTCAGGAAACCAACCCTATATTTTCTCTATATGCTTTGCTTCCTTATAAGTCTTTAATCACAGTGGCTTTGTAGGATAACATTAACTACCATGAGTGAATAGCTTCTCTGTGTTGGTAATTTAAACACCTTCAGTATTAGTTATCCATACAAAACCTGGAGAGGTCGTAGGTCATTTTAGGTAGAGATGACATTGAATGTGGATGGGTGAGGCTGATAGGGTAGATTCCTACTCTTCTGCTGACTTTCAGCTATCTTCAGGCTTATAGTGCTGTTTGGATTATTACAATTTAAAAGTGATATTTGATTTTATGCTTGCAGTTGGCTTCCAGCACTGACTGCAGTTGGCTTTCTCATCACTGTCTGTTGAGATCTTTTGTGGATAATAGAGGGGACCATGGAAATATTGGGAAGCGAGTGGATGCTCTGGGTTCTTCATTAAACAGTAGTTTGGAAATTTATTAAATTAGATGTTCGTAATAGGGTTGCTCTTTTTGATTTAGAATATCATTACATTTAATGACAAAGTATTTGTCCTGTTCTTAGGTAGCTTTAGATCTGACAGACTAGGGTCTTAACTGATACAGTAGGGTTTTTTTATTTCCCCCCATGAATGACCCGTGTAGAAACAGCAAATACCTATAGCAAGAGGAGACTTCTCAGGTCCCCATGTGGGAAGTGAGATGATGACTGTGACCTTCTCCTTTTTCTCCTGCACCATCCCGTTATTACAAGTTTGTTATTGTTATTATTGACAGGTTCTTGCCGTGTAGCTCAGGCTAACTTAGAGCTCAAATTTTCTGGCCTGGGTCATTGAGTGCTAGGATTACAGGAACAGACATCATGCTAGTTAAGAGAGTTTTTAATGTAGATAAAACATAAGTGGCAGTTTGAATCATATTAATGGGAAGATTGTTTTAATATATGAGGAAATTGTACAGAGAACATATTGAATAAAACATGGTAAGCTGTTGTTGGTTGGTGAGGCCAGGCATGGGCATTGCATGGTGGGCTGCAGCATGGGTGAATCAGGATTTTAAACTGCAGCACTGTTCTGTCAGTGGATGGGGCTTTGGGTCAGCTAATGTATGTATATAATTGTGGTGTTTTCCAGTTTAAGGAATAACAAATGAATCCTGAGGCTTTGAGGCTGATACTTCAGTTCCTCATTGAGAGGTACTCTGGTGGATGTTAGCCTCCACTTACTCATGCTGGGCCTCGGGACTAGCTGGGGCTGTGTGCTGTACCTTATTCTCTATTCTCCCAGACCCAGCATCCAGAATTTTATATGCCCTGAGCTTAGTTGGAGAATCATAGATAAAAATCAGCTTATTTAGATTACTTAGGAAAATACATTTAACCCAGTGGTTATTTTCTGTGTAGCAGTATTATTTATAATTCCTTGAAACAGTTTTTTTTAATATGTAATTAATGAGCTTACTTGAAACATTTTTTAATTTTATTTGCCATTACCATTCTCCTTGCTAAATTATTTCTGGGTGAAAAATCTTCTCTCCTTAGATGAACATTTAAACTTTTAAAACCTGTTATATACCTATACATTAATAAGATTAATAGAAAACCTTTTAAAATGTGCAAGTTTGTGAATAATTAACTGCACCATTTCTCCCAAAATATGAACTATATAGAATACTAGTTATTTTTTTGTGAAAGATAATAAGGTATAAAAGAAGTTGATATGTCGAAATTAACTAGCAGTTTGCTGTTTCACTTGGTTTTCTTGAGATAGTGAGGAACATGAGGTGTGATTTATTTTTGTTTTGCTCTTTGTATATATTGGTGTGTGTGTGTGTGTGTGTGTGTGTGTGTGTGGTGTACCTTGTGCACTGCAGACTTTTCCCCTGGCATATTTAGGAGAACATTCACACTAATAGATGCTGATAACATGAACTTAATTTTACATGACACTTTGAGAAGTTAAAAATAGTGAGAGCGTGAGTGAGAGTCACATCAATTCCAAATACAGTGATAGCTTATGTCACTTATTAACCGGCATTCAGATTCATTTGTAGGATCTTTGGTCTGCAGTCAGTCTCTCATGCATTCATTTAATTGCATATTTTAACCTTTTGGCTTAAGACATCCAGACTGACTCCTCCTGGAACTTGTGTTTAATGGGGAAGAAAAACCTTTCAAAGTGGAATTGGCCCCGTGTTTTTGTCTCTATCACATGGTACTTTTCTCATGGGTGCTCTTTTATTTTTGAATAAATAAAGATATTCCCAGTTTGAAAAACACTTTCAGAATTTTCATTATTAAAACCATTGTATTTTATTATCAAAAATTGATTTATTAGTCACTTCTCAACTGAATTACACCGATGAAAAGATCCTTCTGAATGGAAAGGGGATTATACACGCAGATAATAGTTGTGTTAATACTTGCCCTCCCACTGCTTTTCCTTCCTCAGACTTAATATTTTAATAAGACGTTATCTACACAAAAGGCCACTATTACAAAAGACAGAAGTACCAAGAGATTTCTCAGGCGTCTGATCCATATGCTCTGGGCCCATCTTTCACGTGGGTGGCTGTCTGCTTTCTGTAGCTGTCAGGTTCATGCATAATTGTCTTGACAAATGGCATTCTCATTAATATTGTAATGGGCCTTTGCCAACCAGTGGAAGCCATGTGCCTCGGGCAGCAATGCTCAGTGTCAGTTACTTGCTGATGGTTATAAACCATGCCTTAAATATGCCTCGAGGCCAGTGATAGGCAAATAAATCACCATTTGAGCTAAAAATTATTTACACTTATGTACGCAAGCCAAGAGCACTGATGCATGGTAAGGGCAGCTGGTGTCTACCCAGCTAGAGCCTCATATGTGTGGGACCTGTAGTTGCCTGGCTTGAGAGCTTCTCCATTGTCTCACATATGGTTTGGAATCAATCAGGAAAACACATGGTGATGAATCATTGCAGAAGACTTCATTCACTTGATGCTAGTCAAGAATGTTAAAGTACCAGGTATAGAAGCACGGCCACTGTTAATCAGAGGTACAACAATTTCTAGGACTCAGGTGCACCAGACTCTGAAAAATATGTCTGTAGCCAGTCTTTGCTACTTTGTGTGTTCTTCTGTTTCCACCCTTTATCCCCCTGGCTTCACCCCCTATCACTAGATATTAGAGAAAGAAGGGTAGAAGGGAGAGAGACAGAGAATCTAATTTCTTTCCTTTCGTTTCTTCTTTGAGTCCAACTACTAGCAAACTGCAACCAACCCCCTGAATGACCACCAACCACAACTCTGAGGGCCCTATCATCTATATATCCTCTGGAAAGTTCCCAGAATTCCAAATGTCACACAGTTGCAGAAACTATCTGCAGCTTGCAAAATCCTGCCTCTACTAGAGCAGGAAGTAAAATGTTGTCAGCTGCTGCTAAGTAGCTTTATGTCTCCACACCTGGAATTAAAATGAAAACATGGTCTTAGAATATTTCTGTGTTTTTAAAAGAAACCAAACATCCAGAATTCTCACTATACTTGTGTAAATAGATAACACAAGGAAGGGGGGATGAGGGGTATTGTCCATACTATCTCATCTGTATTAATATGTCCTGCTAAGCATAGGTGCCATTGCAAGTTGATGCTTTCAAGGTGTACTGTTTGTTGACTATATGTCATGTGAATGATCCTGTTGGGTGGATTGTTTCATATTGAGCTCCTGGAAACAGTTGTGTAAGCATTGAGAAGAGGGAGTTGGTCATCCCTTTCCTGGTGCAGGTACTGTAAGGCCCGCCAGAAAGGGAGGAACTCCCTCCCTCTTCTCGGGAATTCACGGCCACCCAAGTAACTCACAAGACACCGAACTTGATGCAACAGCAAGAGGTGTATTTGAATCAACACGTTGAGGTCACACTTCTAGCCTGTCCTACGCAGAGGCAAGCAATGAAGTACGACCCCCACTTAGAGAAGAGCTAGAGCTTTTAAAGGGAAAAACCACAACCCAGGGGAGATGAGGGTGGAATCATGATTAAGTATCTATAGAATGTACCTGTCCAGTGTTCAGCTTCCGTGACAGGTTCAAGAAACGATGGGGGGGGGGGATATCTCATACAAGCCTTTCTTCTCTTAAGAATCACACCCTATTTAATTTATCTTGTGGTCAGTTCAGTTCCTGGTATCCAGAGTACACGGGCACACTGACCTGAACTCCCAGCTCAAACCCTATTCAATCTATCTTATCTATTTTGTCTTGTGGATGGCTAGTTTCCTAGGACCCAGAGCGAAGAACAAACTGGTCTGCACTCTTGACTTTGTCTGTGGAAGGTTTAAAAATTTTTAACTCTTTCAGTACTTCGTGTGCATTACCACCTCAGAGAAATAATAAAACTAATGATTTCTGCTCTAAAGTGCTTACTTTTCAGTAGGGCAAAAATCCTTGTTCACAAGTAATTACTGAGTGGATCATTTGATTCAAAGGTGTGGCTTTTTTTTCAGTTTAAATATTCATACTGTTTTCATTAGTTTCAATGAAGGACATAGCAGATACCTTATTTTAGTGCTCAGTTAGTTTCAAAATGTGTAGATGCAGCAAATTCTGTTCTGGTGCACATCAAAGCTTGACCCTTTGTTGATCTTGATGTATTGAACAAAGCTGCTTCTTCTGTAACCTGTAAGGTGTTCTCCAAGATTGAGATCTGGATATTGTTGTGTGGCTTTTTCTCTAATGACTAACTTCATGGTGACTGGTCTTTCCCACTTCTCAGAAAGAAGTTCTGGCCAGTGTAACTAGGGCCCGCAGTTTGTGAATTTTAACCATTAATTTTAAAATTTATAAGTTTATTATTTTATGTATGGCTGCTTTGCAGGCATGCGTATCTGTGCACCAGGTGCATGTAGTGTTCTCAGATGCTCAAAGAGAGCCTTGCATAACCTGGGACTGGAATTAGAGAAGGTTGTGAGCAACCATGTAGGTACTAGAGATCAAACCTGGCTCCTCACAAAGAACAGACTGCTTTTAATCCCTGAGCTATTGCTCCAGACCCCATTTTAATTTTTTTTTGGCATTTGTTACAGTTGCCCAAGTTTCAGCTGTGTTTTTGACTTCCTCAAGTTCTTTGGTTCAGGAAAAGTAGGCATTTTTGTTGCCTGTTCTTGTTATATTCTTTAAAAGTAGTATGAATTCTAGACCTGCTTCTAAATCTAGCACATTCTATCAATCTGTTTTATTTCTACAGTTACATTCTCCTTTTGATTAATGTCACTGATCATCTATATCTTAGTGTTTCTAATGCTCTGATAAACACTATGACCAAAGCATCTTGGGTAGGAAAGGGTTTATTTTATCTTACATCTTATACTCTGAGGGCAGTGAAGGCATGAATTGATGTAGAAGCCGTACAAGAACAATGCTTACTGGTTTGCTCATCATGAATTGCTCAGCCTGCCTTCTTAGAGGACCCAGGACAAGCTATGCAGGGATCACACTACCCATAGTAGGCTAGGTCTTTTTCCATCAGTCATTAATCTAGAAAATGGCCCAGAGGCTTGCCCACAGATCATTTCAGTGGGGCCATTTTCACAGGTGAGGTTCTTTCTTCTTAAGTGACTGTAGCTTGTGTCAAGTTGCCAAGGAACTAGCTGGCTCAGGTAAGATGAGATGAAAATACTTTAGGACTTATTTGTTTTGTTATTAATTAAAATTATAATACCATTATTAATATATTGAAATATCAGAATTAATCAAAAAACTATCAATGGAATAATAACCTTCGTGAATCATTTTCTAGTACATAGGTGTTGAACAGTAAAATAGGTGCATGTTATAGTAAAGATTCCAAGAAGAGACAACAGAAGTAGCTTGGGACTGGGCCATAGTAAGTCTAGACTTAGTGTTGGGACTCTAACACATTTCCTAGCAGAGCAGTATGTGGACACATGTGCCCAGAAGACCCTCACGTTTTGTCCATTGTTAGGGAGAAGTGAAAAAATGAGAGCAGAGAGAAGGTGGTCATTGAGTCCTGACTGACAGCCAGTAGTAGACTTGGGATCAAGGAAACCTGAGCCCCAGGCCTTTTACTCAAAATTCTCACATCTGAGAAAAAAATTGTTTCCCCTTATAAATAGATTCCAAAACTCAATTGGATAAAAAATTTGAACTGATCTGACTTGTGAATTTTAGTGTAGGAGGGGCCATAGGAATTTCCGAGCCCCCCCTCTCTCTCCCCCCTCCCTCCCTTCCTCCCTCCCTCTCTCTGACTTTTGATTTAATTGCCCTATTAAAATGTAGAAAGAGTTGACAAACCTGAAGCAGTGAGAAGGGGAAGATCTGTCAGCAGCAGCACAGAGAATAGAGTTGTTCCAAACTGGCTGTGAGATGTCTTCAGTACAGCAGGCTGTGTCAGAGTGGTCCTGAGAACTGAAAACAAGAAAGGTTATATAGCCATAGGTAAAGATGTTGGCTGCATTCATAGGGCTGGGAGCTAAAGAATTGAAAGTATCCAGTGAGAGGTCTATTACTCATGACAACAAATACAGGATGCAGTAGTGAGTAGGAATATCCAGGAGTTGACTGTAGGTTTATAAGAAATGTATGCTTTAGAAGTCCTTGTGAACAGTTTCTGTGACAAGGCATTCTCTGTTGGTCTTGGGTATGTCACCTACTAAAGTTGACAGGGAATGCCACAGAAAACCCAAATTACTGACAAGAGTTATGTAGTTTCTTTAAGCTTCATTATTTATACCTGAAGTGATAGGCTGCTGGAGGACATATTTGCATATCATTTCAGTGGGGCTCTGTAGGAACTCAGTGAGCTGAGCTGGGCCAGGGAAAGAGAAAGGAGATCTTAGCAGCTCACTTTTAGCCAGCCTCTCGCCTACTGTGAAAAGTGTTGTCTTGGTATTTGGTTTCTCAACAGTAAAACACCTTTACAAGATAGTCTAGTGGTCAAGGAATCCTGAAGATCAGGTCTGCACAGGTTCAAAAGCAAAATGAAATGCTTGCTTTCTACAGATTCCTCGAGTTCCTAGGCCTTCCCAAGGGACTCATCCTTCTTCCCATGTGCTGTTACTGATGCTCCACCCAAGGCTGCTGCTGCTGGATTCTGGCTGGGCTCTCTTCCTCACTGTCCCCAGCAGCCCTGAGTAAGGAACCTCTTACACAAGTAGGACTGACTGCCCTAGGTTCACCCAAGTTTTCATGAATCTTTTCTTTAGAAGCAAGACCTGTTTGCTTCTGTACTAAGATGCCACATAGCATCTTAGTGATGCTTAATGTGAGGTTTCCCACACATTAAAGATTTTTTTCATGAGTATGATTGAGAAATGTGTTTACAATTGGACCAGTTTCCCAAGTTACTTCTCAGGAAGGGGAACCAAATAACTGCCATTATGTTTATGATAGCTGATTTATGGCAGAATAGAGAAAATTAGGCAGTTACAAAGTTTTCCTTGCAAGCATCCTGCTTTTGCTCTCGTAAGAAGTAAAGGTGTAGGAGGCCGGCATGACTACAGTAATCTTGCCAAGGCTGCATTTGGACTAACACCTTTGTTCAACACAGGCCATACAATGGCTAGCAAACAACTGGGCAATTTCAAAGAAGGTTTTTTTGTTTTTAATAGTTCTATGTTTTCACGTTAAAATTTAAAGTATAATAGAAATGTATTTAGAAAATTTTAATAAAAGTGTAGAATATAATAAAGAGCCAGTGATCACTGCCATTAAACCTTTCATGTTGTTCTTTCTTTGGCTTTCTGTGTAGTGTGTAGTGTTATAGGTAAATGTGTGTTTGTATAGGAAAGGTTTTATACATACAATTATATGTCCTAGTGTATGTATAGGTAAGGTTTTATACATACAATTATATGTCCTAAACATCATTGGTATATTACTGAATCTCTAGGATTCTTTCCAAAATTATGTTTAATGACTGCATAATTATGTTTAATGAGTGGTTATTCCATAATTTGCTTTTGGAATTAGGATATTCTTTTGTCTTAGGATATTCATATTTTTTTACTTTTTTCTAATATAAGTATCATTAAATAACTGTATATTTAATTCTTGCTTTTACCCGGGTTTTCCTTATGATAGTTTCCATTGCTGTGCCACAGCATATGAACAGTATTAAGTTTCACGATAGTGCTGAATTGCTTTCTAAAAAGCTTATGCCAATAACTCTCTCCCAGGTAATAGAGGAAACTGCCTGCTTAGAGATTTTCTGTTATTTGTCCTTGTCAGCAGGATGCAAAACATACTCTCTTGATGTAATCTTTTTTGAGTAAAAATGGAAACTAGTAGAGTGGCATGTAGTTTGAAGCAGTCAAATTTATATTTCTGCTGTGTAGACTGTATACTACATCTGTGATTTATATTTTCACTGTATAGACTGTATACTCTCTCTGTGGTTATAGCATATGCCTGCTGGCTTTTGCACAGTGCTGACCTGTGTGAGTTAGGGTTACTTAGGACTGACCTTTTCAGCAAGGCAGTTGTTGTTCAGAGAAGTTCAGAGAAGCCATTGTTCTGGTCTCCCTCTAGAATGAGGGAGGCAGAGAGAGGACTGTTGAACCATTATAAAGTTACCATGAGGGCTGCAGGAAGGTTAAGCTATTAAGGGAATATGCTGTTCTTACCGAGAACCCAAATTCAATTCCTAGCACACACATTGTGTAGTTCACAACTGTAACTCCAACTTTAGGGGATCTGAGCCTCTTGTCTCGCTACCCTTAGTGCCTGTATTCATGCTCACATGCATGTGCACACACAAAATTAAAATTAAGTAAAATCTAAATAAGTCTCCATAAACTTTATATTAATTACTATTTCATTAGTTTAGTCACTGTGCTAGATTTGAGGGGGTAAAGAAAGTTTCTAGTATTATTAATATTGCCAGTATCCTAAAACAACCTTTAAATTTGAGGAGAAATTCATGGCTATAAAAGTGAAGTTTTATGTTTGTTCACCTCCTGCGGTTTTGTGATAGTATGTCCTTGCCTTGCCTTGCCTTGAACTCATGGTAATCCCCCTGCCTCACCTTTCTAAAAATGGAAATTCCCTGAATGTGTTTATATCCCTGATATAAGCTTCAAGTTGTAAAATCCTCTTAGCTCAGTGCAGAGTAGACAGTTAGCATTCCCTTGTGGAGGCTTGTTATCCTGTTAACCTTGCTGTCTTAATCTTTGTTGCACTAGGCATTTCAGTAAGTTGATGTCCAGTGTACTTGGGTAAGTTAACTATTAGCAGTTATAGCTGCCATTTATTGAGAGTTTACTGTGGTTCAGGTATTATAGGATCCTCTATTAACTCATTTAATTCTAACAGTGACCTAATAGGACACTCTTGACTGAGGATGACAAGATTATTCTTCTAGGGAGTCAGAAGAAGGAGACTGTATATTACAGCATGGAATAATAGAAAGGCGTTTTGTATGAGAATTGGGTCACTATATGAGCTAGCTATGCTGTAATTTCCACAAAACAGTAAGAGATGCTGTTTAAAAGTAAGGTAAAAGATTAGATATAGAAATGTAGACTTGGTGGTGGCAAGGTTTCTACATATAGAAAATCATCGAACAAACAAAATTTCTATTTATTCTGAGTTCTCAGTCTCAGTGGATAGCATGGCTACTTTCTGTGTTACTGATTTCTTGGAGTCTCTGGGTCAGTTTGCTTCAGCTTAGCTCTACACATTGGCCAGTGAATTAAGTATCTTATGAACAGGGTCTGGAGTAATTCTTTCTCTATGAGATGTGTATTCTTTCATCTTTTTGTTTTATGATACGGAGCCTAAGAAAAGGGTTTAAGGATTAAACTACACGAAGATTTCTGCAAAGTTGCCAGCTCCCCATTGTTTTGCCTTTCTTTCAGATGGCATACTTTGTCCTTTGGATTAAAGTCAATACTTAATACATATGTTTATATGCTTGTTGCTTTCTCTGTCTGTATAGTCTACATATATTTTGAAGTAAGGAAATTATACTGACAGTGCAAACCAAACAAAACAAAACCCAAAACAACAGCAAAAACTTGTCAGTGAATTAAATGAAGTGCGAACAGTTTTCATAAGGATCAGATTATGCCGCAAGTTATTCATTTCTTGGGGGTGTGTTTATTGGAGAAGTCACTTTAAAGAATGCCTTTTGCTGTGTTTTAGGAAGCTTTATGTATACAAACAAGCCAGAGGTGAACCATGGAGTTACAGACTCATGGTGGAATTTATGAGTCCTGAAGAAAGCAACCAAGTTATATATTTGAAAGTATCTCAAAATGAAAGTTCTATCTTCAGAAAATTGTACTGACTTAAGTTTAAGAATTTAAATTATTTCTGAATTTTCAACTTTGGTCTTTGTTACTATGGTCCCTGAGGGGGTTGAAAACTGCCTTTATTGATGTAAGGAATAAACAATGTTAGTAGATCACAGTCGTTTCTGCTAACAGGCACAGAGTTTTGGCATCTATTTCTGGATATTTATTAGTTTATCTGAAAGGTTAATGACCTATCCCACATGAGTGCTGAGGTGGCTCTTAACTGAAATTCTACTGTCTTACTAAGTTATATTCATTTTTCTTTTTCCTTTTTGTGCTTTGTACTCCCAGGTTAGTCCTCTGTCTTCTGTTAGCCTTGTATTCTTTTCCCAGTAAATTCTGTCCTGTGTTGTACTTATTGTGTACATGTGTTGCTGCGGAGAATTTGTCTTTTATGATGAAAACAGTTACTGATAGAGTGATGCAAAGGGTTTTGTATTAAATGTCATGTCCAATAAGAGCAGAGAAGACTTACATTCACAAACACAATTTCTACCCTTCCTTGGTGTAGTTTGTTATTTAGTATCAAGTTTTATTAAGTTTCTTTTCATTTTTTAAAATCACTAAATGAAACTCTACCATCTAAAGTAGTAATTTTATTTAGAAGATCTGTATGTATGTGTATTATATGTTGTTGTGTGCATATATACATTTGGGTACATGTTTACATATGTGTGGATGTATGTGGAAGTCAGGGCTCCACACTGGATACACTTTCACCTTGTTATTGATACAAGGCCTCTCACACTCTCCATGTTATTGTTTAAGACAGGGTCTTTCAGTGAACTTGTAACTCATCAATTCAGCAATTCTGGCTCACCCATGAGTCTGTGACTCAACACTGGCTTACAGATGCTTGTGGATGTCCGTACCATTGCTCTGTGGGCATTGGGGATTCAGACTTGGGATCTCATGTCTGCCTGGTGGCTACATTATTACCTGAGCCATCTCCTAAGATCCTATTATAAGGTTTTGAAGTTATTTATTTATTTTTTTTTGGTTGCAGGTCTGCTTAGCAGGATTTGAATAACTTTTAGGTGATCCTTCAGAGATTTTTTTTTAGGTGTTAGAATGTAGTGAAAATAAAGGAAGTTGGCACATTCAGTGTGTTCTTTTTCAGGAGGAGTTTGACAGAGCAGCATGATGAAGGCTTTTCTTTTTTTTCTGCAGAGGAAAGAATTTAAATCACAGGAGAAGAATACCTAGAGATCAGAGATAAACACTTTTACTATTCTGATTTAGAGCAATAAACACTAAGGTTTTGTCTTAGTCATGTTTTGCTTTAATTAATTAAGATTATTTAATTTTTAAGTAATTAGTTAGTTAATTAAAATTTGAGACAGAGTCTTACTATATAGCCTTGACCCACCTGGTATGCTACACCATGCTGGCTTCAAACTCACAGAAATCCACTTGCTTTTGCTCCTGAGTGCAGGGTTTAAGGATGTACACTGACATTGAGTTGTGGTTTTTGTTGTTGTTGCTTTAACCTAATTCAACACATTGAGTAATTTACAATAAAGAGAAGCTTGTTTCTCCCAACTTTGGAGTTTGGAGGTCAAATATTAAGGCAGTAGTGCAAGGCCAGACCATCTTGTGGATCATCAGGTGACAAAGTGAGAGAACAGGGTTTGCTCCTTGTACAACGCTACCACTCCCACACCAATTAACTCAGTCGTCTATTCTAGATGCAGAGTCCCTGTTGCTTTGCACCTTGTAGTACTGTTAGATGACAGTGAAAATTTCAACATGAATTCCGGAGAGAACAGTCAAATTACAGCAGCCTTGACAATAGATTTTCTCAGGTGTTAGTTCTGTGCTGTGGGGTTGATGGCAGAGAAATATATATGTCTAGGAAAGTCATGAGCCTGTTGAGTGAACACAAGGACACACTTGCTGTCTACAGAATGAAACTTGACTGGTGCTTTCCTTGTGTGCTCTTTTCAGAATCTGTGAGAACCTTCTAGAATGCTCTGTTCGGCCCTCATCAGAGCTGCTCGTGAGCATGTCTACCTGGTGAGAAAAGTCAGTCATGTCTGCAAATGCCATCAACATCGGGCCTGGGGCTCAAGGCCAGCTGCATCACAGTTTGCTGTCCGAGGTGCTCCAGGCAGTGTGCTGGAGCTGCTTGGTAAATCCTACCCTCAGGATGACCACACTAACCTTACCCAGAAGGTCCTCTCAAAGGTGGGCAGGAACCTGCACAACCAGCAGTTCCATCCTCTGTGGCTGATTAAAGAGCGGGTGAAGGAGCACTTCTACCAGCAGTATATGGGGCGATCCAGGACACCTCTGTTCTCTGTCTATGACCAGCTTCCTCCAGTGGTCACCACCTGGCAGAACTTTGATAGCCTGCTAATCCCAGCTGACCACCCCAGCAGGAAGAAGGGGGACAACTATTACTTGAATCGGGTACACATGCTGAGAGCACACACGTCAGCACATCAGTGGGACTTGCTACATGCGGGACTTAATGCCTTCCTCGTAGTAGGTGATGTGTATCGGCGTGACCAGATTGATTCCCAGCACTACCCAGTTTTCCACCAGCTGGAGGGTGTCCGGCTCTTCTCCAAGCATGAGGTGAGTCTTCAGATGTGTCTTGTTGTTGAAGGACATTTGTGTTGTGTAACTAAAGATTGATGCTCAGCAAAACAAGGAGCATTGTCCTTGGTCTTCATTTCCTTTAGAGACCGGTCTGTTTTTCGTGATGTCTGTGTGTACATTGGCCTCCCAGGCCACAGTGTATGTGAGTGATTTGTGGTTTCACAACACTGTAAACTGTAGACTTTAAAACAAGTTTTTTTTTTTTTTTTTTTTAACATGTCTTTTTTTTGTCTCCTTTTCACAGTACTGACCTGCTTTACACTGGTTTATTGCTTATAGATGGATAATGGTTTGAATTCAGGCTCAATCCAGGCTAAGTGAAGGCATTATTCTGAAACCTGTGCTCTGGATATCTCGTTTGTGTTGGTGGAATGTAATGCTGATCTCCTGCAGCTGGAGAGTGATGAGCTCCTGGGCTGAGGGTGACTAGCAGTTCACTGGGTTGGACCATCAGCTGAGCTCTTATTCTAAGCTCTTTCCCCCTTGCCTGGCATTGAGGTGGGAAGTGTCTTACTTGTTAGTGTTAATTGGGTTTGAATGCATATTGCCCTTTTGAGTGGAAGTCTGATGTTTAGGCCATCCTTCAGAAGTTTTCAACTTCATACATCTATTTGATGCTATCCTAGTATACTGGCTACATATTTACTTTTCTCTGCAGAGTATGAAAGCTCCCCAAAGCTTGAATCCACTTACTAAAAAATAACTATACAGAGCATGGTAGCTCAACCTTGTACCTCAGCACTTGAGAGGCAGAGGCAGGAATAAGGCTGCAAGTTCAGGGCTACCCTGGGCTATGTAGTGATACATGGTATTAAAATAAAAAAAAGAAAGAAAAAATAATTAAAATGGTAGCAATACTTTTCTTTCTTTCTGATATGTTAGAGACTGTTTCCATCTTTGATTGTAAAAAACAGGCAGAATTTTAGTAAGTTCAGGTATCTCTTGTATGTCTGTAGCAACTCCTTCCAAACTTTGTTCACTGGAAAGGAGAGTTACTATGGTTACAAAACACCAAATTGCAAACACAGCATAATGGGCCCTTAATGTGAAAATAAAAGCACAGGATCCTTAGACTAAGATAAATATTTTTTATTCTAGTAGATAAGTTATTTAGCAGGAAACAACTGAAGGGTTCTACCCTTTCCTTTTCCTTCTATCTGCTTGAGAATACATCTTTGACATTGTTACATAGGTCAGCTTTTCTCAAAACTGGTTTAGAGCTGCATCTGGGGAGTACGGTGGAACATTCCTAGCACGTGGGCTGCTCATTATGTTCCAAGGTAGATGTTAGCAAGGATAGAGAAATGGGGGACTGATAGGAACTGAAAGAGACCAGCCAGAGACAGGAACAGTGGTGACAGCATGCTGTATGTCCAGGGCATAGCATTGCCCAGGGCTTAAAGCAATGAAGAACACACTAATGTGGGAGCCTGTGTGTCATGGTAGAGGGGAGGCAGTGATGGCTGAGAGACTCACAGTGACATTTCGATTGGAGAAATTGAGGCTACAATAGAAAATTAACAATAAAAAGTATACATGGAGGAATTCTGCCTTGGTTTATATTTGTTGTAATGTACTTCAGCTTTCCACGCACCATGTATATCTCATCCAGTCTGAGACCATGACTGATTTCTGATTCACTGTTTAATAAATTATGCACCTACAGATATATGTAAGTACCTATCTTTCATGTTGCAAGGTGCTTCCATTTCAATGCTTCATTTATTCTTCTTAATAAAAACTTGTAGAATAGGTTATCTCACTTCAGCACAGAGACTCTGAGATCTGGAAAGGCCTAGCTACTGTCTCAGGATTGAACAGCCAGTCAGTGGTAGAACTCAGCTGGAAAACAGGTGTCCTAACTCCAGTACTTCACCTACTATGTTCTGCTGCTTTCTGTGTTTGTCAGTGACTCCTGTTTATGATTCAAGGTAAGCTTAGCATAGTAATCGTGAGCACTGCAGAAAGGTCATTTCTGAATTCCTGTCTTCTAATCAAGTTTTGGTTCTAAATCTTCTCTACTTGTAACACAAATCAAGTGTATTTGTTTTGTTTATTTCACCACGAATAAGACTTTAACATTCTTCTTTTAGATGTGTGTACATATGTACTTAAAACAATATGTTGTTTTAATTTTTGCTATTTCATAATCTTTGTATTCATTATTACATGTGCAAGACAATTTATTAAAATCATAGAGTAAAAAAAACACTGATGCTGAGTATGGTGCATGTGCCAGCAATCCCAAGAGACCAAGGCACAGAGAGCTCAGGTTGGAGGCTAGCCTGAGCTACATCGTGAGGCCTTGTCTCAAGAAGAAAATGCTGAGAGAGAAATATTGGTAATAGTGAAAATGAATGAAGGAACAACAGTGTCTTAATCGAGCAGTTATTGAATAAAAACCCCTTTGTTATTTGAAAAAGGATAAATAAAAGCAACATCTGCAACAATTTTTGGGGCATAATTAGCAGGTAAGTGAGAGGAGCCGACAGAAGGCAGCTATCACTCTTGCAGCTATCTTGAGCCATATACCCTGACAAGAAACTTGATTACATTAGCCTACAACAGCTGAGCACACTCTGATAACATCTTGTTTTAGATACCCAGGATCTTCCCTTGGGTGTGTGAGACTTAAAGGTGTGATTTAGAGCTGAGACTTAAGGGCATGACTTAGAGATCAGATTTAGAGATAAGGCTTAAGGGCATGACTTAAGGGCGTGACTTAGAGGCGTGGCTTAGAAGTGAGACATATAAAAAGCAAGAGGCAGACAGAAGAGAGATCAGAGGACCAGACAACAGATTACTTGACATGAGTACAACTTGGAACAGAGAGTTAGGTATTAGGCACTTGGCACTTGAAGGAAGAACTTGGAATTAGACAGTGTAACTTGGAACTTGGAATTAGACATTAGGCACTTAGCACTTGGAAGAAGTAACTTGGAACTGGAGGAACTAGGGACTAGGAACTCAAGACTTGGGATTTGGACTAGAAAGAGAGACCGAAGAATAAACGGAATTGAATCACATTCTGTCTGGTCTCCATTCTTTGAGTCCGTCCTCGCTCTCTCTCTTGCTGAACCCGGACCGCAGACCTGAGCAGCTTGGGGCAGTGCAGGATCTAACAGCTTAGCCCCCAAGGCTTTTGGCAGTGTGGGTCCCAACATTGACAGAGCAGTCTGTGACATTTTGGCCCCCAAACGTGGGCTATTGTAGTTCTCAACATTTTTGGTGCTCAACGTAGGGCAGCTCGGGCCACAACAGGTAAGTTCACTGAAGCTCTGATTCAGAGAAAGGCTAGAAAAAAATGCTGAGTAGGTTACTCTTTGTTGAAGCAAACTTGGGGATTTAATCTATGGCTTTAGAATGAATGGAGAAAGAAAAGAATAATATGGAAAAAGGAGTAATGTATAAGAAGATCAAAGTTCAACAGACATCAGAATGAAAAGAAAGAAAGCCCAGATTATGATATTAATATCTGTTCTTATATATGACTATTCACATACTAGTGTTGGCTAAACCCACAGGTACAGAAATGCATGATCACGTGAAATAGTCAGAGACCCTGAAATCACAGCATGGCAGAGGGTGGCATGAAGGACAAGAAGATTTATCCAGTAAGTGCTTCAGCAAGGTGTCAGATTCATCAGTATTAACATTAGAAGCAGAATTTAAAGAAGAAAAGATAAATGTGGCTAAAGCCCCAAATAGACAATCTGAGAAGCCTTCTGAAATATGAACTCTCATCTGCCCACTGTTATAATCTTGATGTATAATGCAACGTTGATGACTTAACAGTCAAGTTTGACAAATTCATGGTCATGGTCAAAGATGCTAAATGATAATATCAGAGATGTATTATTTAGACAAAATGAATAAAGATATAGAAGTCAGAAAATTGATCAACAAGCTTAATTTATATTCAAGTATTTTCTTTGTTGTTTGTATTTACAAGATGTATACAAATTAAGGAATTCAGTATTTATTTTAAAATACTAGAATTATGCCAAAGTGTTTTAGACAAAATAATGGAAGGTAGATTGATCTACAGATCTGGATATCCCAAGTCTTTGCAGAAGAACTTAACCACTGGGACAGCAAAACAGCAGCTCCAGCATTTGTGAGAGCAGCCTTGCACCTTGCCTGGGCAGCAAGTAGACCTGGCATTGGTAGCAGGGACACAGATGATCTGGTCCTACCTCTCAACTGCCATGGAGTGGCATGAGCAAGGGAGAGATGCTCTTCCCACCTCTCCCCTTGCCACCTACAGCAGGCAGGAAGGCTGGCCTAGGAAGTCCTGAGAGCTGGAGAGCTGGCCCTACTTCTTTGCCAGCTCTAGTACTCAGTTGAAAGTGGGCCTTGCACTTCACATGGGCAGCACAGTAGAGCTAGCTCTGATGGGGAAGGTGCAGGTGAACTGGCCCCAAAGGCACAAGAGTGGAAGAGCTGCCCCCTCCCCTTGCTGGCAGCAGCTTTAGAGGAGCTAGCCTGGGGAGTGCTGGAGAACTAACCCTGGTGATGTGTACACAGGAGAGCTGCTAGGCCGAACAATTCACATACCACCCAAGCTTAGATCCAGTGCTTTGAGCTAGTCCACCACAACATCTATCTCATCTATGAACTGCTGGAGCCGGTGAAAGGGCCAGTCATGCAGGTCCAAAACTGTAGGATCTCAATGACACAGAACAACAACAGGCTTTCTGAGAGGAGTCCCAGTGAGGTTCCAGCATTGATAGTATAGCAGAAGCCAGTATCCTAGAAACAGACCAATTACTTATTGCAGTGAGCATTTACAAATAGAGCTATGTGGACAAAAGGGTATTGTCTGACACACAGTGACGTACTACAGCTTCTTCCATAAATTTTTTTCTATCAAATTTTCTTTTGGAGGGGAACTTGCAAGGGCAGAGGGTGGGTACAAAGGGACAAGATGAATGTAATTGTCAAATGATGTCAAATTCACAAAGAATCAATAAAAAGTTAAAATTAAATAAATAAATAAAACCACAAAAGTAAACGTGTACAAAATCTAGCCATAACTAGGTGGCAGAGTGTCCCTGTATAGGAACCTACTCATGACACCTGGAAGTTTAGTCCTTAGGACTAGCCACACTAGCTTTCCACAAACTCTAGATATGGTTGTGTGCACTTGAGATCTCACTGCTGGTGAAGAAGAGTAGGGAGGATCCCTGGGGCTCAGTGTTAAGCCAGCCTAGCTTAATTGGTGAGTTCTAGGCCTAGATTGAACTCAGTTCCTCAGACTTGCATGACAAGCACTTTCTAGTCTCAGCTACTTCCCAAGCCCCTGAATCTCTCCTTCTGATGATGGTAATTACTGACACTCAATCTTAACAGTCTTACTGTTTTAGTAGTATGCCATGTCAGATTTAGTACAGAAAGTTTGCTCTCTGAGCAGCTCTTTAGGAAGATCTCCTCCTTTCTGCGGCACTACGGTACTCCTCATTCTCTAACACTTCAAGACTTCCAGACTTCTGTAAGTGGACAGAGTGTAGAGGGGTTCACATGCTATTAAATACTTCCTGTGGCTTTTGTGTTTGCGGTTCTCTGTGTAGGAGACCCATGGGTTCATTTATAAGCTATTAGAAATCTGAGGTTATCCTTTTTTTGGTGTTGTTAGGAAGTACCACTCAATAGAATGAATTAGTTCAATCAAATTGCAAGCAAAGCAAATTTTTAGGAATGGAACTTAAGGATTGGAGTAGAAGTGGCTCGTCTGACCTTAATGAGCAGATCTTACCAAGAAAAAACATTTTTAGGGAAAAAAGAAGACAGTGTTTAAGGTGGTTGGAAATTGGAATACTAACTAAACACCTGAAGATAAATATGTTTCTTTATTCGTAAAATGTGATGGGAATAGAAACTTTTTTTAATAAAGTCTTTATTTTAGAAATACATTTTTAAGTACCAGTATGATAAATACAGGGCTTGGGATTTGGTTCTTAATAATAGTGGCTTTGGCATTTTAAGGTGGGTGTAAGAGGGTAGAGTTTGAATTATAATTGGGTATTGTGTGCATGTAGAGTCATCTTTTTGGGGTTTACATGTTTTTGAAATTCATCTACTACAAAACCAAAACACAGTAAAACATTGAAATCAGGCAATCAAGGAGATTGGCTCAGTGTATACTGTAATGTGGCTTCTGCTTTCCTGGGAAGGTGACTACCAATTCCTTTTTTTTTTTTTTCTCTCTCTCTCTTTTTTTTTTTTCTCGTTTTTCTTTGTTTTTCTCTCTTTTTTAATTGGATATTTTATTTATTTATAATACAGATGTCATCCTCTTTCCCCATTTTCCCTCCCTAAAACCCCCTATCCTATATGCCAAATATCCTACAGGTGTCTTTAAACTTTTTTTCTAATTATAATGACAATCATTGTGAATTTCAAAAGTAACACTACTCCAATGATATTTGTCATGACACTTGGGATGGCTCCTAACTCTTGAACCCTGAACCTCCTTCAGATAATTTGAATGGGTTATAGAACATCATTCATTGTTCCAGATACCTATACAAATCCTTTTGTATACTCAATACATTAGTAACATTTTTTTGCTAGATGGTTAACAAAAATAGTTGTCTTAACTCCTTGTGACAATGCCATTGCAGAAGCAGTGGTGCTAGCAATTAATGGAATTAAAGCTGTTATACCAGCAATAATCAAGTCTGCTACCCTCTTGCTTCTGCTTCAAGCCTAACTCACTTCTTCCAGTACTTTCAAGCTTTTTTCAGAGAATCAAGGTTTTCTAATACTCGGGGCAGTGAGACAAAAGCTGGTTGATAGACCCCTATAACAGAAATGCCAGGTTTCAACACACTAACACAATTGGAAATTATACAGTCAATGCAATTTACAATAAATGTAGTAGAAGAGACAAAACCAATTTTAGCTTGACAATTAAAAGAGCCTTAAAACATGCACTAACCCTTGTTTGAAATCCAGATCCGGTCTTGCTATCCTAATACCATAGTGAGCTACAATTAGCTTCCAAATATGTCTCTGACAAAGTCCAGATCCAGTCTTCCAAAAGTAGACAGTTCTTTTCCATATTGGATTGATTTCTAGACCAGTACATGATTGAGTCCTAATCGCTGGTCACCTTTAAGAAGAATATAAGAGACATTATAATTTCATTTTTTGATACTCTATCGCACAAGGTCTAAAAACTTGAGGCAAGGCAGCTTGTGCCATCTGGGATATAGTCAAGCAAAGTTGGGTCAGGAACATATATATGTCCAATACAGCTCCCCCGTCACCCTTGTCAGGGCACTCAGAAAGCTCACAGGTTGGCATCATTCTTTGTCTCAGCAACAGTATGTCTCACCAATCTTTTTAAAGTTCCATGGGCCTCTTTCACAATACCTTTCCTTGTCCTTGAGGATTATACGAAATCCCCCTAATAAATTGTTGACAAAAAGTCTCAATTGCTCAACTACAATTGCCAGACCCATTATCTGTTTTTTTTTTAAACTGGATATTTTATTTATTTACCTTTCAATGTTATCTCTTCTCCTATTCCCCCCTAAAACCCCTTACTCCATCCCCCTTTCCCTCCTCCTATTACTATGAGGGTGTGCTCCCACCATCCTCCCATTCCCGCTTCCCTGCTCTTGAATTCCCCAACACTAGGGAATCCAAAGTTTCAGGCACCAAGGCCATCCACTTCCACTTATGCCAATCAAGACCACCGTCAACTACCTATACATGTGGAGCCATGAGTCTCTCCCTTTTTGTTCTTGGGCTAGAGATTTTAGAGTGGCTACTCCAGCTTGTTTCTTAGCACCATTTGCTTGAAAAATTGTTTTCCAGCCTTTTACTTTAAGTAGCGTCTCTCTTTGTCACTGAGGTGGGTTTCCTGTATGCAGCAAAATGCTGGGTCCTGTTTACATATCCAGTCTGTCAGCCTATGTCTTTTTATTGGGGAATTGAGTCCATTGATGTTAAGGGATATTAAGGAACAGTGATTGTTGCTTTCTGTTATTTTTGTTATTAGAGGTGGAATTATCTTTGTGTGGCTATCTTTTAGATTTGTTGGAAGAGGATTACTTTCTTGCTCTTTCTAGGGTATAATTTCCCTCCTTGTATTGGAGCTTTCCCGCTATTATCCTTTATAGTGCTGGGTTTGTGGAAAGATATTGTATAAATTTTTTTGTCGTGGAATATCTTGGCTTCTTCATCTATGGTAATTGAGAGTTTTGCTGGGTATAGTAGCCTGGGCTGGCATTTGTGTTCTCCTAGGGTCTGTATGACATCTGTCCAGCATCTTCTAGCTTTTATAGTATCTGGTGAGAAGTCTGGTGTAATTCTGATAGGTCTGCCTTTGTATGTTACTTGGCCTTTTTTCCTTAGTGCATTTAATATTAATTTTTTCTTTGGTTTTTGCACTTGGTGTTTTGATTATTATGTGACAGGAAGTATTTCTTTTCTGATCTAGTTTATTTGTAGTTCTATAGGCTTCTTGTATGTTCATGGGCATCTCGCTCTTTAGATTAGGGAAGTTTTCTTCTATAATTTTGTTGAAGATATTTATTGGCCTTTAAGTTGGGAATCTTCACTCTCATCTATACCTATTATTCTTAGGTTTGGTCTCCTCATTGTGTCCTGGATTTCCTGGATGTTTTGTGTTAAGAACTTTTTGCATTTTGCATTTTCTTTGACAGTTGTGTCAATATTTTCCATGGTATCTTCTGCACCTGAGATTCTCTCTTCTATCTCTTATATTCTGTTGGTGATGCTTGTGTCTATGACTCCGGATTTCTTTCCTAGGTTTTCTATCTCCAGGGTAGTCTCCCTTTGTGATTTGTTTATTGTTTCTACTTCCATTTTTATGTCTTGGATGGTTTTGTTCAATTCCTTCACCTTTTTGGTTGTGTTCTTTTATAATTCTTTAAGGGATTTTTGCGTTTCCTCTTTAAGGGCTTCTGCCTGTTTACCTGTGTTCTCCTCAAATTCTTTGAGAGTGTTATTTATGTCCTTCTTTAAGTCCTCTATTATCATCATTAGAAGTGATTTTTTAAATCTGAATCTTGCTTTCCTAGTGATTTGGGGAATTCAGTACTTTCTATTGTGGGAGAACTAGGTTCTAATGATGCTAAGTACAGTGGGTTGCTGATGCTTATGTTCTTGTGCTTGCCTTTTGCCATCTGGATCTCCTTAGTGCTACCTGCTCTGTCTCTGCCTGGAGCCTGTCCTTCCTATTATCTTGGTTGTATCAGAATTGTGTGGCGTGGGTGTTACTACTGGGGTTAGAGCTGGGGCCCCAAATCTGCTCAGTGCTCAGGCCCAGACCAGAAGGAACCAGCGCTCCGGGCCCGAAGTGAATTCCTGGGTCTTAGTGGGTTCCAGTTATGCCCTATTTGGGGCTGGTGTTGCTGTCTGCTTACCTAAGGTACTGCCTGAGTTAGAGCTTCTGGGAGGACTGCTTCCTCTGGGTTTTGTGAGATTGGGGGCAGAGCTGCTGCCCAGGATCTCCTCTATGCCTGGGCCAAGACCGGAAGGATACCAATTCCTTTTAAAAGGCAGGATACATTAAAGAAAAGAGTATAAATGTCACACAATAGAAACTTGAAAGACATCAAACCTGGATTTAGTAGCTTTTCCATTTTCCCTGTGAGTTGGCACATAAGTTCTTACCTAACTTTAAAAGACGTATGTAGTTTGTTTCATAGAAGAGAAACCTTGACATTCATCAGACTAATTTTATGAAGTTATACCTGTTTATATTCATGCTAAATGAAAAGGAAACATTGGACATTTCACCTTCTTGGGTACCCGTCGTTCTGTTTTAATGAGCAGGCAAATATTTGTTAAATGAAGCAGTTACAGTTTTATCTTAGTATTGTGTTCCATTCCATTATTGTTTACATTTATTTTGTTCTATTGTATTAAGTCATAAGAGAGAACAAGCATGTGACTATGTTAATAGTTGTAGAAAATAATTTGACATTTAATTATCTGATAACATTAAAAATACTTTTAATGACATTAATGACACATGGTAAAAATTTAAGCAAACTAAGAATAGAAAGGAACTTCCAGAACCTTGCAAATGATATCTGTCAGGCACTCACAGCATTCCTCATGACTAATGATGAGTCATTATCTATGTTTCTATCAAAATCGTCCACCATTCAGAGTCACCTGCTTCCCTGATTCTGCTCATTAGTGAAGTAGGAATTTTTCCTTATACAGTAAAACAGGGACCTCAAGCTGTGGTTCATTCCTCAGTACCACCAAGAACTTAGAAAGAAAGAAAGGGTGGTTCAGTGGTTCAGTGGTTAGAGTGGGAACTGTTCTTACAGAGGATCTCTGTTCTGTTCCTATCTTCCATGTGAGGCAGTAAGTCCACCTCCTGGGAGATCCAATGCTTCTAGCTTCCTTGGGCATTTGTACTTGAATGCACATACCTGTATACAGAACCACCCATACATATATGAAAAGCAGAGAGAGAGAGAGAGAGAGAGAGAGAGAGAGAGAGAGAGAGAGATATCAGAGAAAACAAGATAGAAACACTGGGAAACAAACTAAAGGTATTTTCTTTGCATATGATAAAATTATACACATCAAAAATTTAATAGGATATCCAGATTTATTTGGAGTGGAAAGATAATTCAGCAAGGGTATTGAGTACAAAGAAAATGTAGAAACATTACATTTCTTCTCATAAGCAATAACAAAATGGTAACGGTAACCCGTAAAGATTCCATGCAGAGAACCAATTAGAACCTTGAAGTCCTGCATATAAATTCTGGATAAGCTACTCAGGATAGTTATGGATAAAGTGATCAAAGGTCATTAAGGATATGATAAAAGGAGAATATATATATATATCCATATATATATATATTTTTATCCATATATATATATATTTTTAGAAGTAAGAAAACAGTGTCCTCATAGAGATGATTTAAATCTGATAGTGTTTCCTGGTATTGGAAAACCAGAATGACTGGTCATAAAATTCAAGTTTCAGAGTTAAGTATAAAGGGCTTGCATTACTACATGTTAAGACATACAGTTTATGGTTGTAAAGATGATTTGGCAGTGGCAGAAAGTTAGTAAAATGCAGAATTTTGAAATAATTGTTCTTGCATATATAAACCTATCAAATAGGAATGCAATTGCAAAAGTGGGAAGATAATAAATTTTCTCTTAATTGTTCTGAGACAGTTATCTATGAGAAAATTTCTCAGTCTCTCAGTGGATTCATAATTCATTCCTGGATGACTTAATCCTTTGTGAAATGAAAGTCTTTAAACACTGTGGAAGAAAATCTAGGAAGTCATTTCTCCCTTGGTGGAATATAATGGCCAAATTGTGAGATGCTTTGATGAAAAAAGTGGTAAAGATGATTACAACTTGTGATAAAAAGTTGTGTGTGATTGAAACTTGTGATAAAGGCTTCCATATGTTGCCTCTTAAGGACATACTTGATTGAAGAGAGACAAAGATAAGGCCTGTTTGGGTGAGATTCTTGCATTTATTAAAATATTGTTGATCATATTAAAACATTTCAGCCATGGGAGATGTTTCCTTTCTGGAAATGCGCACCCACACTTAGTACAAGGACTGTGGGCCATGCATCTGTAAGTCTGCAAGTGTAAAAACCTGCACTGATCCCCTACTCTCGTGCTCATGGTCTTGAGTGAGTCTCATCTACCAGGAAATAGACACTAAATTAATTTTTTTTTATAAAAGTATTAGAAGTAGTTGAAAACTAGAATAATCCCATTTTCTACCGAGAACGGTAACAATGAACTAAATTGGGATGTATGTTTTGGTTGTGTGCAGGATCATAGACCTGTAGAAGTGAACACAACTCTATAAGTCTAAGGAACACAACTCTATACGCATAATGAATAGGAGAAGCAGTATTTACCTGTGAGTGAAATAAAGCTTCAGAAGCTTCAGTAGTATGGTTACATTTGTGTAAAGTTGAGAAAGTGAGCGTACTTATCCAATGTATTCTATAAGGGGTCAGGTATATGGGGAGAAGTTGCGAAGCAAAATGAGAGAGTAGTAAACAAAAAAAAATTATTTTCCATCTGAAGAATGAGCCAATGAGATCAGATTTTGGTGCAAGGGCTTTCCGAAGTTTCTAGGGCTAATGTTCTTTCTACAAGTAAGTGTGAATGGTAAGCATAGACAAGGGGCTTTCCTTCCTTAAACATGATACAGTTACATTCTTTCAAGTTTACTATGCTTAAAAAAAAACAGAATTAAGGGTGAACATCATGAAGAACTCTTGGTAGAAGAACATCGCACATCATTGATCAACGAGTAAGGGTCAGCTTGATTAGGAAATGTGTAAATAGAAAAGCAGATCAGCACATTTACTAACCCTGGTGATTGCCAATGTTGAGTGAACCCAGAAGATTCTCAGCCTTGTGTAAGCAAGGACAGTTCCCACCACTCCACAGAGCATTTTGGTCATTTTCTATGAAAGTATCAATTTTATGTTTTGTTTGACCTTTTTTTCATTAAAAGTTAAAGACTTAAATTTCCAACAAGAGGGGAAATCATAAATAAAATGAGCCTTACTTGTAAAATAAACTGCATACATATGTCCTCAGTGGTGATCTAACAGTTGGAGCTGTACTAAAGTGCTATCTGTTTATAGCTATTCACAGTATGGGCATACTATGTTCATGCTGGTACAAACTTTTGTATTCTTTGCCTTATTTTATACAGACACATATTTCAAATTAAATAACTATGTGATGAAAGTGTGAAAGAAGTTTTATGGACACACTAAACCCCAAAACAATCATCAGGGCAGTTAACAACCAATCAGAAGGAGGGGTGAATGGAATAGATAACTGTTGTAGTCTTTACACATTGGACAGAATATTATGATTCCTAGGATATTAGGAGGATTTAGAGATAAAAACCAAAACTAAACAAAACAATAACAACAACAACAACAACAACAAAGTGAGAACCACTATTCTGTAGATTTAAAACTATTTTGTAAAGAATGGCAAATTTCGTATATTAGACAGACTAACTGGAGAGTCTGTCCTATAAATCCCATGTCAATGTAGTTTGGTTAAAAATATTAATTAAAAATGTATACATTGAGCAGTGCTCTGTCCTATTTCCAGGTGTGCTTGAAGCTGCTCTATCCAGGCAGGGTTACCAGTTGCCTGCACTGATGGTCTGTGGTGATGAGCTGTGGAAGAGACTGATGCCCTACAGTTTGTGTATCACTTAAGGCTGCCTAGTCTGCACTTCCCAAGTGTGTCTTGCATCCGCGCAGGTGTATGCAGGTTTCTGTTCATACATGCACACATGCAGTCATTACTTCTAAGTTTTATCTCTTTTGATGAGACTTTCTACTCTGACTCAGTTAGTTTAAAAATCCACATTAAGTGCACAATTTAAAATTACTGTATCCAATAATGTGTGCATCTGTTTATTTCTCATCTTTCTGGTTAGTCCACGGTATTATTGCTCCTACAGGATACTGAAACCACAGTAGCAGTGTAGCAAGTTTTATAAAATTGTCTTTGATACTGTCTTGAGGGTTGGGTTACTTTCTTTTATGAAGTGTCAGAAATAGTATTTTAAATCCATGCCTGCACCTGACAAAGTGTTGTGTGTTTATTTATAAAGATTTGCTTACGTTAGTCCTTAGAATGTTTTTGAATTTTTTTTTCTTCTGTAAAGTATAAAAATTTAGGTCTTAATAGATGAAGATGCAATTCATGAATAAGCAATAAATATTTTAATGTAAGTGTATAACTCATGAATATTGATGTTGAAACAAAGAATTTTTTCATAGAATGAATATGTGAAGGTATCCTAAGAAAGCTTTGATGTAATTTTCATCAGAACACATTTATTCAAATGACAATCAATATGTCTATGTTAAGTTTATGTACCACTTATCACCTTTTAAAAAGTGATTATGGTCATTAACCATTTCTATAGGTCAGTGTAGAGGGAGTTCTTTTTTTGGCTGTTCCATTTTGCTGTCATGTTTTCAAGTGGAGTGAGTACCATTCATTTGAAGCCTAGTGGACTACATATGCTTTATATAAACAGTTCTCTGATTTCTTGTAGGAAGTCACTGTCAACATTATTAGACTGTTTCTCTTTTCCTCCTTTGATAACTGCTTGCCTTAGTTCCAGATGGTTTATTAGAACCCTCCTATTGGGCTTCTCTCTCTGAGCTTCCCCATTGCAGCACTTTCTGTGAGACAACGATACTCTCTTTATTTCTGCTTTCAGCCCCAAATTACTTTTCTGTCTTTCAGTGAATGATGGTTATTTATTTTCCACGGTGTGGTTATTGGGTTTCCTTAATAGCCTCATGTGGAGGAGTTTTATTGAGGGCATTTTAATTTCGCCTTGATAGATTACAGTGACCACATTTTTCTAATCTCTTTTTAAAAAAAATCTTTGAGGCAGGACTCTTGTCAAAGGCACACTTGCTAGAACCAGTTCGTCTTTAATTTTTCATATGTTTACCCAGATGTGTGCTTAGATTTTTCTCTGAAAGTGAAATTACTGGTCACAAGAATCCATAGCTCATGCGATTTGGGTAATACCCCTTTATTGGAAGATACAGACGGATTTGGAAGCATATTTGATTTAACCAGTCTTTTTCTGTGGCATAGGGCTTTTTCAGGTAATGCAGTTTTGATTGCAGCAGGATAGACTTTGTAGCCCCTTAGCTTGAGACTCATGCAGCCTTTTGTATATAAACTCATGGCACTCACTGTTGCATTGTGCAACTTACTTTCTTGAAAAATCCCTTTGTTTATTCCTGGTGTCCACCCAGATTAATAGGTTTCTTGAGGGTGCCAGACTATCTTCTTTGTGACCCTTCTGCTGACTAGAATCCTGACGAGAGGGGCAGTTAGTACCTGCAGCTTTTGGGTGTCTCCTTCACTCCAGACTGCCAAATTGAACCGCAAAAGATAGCTACCACATTTAAATATATGGTGGTTCATGTGTTTGCTTTTCCAGCCAGACATTCTTAGAGTTATTTCTTCTTCCAGAGGGGCAAGGGTAGAAGGACGAAATCACACCACAAAACATGAAACAGATTCATCAGGGAAGGAATACAATTAAGGATTTGATGAAAATATCCCTGTTAGCAAAGGCTCTCTTGGGAGCATTGCCTGCAAAATGTGCTGATGCAAATGATAGAGAGTGACTGGAGGAATTTTCTAGAGGACTTCCACAGGAAACCCTTGCAGAATCAGCTCACCTGGCCTATAGGGGCCCAGGGTCTGAACTGACAACCAGGGAGCCTGCATGGGTCTGGTCTAGGCTGTTTGCATAAGTGTTACAGTTGTGTAGCTTGGTCTGCTTGTGAGACTTTTAACAGTTATAATAGGGCCAGTCTCTAACTCTTGCCTACTTTTGAGACTCTTTTCTTCATAGTGGGTTGTCCTGTCCAGCTTTAATAGGAGGAGAGATGCCTAGTCTTTCTGAAACTTGTTATGCCATGTTTAGTTGGTATCCGTGGGAGGCCTGCCCTTTTCTGAAGAAAAATAGAGGAGGAATGTGTGTAGGTCTGGCAGAGGGGAGGTGGAGGAAGGAATGAGGAGAGAAGGGAGGAGAAACGGTGGTTGGGATATAAGAAATAGTAATTAAAAAAAAATCCATTTGCCGGGCGGTGGTGGCGCACGCCTTTAATCCTAGCACTTGGGAGGCAGAGGCAGGCGGATTTCTGAGTTCGAGGCCAGCCTGGTCTACAGAGTGAGTTCCAGGACAACCAGGGCTACACAGAGAAACCCTGTCTCAAAAAACAAACAAACAAACAAAACATACATCCATTCTTTCTGATGTCTCTCCAGCTGTTTCTGCTGACACTTTGTGTCAGCTGGCAGGAAAAAAAAAGTGTTTCAGTGGCCCACCAGGCTCTCAGGGAGCAGACAAAGGAGGACTATAGATGATGGTGGAGCAGGAAAGCAATACCTGGCAAAGGAGGTGGGGGTGCTCCCTTTTCCTTAATGTTGAGAGACGTGTGGGAGACAGGATATCTATCATTCTTCCAGTAAATGGGTTGATATGGGAAAGTCACACCTAGAGACACACATGAATCTGTTGTGAACACTAAAGTTTCTGGGTACAATCAGTGTGTAGGTTTCCTCAGTACTGTTTCCTAGTGGAATGACCATAGGCTGGAAGATGTACTGCACTGTGTGCACCTGTCTGTGTTCCTGGGCATCAAAAGAAACAGTTGATTATCCTTTAATCTTATTCTTCATAGCTCTTAAGGAAATGGCTGCCATTTACACTGTGTTGCTGTAGAAGGCCAGGAGGCCTCCCTGGGTTTTATTAAAACCACCTCAGTACAATAACAGTGTCTTTTCCACTCTCCTGAGTGATGGATCAAAGTGGCAGAAATACTCTCACAGTGTTCTTACACTCTTGCACAGTAGACTTCACACTTTGCTGGGGACCACATCTCTTTGTGTGGTGCATATACATACCTGGATACTGTTAGCAGAGATAGACTGGCATCATTTCACATATTTAGCTTGGTGAGAGGCTTTCTCTGTCAGCCTGCCTGACAGTAGTGCCACTTCATCCCACTGGATGGAGAGTTAAGCATATTCAGTACACATTGATCCTTGGATCCCTGTTAAGTGTTTAGATTTAAATAATTTGCTGTTTGTGTTGTTTAGGATTTGTGAGCCAGGTTTGAAGAAATATAAAGCATAACATTCTTACCATACAGATTCTGAGTGAGAAGATGAATTTTAATGGAAAATGGGTTTCTATTCTAGTTGATACTTCCAAATTTTCAATTTTTTAAGGTCAATGACTCCCTAATAAGTTTAAAGCCCACCGAGTAAGTTTCCTTGATTCTTTCCTCTTTCAGGATGTATTCTTTCACTCCAGTGGGGTTTTCTGATGTGGAATATGCATCTCTCTGCTTTGGCAGTAGTGCTACAACTGATTATTTGAACTCTGGTGCCCAAAATATCATTTTAAAATCAGAGAGTTAGATATTGATTTTATTGTAATTCATATATACTACAGGATTTATCAAGCAGTCTGCAACAAATTCATTTACAATGAATCATCTGTACTAATGCTGATTTATTATTGAAAGGCTCCATCAGTGTTTGGAACCTGCAGCTGACACAGGGCATCATCAATGATCTGCTGCTACTTTCTTTCAGAAGAATTGTGGGGATTCCAGCTTTCCATTGTGTCTCTAAGGTTAGGAATTTGTCTGTTAGTCAGGGTTATTAGTAGTGTTCTCTAGAGCACCAGAACCCAGAGGAGCTCAGCTGTCTATCTTCAGGATCCCTTCACCTCATCCTTTTTTTTTTTTTGTATAAATAATTTTTTCATATAATATGTTCTGATTATATTTCTCCCCTCCCAACTATTCCCAGGTACTTACCAATTCCCCACCCACCTAAATCTACATCCTATCTTTCTTTCATTAGAATGCAAATATGGATTGAAAAGTATAAATAAGATAAGATAAAAACAAACAGGGTTTGGACATGCCTGGACCCCACTCTTGCTCTATGTCTGCTCTGCATAACCCAGGGTCCCACAGTTCCATGGTCCCTACAGGTTTGATGCTGTGTTTTTTACCTTTCTTTTTTGATGACATGCAGAGTATTTTTTAGTACCATGGACACTATTCAGACGCTCTAGGTAAGCACTATACAAGTTTCTCCACCTTCAGTGACTTGTGTAGGTGTTGTCTGCAGCAATAGGGTCTTACCCTCATTTGCTTTACCTTGTGTTTTGAGACAGAATCACTGTTTTGGCTAGACTCACTGGCCAGCAAGTCCTAGGGAGCCTTCTTTCTCCATATCTCCCATATTGGGATTACAAGCCTATGTCATCACACCTGACTTTTTACTTAGGTTCTGGGAACAGACCTCCTGGTCTCATGCTTGCAAGGCAAACCTTTTGTCCTTAGTCCCTCTTGGTGATTTTATTTTAGAAAAAGCACCAGCTTCTGAGCTGATTAAAATGACATCAGATCCTAGCTCTTCAGCTCACTCTCTGATGAGCTTTCTCATTTTATTAACTACTCTAAACTTCAATTTCCTTTAGTTGAGGATAATAAACAGAGGTAGAGACAATGTCTGGAAGGCTAGCTGATGGTTGGAAGGCACTTAACACATGGTGGCTACCCTTATCCTTGCCCTCACCCTAAAAATTAGTGTTTGCTTTTTCTGTGTTGATCACACACAGAGCTGCCTGAATATTGTCAATATTCCTCAGGTATCTGTTCCTTCTTATTTCTGATGCTTTCGTTATTCTAAAATAGTCATTTGTATCTTTTTTATTCCGGATGAGTGCCGGGGTTCAGGAACTTCTGGTGGTGCTGCACTGATCAGTCATGTAGGGATAGCCTCAGCCCATGCCCAGGAAACAGCATGGAGTAATGTTTGGTGACCTTCCTCCCTGAGGATTTTTGTTGACATTGGCATGTCAGGGACATATCTTTGGGTTACTTAGCCAGGTATCTGACTATTCCAATTGAGCTTTCTATTATATGTGGTGGGAGATTTGGGCAGATCATGTGGGTTTGGAAATGAGTGTCATTTTCAATGAAGGATAATTATTCTCTGAAGAAGCTTAGACTGAACCCAGAAGAGTGTGTCCAGTGGAAGGTGGGTACCGCATCTGGGACAACACCCTTACAAGCAACATTTGCTTCAGCTGTCTGGCAGTCATTGTTTCTCAGCTACAGTGTCTTAATATTCAGCCTATTTCAGATCTCTTCCTCTTACTCCACTGGCACAAAGTCTCATTACAGGGTAAGGAAATAAGATAGCAGCAGGGAAAGAAGGAAGTCTCTTTTTTGCAATACACAGTTTCAGTGACTTCCCTCCCCTGTACTGATCTCTGTAATTTGATTAATTGGCATGTGGTGCATTACAGAAAATCTAAGGAAAGACAAAGCTGGTTCGATATCAATTAACTGAAGCTAGAATGGACTTCCCACAGAGACCCAAGGACAGAGTGGTGTTTAACTGGCCCTTTCAAACACAAGTCCTCCCCAATGAGAAGCAGACGATCCCAGTTGTTTAAAGAAATTAAAAACCATGGAAATTAACAGCTCAAATCCACTTAGATGAATCTGCTATTTCTTTAATATAAGATTCCCAATCCTTTCTCCAAAGTGATTTGAATATTTAATATTTGCTCAAATGCTTTAGTTGGATTTGAATAATATAATTGAATTTGCTTGCTACATTGATGGGATGTGAAGGTCTGGGAGCTCCTGTGGTAAATTATGTGCACGTATGTGCATGTGATTCTGTTTTGAGGAGATTCTTACCTATTTCCTTCTGAACCAAGGATTAATAGATGAAGTAGTACTTACTGGAGTTAAAGGCTATATCTGTTATTTTTCTATATGATTGTCCTGCTTCCATTTATTTAGCTATAGGCTTTGGTTGAGCTGAGTTGGAGATACACACACACACACACACACACACACACACACGTATACACACACATACATATGTGTATACACACACACACACACACACACACACACACACACACACACGTATATTTTCTTTTTGGTATGTGTTTAGATGGCATATGTTCTTAGGACCTAATCCTAAGAAGGGTTGATAGAAACTAAGATCTTGACTAAGCACTATTCCTTGCTCATAGCCTTGTGAATGATAAATAGCTATAAGCTGTATACCATGCAATTAGCATGGTAACAAAGATGATCAGCACATAGAAATGAGAAATCACTTCTGTTATAGGAAGAAATAAAGGTATTTTGAAGAATATTAAAAAAAATATTATGGTTGCAGAAAAGAATAGTCTTGTATTTCAGGTATTAAGAGTAACATATTTGACAGCATCAAAATATGACAATTGTGACATATCCATAGAGCATATACTATGTGTGCCTGTACATAGAGAGGTGATAGGTGATGAAGGTAAGGAGGAAGGCGTAAGCAGCTTCATGAAGGGCTTCCTGTATAACTTTCTGGACATCGGAATTTCTGGTTACAGACAACACGTAGAGTTCTTGAGGAATTTTGAGGAATGAGAATGATGCAATCTATTTAACACTTGAATAGTAAGCAGAGTAGAGCATCATTGTGTAGATTGGCACTGAAAAGACATATTAGAAAATGGTTACATCCCAAGTGACTGGTGGAGTGCAGGCCTCCCAAGGAGATGGCAAGGTGGTAGACACAAAGGGTCTTGTAGTGTGTAGAATAGACTGGATTTCATTCATTGGGCAGGGAGGGAAAGTAAGAGCCCTGGCATTGTTTTCTTGGTTTGTTTTCAGAGTTAAGGATTACAAGAGAATTATGTTTTCTGATGGGAAGAGGAAAAGAAATTGAGCCTGGGCTATGTTTAGTTGGAGAATTGTACATGCAGACACCCTGTACACAAGTATATTCTTAGGTCCCAGCACAGCTTTTTGGGGATAGTGTTATTTTGGACAAAGTTCCTAAGAATTTGTGACATTGAAAGTTAAAGGCTTTGACTTATGGTTGAATGCTAGAGTTAAGAGGTGAATCAGTTCCTCTAGGGCACGGTATGCAGATGAAGGCCAAGGAGTGTGGAAAGCTGAGAAGGAGGCTTATGAATTCCAAATGCACAAGTGACAGCTGTGGGAAAGGGAAGTTGTGTGGAAGGTGACAAAGGAGTGAGCCTCTTCTCTGTAAACATGTGAATGGGCATCATGATCTGGCCTAACAGCCAGTTTTCATTTGTTTGGCTCATTTGTTTAGAGGGAAGAATTAAATGTGTTCATTGAAATGGAAGAGCCAGAAGATGGATGTCAGGCACAGGAGTGAGGCCATGAACTCCAAGAAAGACCCTTAAGGACACAGTGATAGGATAAGTGTATCTAGGTGGCAGGGCAGGGGACGCTCTAGAACCTCTCCGAGGAGGGTGTGCTTTAAAGGAAGGGTGCCTTCTGTAAAATCAAGCACAAGTGAAGGACTGAAGCCAAGCTGCATCAAAGACAGCAATGGTTGTGGAAGGGGGTGTAGGTCTAGACACTAGAAGCCTATTGGATGGCTTTTGTTCTCAAGGAAGAGGGAAAGATCAGTTTTTCTTTCTTTCTTTCTTTCTTTCTTTTTCTTTCTTTCTTTCTTTCCTTCTTCCTTTTTTTTTTTTTTTTTTTTTTTTTTTTTCAAGTGAAGATTGAAGGTTGGCGATTCCCTAAGGAGTGGAATATGTTCAAGTGTAGAGTTTGTTAATTGGATGGAACAGTTAAAACTTTCAACTCTGAAATGTCCATAACTGAGTGTACTTCTAAACTAATCAAGTAATTAAGGATGGTGTTAAAGGCATTGTTAAAGGCATTGTGGTGATGGTCTTTGCTCTGGACGTCTTGCTGGTACCCTTAGCTAGTGCTGAAGCTATTTGAAAATCATGGTTGTCCATCTTTATTTACAGAAAGAGCTTCATGTGACCATCGGGGTTCTGTTCTTTCTGTATCATTTGAACTTCAGTTAAAAGAGTATATTTTCAATCTCTATTCATTATTTTAGTAGCACTTCTATTATAGAATAGATTCAGGTTTGCAGAACTGTTGCCGATGATCTTGAGATCCCCAACACCAGCTTTCTGACTACTAAAAACAGTTATTAGCATGATACATTTATCACAGTTAATTAAGGTGGTAGCCAGGTTTTTGTTACCATAACAGATTTCTAAAATATATCAGTGTAGTCACTTGGCTGTTGAATCTCGACTACGACGCCAGTCCATCGTGGTGGGAACTCACAGTGCAGCGGGTGCTCACTTCATGATGTATGGGAAGGACAGAGAGAGACAAGAGGCTGAGCTCTCACAATCTTGTGGAACACAGCTTAACAACAGGGCTTCCTCTTCTGTTTTTTAGCAGTGGCCACAGGCTGCATACCTGCCCTTCACAGACAAGCCTTTAGGGACCATTTATGATCTCAACCTTAAAGTTCTTTGCTTTTTATTTTTTGTTTGTTTCTTTGTTTTTGTTTTTTAATTTAAGACACTGTCTTGTTGTCTTCAAGTGAGTGTCCACCTGTTTGGCTCAGGTGAATCTTCTGCTTCAGCATTCATTGGCTATGATGACAGGAATGTGCTGCTGTGCCCAACCTGAACTTTTTATCTGCATTACTACCGAATTCGCTTTTGTTTCATTACTTCCAAGCCTTCTTGTTTTAGCTCCTTGGATCACTGTGCCAGGAGCTGGCAGCTTCCAAATGCAGAGCTAAGCCAGTGGTTTGGGCTCTCTATCTCTGTTTCCTTGGGATCATTTTCTGAAATACTTTAAGAAATTCCCCACTCAGGGTAAAAAGTGCAGAAATAAAAACTCAACTGGCATTTTACTAACTTAATGTGACCCTGGTGTCAGTTATATCTGACTTTAATTTAAAAGGTATTATAACTACAATTTGCTAGAAATTAATCTTTTGAAAGTAGAAGTAAATAACAGAGAATACTTCTTGATGACAAATTTGTATCCTGGCCAGTGAAGCCACTCACTGTCCTCTGTCTCTAGATGGCACTGGTCTCATACTGCCCTACAATGCTTAAGCTGTAGGAGTTGGAATGAAAATCTCTTTATCTGGCTGGCATTTTGCTTACGTTCAGTTGTTGTCCACTCTCTACTTATTTCTCTCTTAGTAGAACACAGGATTGGAGCGCTCCGATTGTTCACTGACCACTATGCTGGATGAGTATTGAGGAATTTCTAGCTGGATAGTATTTGCGTCCTGTAATCTGCTCAGACTATTCTGGGCAACCAGTAATGGATCTGTCTGCTCTTTCTAAGCCCCCTTTTCACTTGTTGGTGGATAGTTGTTCCCCACAGTTCCTATGTATAAAACTCAGTTCTCTGACAACTGATTCCTTGGCCGAGGTTATTGTAAAATGTGAGGAGGGTAAGAAGGGCTCTGCTTATCATAGGGAAATACTTAGCTACTGTTTTGTGTTTCATGGACCTCTTGGGTTTTTATTCTCAAACACCTCCAGTATTATTGTCTGTCACACAGTATCTTCTGGTTTTCTCAGATTACCTAAGTCCTCTCATATTACTGAGAAAGTAACTACTTGTCTTGCCTGATTTGACTGTGAATCTTTCACTCTGTGGATCTTTCAGCCTTTTCTGTTAGACCCTTTAATAGAGTTATGTGACTAACTTAGGCTTAAGCAGGATGACCTGGAGAAATATACCATGATATAGACAAAAGATGCTGTTAACCAGAATTACACTTGCACACTATTGTGCAGGTCCTGAAGTCATTTTTGCCCCTTCCCCATTCACTGCCCCTCCCTGTACCCCCATTGAACCCCATTAAAGTAATGATTGGCATAACCCAGGTTTATGGTTCTGCCCTCTTTTCTTTCAGCTTTCAACTTTTGCACTTCCCTGTTTTGCTTGGCTTCAGGCTCCAGCCATAGTTTCCAGTCACACTGTTCTTTGTGCTCTGTTTACTATGCCTCACATTGATGCTATGCAGACCATGAGTGCTTTATGCTTTGCCCACAGTCCTGTATCCTTCTTGCTCTATTACCTCTGACAGGGATTGCCTTAGAAGCTTCCACATGGCCAAATTGCTGATATAATAGTGGCTGCCAGTCTTACCAAAGGCTTGTAATTTTCAAATGCGATTGAAATGTTTTTTTATTACATCTGTTTTAATGTTACAGTGCAGAAACTTTGTACAGTTTAGAAACGTTGCCCTTGATTCATGTTTTGTTTCCCAGCCATGGTGTTACTTCTGCCTTCATCACAGTTCTTTAGTCAGCAGTTCTCCAGCTGGTGTACATCTTCTTACCCCAAATATTGTTTGTTTGAAAGAGACCCTTCCTATGTAGCCCAGGCTACCTCAGTCTTAAAATCCACCAGTTCGGGTGTCCTGAGTGCTAGATTAACGCTATGCCAAACATGGTATAAACTATTTATGAAGAGTTCACAGTTAGCTATTTTCCTGTGAGCCTGAGAAGACCATGTTCTCTTTCCACCTTCTCCTGCCCCAGGATTCTTGCCGACAAGTAGGTTGTTTTTGTTAGCATCTTTGGGTTGATGTGGAATGCGTTAGGTGTGTTCTGTGGAAACCCTTGCTGAGTGCCCAAGGAGGACTCTGACTTCTGAGTGTGTTTCCATCCACACACCTTCTGTAGGGGTTGTCTGACTATTTTCTTGGATACATCATTTTTCAGAGTCTTATACACTGTACAGAATGTCACAGACCTGCCACTTCTTTCTGGGTGAATTTTCTGAATAGTTGTCATATTTGAGAAGTGTTTCTAATTCCTTTGGATCTCTGTGTGTGATTTATTTAATGCTTGAGTGTTTCTTGCATCAATTTCTTCTATTTTCCTTTCTGTCAGTTTTCTTTCTCAGTGTAGGGTGAAAGGGCTGAGATCACTGGCACACAGGGGCCACACAGATTATGGCACACAGGGTGTTGGGAGCTGACTTTTAGTAGAAAGCGGCTAGAAAACAGCTATCATCTTTGCAGCCATCTGGAGCCATATACCCTGATGAGAGACTTGGTTTTCAGCAGCCTACAACAGCTGAGCACACTCTGACATCTTGTTTATCCCACATAGCTTGTTTTGCTGTTTAGTGACCCCAGCTGCATGGTGCACGTGGCAAAATGTCTTCACCTGTTTTCCCCTGCGTGTGCTTATAAATACCCAGGATTTCCTTGCAACAGGAGTCAATACAGTCAATAGGAGTGAATATGAGTCAAGAGAGAATATGAGTCAAGGGGAATTTGAGTCAGGGGAAATAGAGTCAAGAGGAGTCAGTATGCGCCAGTAGAGAGACAATAAATGGAGAGACAATAAAGGAGACTTGAGACTTGAACAAAACCTCTGCTTTGTCTCCATTCTTCATGACCCTGACCCCTGGACCCGAGCAGCAGAGCAGGCTGCTACAGTTTGGCCCCCAAGCCAGCCAGAGTACGGGACACAACACAGGGGCCATAAAATATGTTCCAGGATGTTCCAGCGTGCTCCAGGCTGCTCTACATTGCTTACTCCAGAATGCTGTAGCTCTCTGGTCTCTAGTACACTGCTTCAGAAGTTCACATGGTTTCTAACATAGGACATTTTCCTCTGAGTAGTCACTAGTATGGAGTACCACTGCATTCCATTTGTATGGGAAGCAGTCCTTGAATGGTCCTTAGCTGTCCACACTGATGCAAATTCACAGATAGTTAATCTACTCAAAAGGCTTAACTGGTTGTTATTAAGTTATGTCTGTGCTTGTGTGTGTTTACATAGCCTGCAGAGACTTTAGGCCAGCCATTGTTCTGTTCTCCAGAAGCTCTTCACCCTATGGTAAGTCAGAATCCATTACTGCACTGGGATGCATCAGTCTGCCTAGCCAGAGAGTTCAGGGATCTGCTTGTCCCCCCTTTCCTAGCATGAGGATCATAAGTATGCATCATCATATCTGGCTTTTTTTTTTTTTAATGTTTTTGGGCCCCATATTTGCAGTGCCCTCACTTTACTGACCATTCTATTTCCTGCTGGTCTTTGTATCAGTCACTGTCTGTGGAGATGTACCTGGCTCTAGCCAGGCTGGAACAGAACAGTTGAGTTGCACTCTTGGTAGAGCAGGGGAGTTGGTCTTCCAAGGCCTCCAGTGCAGTGGCTAGGAGCCAGGGTTGAGGTCATGGAGCAGAGCCACTGAGCCGTGGCAGGCTCGGGAAGCTTCCAGTGACTAAAGCATCTGGAGAGAATTTCTCTTCCCCAAAGTGTTAGATCGATATAAGACAGAGATTCCCAGACGGTCTTTGATGAAATAATTCGTGCTTTATTCCTTGTGGACAGGGTCTTACATATATTTTGGGGTTGGGATTGGGGTCTAAGAGCAGATGCTTTCTATTGGCTTGGTCTGAGATGTAAAGGATGTCTCATATATGACTAATTGTCATGGTCCTCTCCAAGCGGTGTCATGCTCATGTGCTCCAGGACAGGAATCTGGTTGGAAGTAGATAAAATACCTACCATCCTCAGGTATGAGGGCACTGGCTTTCTGAATCCACTCAACCTTACCAAGTTTTGGTCTGATGTCACAGTTCCACTTGCCCCACAGTCTCCCTCCCACCTGCGATTTATGATGATGATGACGATGATGGTGGTGTTGGTGGTGATGATGATGATGATAATTTAGCAATCTTTATACAACAAATGTGTTTTAATAGGCTTAAACTATAATCATTTTATGCATTGTTTCTCAAGTAATATGAGTGTATGAGGTGTGGAAGCTTGGTTCTGTTCGTGCTTTATATCAAGTTCTTCATCCTGTCTGTCTGGTTCTTTTTATATTAAAGTCAGACTGAGGGATCTGGTTCTCAGAATGGATCACAATTGTAGAGTTGGGTTTGGATTCAGCCTTCATCCCTTACTATGCAATGCTTACCCTCTGAAACCCCTGATTTTTTACTGGAGAATTTGGGGTTAATAAGTGTTATAAGCATTAAATGAAAGCAAGTAATAGGTGAGGCAATGGCCTTTCAAGGTAGAAAATATCTGTTGCTATCAGCTGATGGTTCCATAAGCTGCGGCAGTGTCAAAAGCTCTGTCATATAAACTCAGAGAAATAGGCATAGAATAGGGTAGAATATAGCATTCACAGGCAAGCTAGACTGTGGTGCTGAAGGAGCAAGTGGTTTCTGGATATTTCAATGAGCAAATAGAAAAGGAATGGCTGCACTAGAATCATAGCCTAGACCCACCTGTAGTTCTGCTTTCCTCTGATCCCTTTTCCTTTGGATATTGAGAATTTTGCATGTTTGTATATTGTTCTTTTGACTCTTCCTCCCCTCCTCCCTCTTCTTCCCTCTATACCCCCTCCTTGTCCCCCCATCTTCTTCCTCTTCTTCCTCTTCCTCTTTCTCTTCTTCCTCTTCCTTCTCCTCCCCTTCTTCTTTTGTAACTTTGCCTTGAAATATATGCTTAACATCTAGGACTCTGAAAAATTACTTTGCTTTCTAAAATTTAGATTTAATTGGCTTTTGTTATCCACTAAGGAAAGTGGTTTGACAAGGAAGTTAAACCATGTTATATTCTCATTTGAACTATTTCACTGGCTTCTGCAGGCAGGATAGAATTTGTATTTAGAGTCATTTAGAGTCATTTGGGTTTGTATTGCAATACATAAGAAAATGTCAGAAATAAGTGAAGACCTAGTGTGAAAAGAGGTGACACGGCCTATTTTGTGTGGTTGATGGAAAGCTAAGTGTCCATCAACACTGTGGATCTGTCTCTCAGTCATGAGGTTAAGTGAGAAACTACCCCTTAAATGTCTCTGGGATTGGGGTGAGCCCATTCTTTTGGTCTGGGTTTGATTCTAGTTGTCTAAGTGACCTTACCCCCTGTGGATCAGCATCTCCAGGGTTTTTCCTTCTCTGAGCTGGGCATAGATGATCCTTACAGTCTTCTCCTGCCCTCATGTGATATTTCATTAGAAATGATAGCTGGCGATGATCAGATACTCTTGGTTTTCCTTTGTGCCAAATTGTGCAGATGGCCTCACATGCTACTCCTTCACCTTATGTCTGTGTTTTCCAATCTTCAATGTTTTGTGTATGTTCCATATAGATTTTGGTCATACTCATATACTCGAGGGCTTGGAGAGGTCTGGAATTCACTAAGTAGCTCTTACTAGTTTTAAAAATAGCCTTATAATGCTTGCCTTTTTTATTTGGCATTGTCGTAAGCTACAGTATAAGTCTAGAATACAAAAACTTCTGGTCAAGGGAATACAGGCCTGAGTACTGTCCCAACATTCCAGGTTCCTTTGTCATGGCTTCCATGTTGAACTTTTAGGAAAGGGGGGTATGAACTAGTCTTTTTGTAGCATTGTGGGAAGATTTTGGCTAAGTCTTAGCTTTAGGCTTTATTGTTTGAGGTGCCCATCCTTAGCTGTGGTTCAGGAAGACAAACAAACAAACAAACAAACAAACAAACAGAAAGAGCTACATTGGATTAAAGTTGAAGTTATGGACTTCTTATATAGTCAAATCTTTCTTCAGGTCTAAAACAGGTTTGAGAGAAGTTTCCAATTTTTTTTTTTTTACTAACAATGTTATGGCATTTGTGCTAAAGAAGGATCATAAACTTAAGAATATAGAAAAGCACAAGGAGACTAGCATATTAAAAAGTGTATGTAGGCTGTTCTGTTGACAGCGTGCAGAGTGGGAGAAGATCTTTGCCAGAAAAGGTTAATATCTAGAATATATAAAGAAAAAAAAATTAAACATCAAAAAGAACAGAACTATCAGTCAGAAATTGATGAATGAAATGAATAGACAGTTTTCTAGAGAAGAAACATAAATGGCTAATAAATATTTTTTAAAGTGTTCAATATCCTTATTATAACTCTGAGAATCCGTCTTCTCCCAGTCAACATGGACTCCACCAAGAAATAAAGAATAAGAGATGGGGAAAAGATAGCTAACCCTGTGAATTGTGGTGGAAGTAGGAGTTATTGTAGCCATGGTGAGGACTAATTTGGAGAGTTATCAAAAAAGAAACTCAAAGAAAAGCTATGATATGACCCAGCTCCACCACCTCTGCTCAAATACCTGAAGTGCTGTGTGCATTCTACCTCACAGACGCTTGCCAACCCAGTTTGACTGCTGCTCTACTTATATATAATAGCATACGAGCCTACCTAGGTGCCCATCAGCACATGAGTGGATCATGTAAATATGGTACATATGCACAATGGGGTTTTATTTAAGTGAAAAGAAAAATGAAATTAAGATATTTGTGGGGACGTGGATGAATCTGTATAATATTGCATTAAGCAAGGTAATCCAGGCTCAGAAAAGTACCACATGTTCTCTCTCATATGTGGAGCCTGCCTTGAAATGTTTACATACTTGTATATATGTGGGTATGTGTGTGGGTGTAGGTCATGGAAGCAGAAGGGGGCAGTGAATGATTCGGGGAAACAGATATTGAGGAAAGGGGCAGGCAGAAGGACATAGCTGAATATGAGGCGACCTGATGTAGGCAACTATAGTTGTAACTTTTCCATTTATATGAGAGCAGATTTGGGGTTCGTTCACCTCTATGTAGGCTTTCTTTTTCATGTGTTGAGTAGATTAAATATTATCTTGATTCTTGAATCCAAAACTGTACAAAAGTTTTTCTTAGAGAATCATTACTGTCTGTATCCTGGCCATATTCACACTTCATTCTCACTCATCTGCTTATTCTTTGTTTCCATTCCCTCTGGCCAGGATGTTCTTCAGCATCTAATTTATCCTTCTGGTTGTCCTTTGTGGTTACATAGTGACTTTGTGTCTTCATGTTCTTGCTGCATTTTGCAAGAAAGGTAACATTTGCTCCTTTGTACTTAGGTTTGTAAAAATTTTTATTGTTTATTTGTTTATTTGTTTACTTATTTGTTGCCTATTGGAAATCTTTTTCTAGAAGTTCATGAAGGTCTTCTGCAATCTCTTTTACATTTGCGTAGTATTCATTCATCATGTAGACTGACCACAATTTATTCAAATGTTTCTTCAATATAAAACTTTTTGTTTATTATTTTGAATTCTCAAGAACATCAGAAGGGCATTGTACAAATGTGATGACTGGTTTAAGTCAACAATTTCACTTGGTATAGAACCACCTGGGAAGAGAGTTTCAGAGAGGGATTTTTCTGGGTTCAGTTGGCCTCTGAACAAGTCTGTCAGACATTTTCTTGTTTGCATTAATTAGTGTTGGAGAAGCCAACCTTATAGTGGGCAGCACCATTCCCTAGGCTTGAGTTCTTAACTGTATTAAATGTACAGAAAGTGAATTATTTTCAGCACTCATAGAACTCACTGAAGGTCCAGGGTAATGAAATCTGAAAAGACTTTATAGCATTTAGAGGAGAACTCAAGTCTAGGACTTCCTTGGTTTTTGGTCATAACTCTAACTCTCCTTTTGCTCACAAGGTGTAGCACCTGACTGGAGATTTTCATAAGTTCTGTTTTACATGTCTGGTCTTTGTTGGGGTATGAGTCGTTTTGTGGTGTTCAGCAGATATTATGACTTGGTCAGCTACTGGGCTTGCACTTTGTCTTGTTAGCTGTACTAAGTTGTCATTTCTGCTCAGCTTTGCCCTTATTGTGCTAGGAAGGCAGACATTTTCAGGGACTCTTTGTCTGATGTTTTACTGGGTTCATGTTATTTTGTAGATTTTTATTTAGTAATTCCTATCCACTTTGTTACTTTCTTTTTGTCTTTAGCAATTTTTTTCCAGTACAAGCATTGTTCTAATCTTCCAATATAACATTAGAACTGGCAACTCTTTAGTAAAACATTGTCTTCTATGAGATTAGTGTAAACAGTGGTAGCCATTTGTTTATTTTTCTTTCTTGACCCCTTCTCCTCATAGGTAAAGTTGATCTGCTGTGTCACCACAGTTGTGTGTGTGTGTGTGTGTGTGTGTGTGTGTGTGTGTGTCTGTGTGTGTGTCTGTGTCTGTGTGTTTGTGTGTGTCTCTGTGTCTATATGTGCCCGTGTATTAAAACTCTAGTAGGCTTCCTGTCTTTATAGACTTTTATATGATGTAATTCTTAAACTGTTTTTTTTTTTTTAATTTAGTTGTAGATCACATTGCAAAGATCCTTTGGAACACTTAAGGGATACTATTTTAGAGTCTAAAGCTTGGTATTTCTAATGGATAATGTCTCTTGTATAGAAGTGGCTGTAAAACCAGGCAAACTTGTATGCCTGTGTGTACACATGTGCCTGTACTCAGAGGCCAGAGGTAGATATAAAGTGACTTTCTCTATTATTCCCCACTATGTATTTTGAGGCAGGATCTTTCACTGAACTTGAAGTTTACTGCTTTGGTTAGCTTGATCTCCAGGGATCTTCTTGTTTCTGTTTTCCTCAACACTGGGATCACAGATGCATATCACTGTGCCTGGCTTTGAATGTGGCATCTAGGGATTGGATTGCATTTAGGTCCTCATGATTATGTGGCAAGCAGTTAACAGACTGAACTGTCTCATCAGCTCTGATACTCGATTTTGTTGGGAAAATAGCATATGATTAATGACATCTGTGGTTAATGATGATGCTAAGAAAGCTGTATTTAGTTGTTGGACTGTGCCGTGTACTCTGTATTTTCATATATTACTTACCATAAAAAACCTATGAATTCAGCATGATCTCATTGTATGTATCATACATCCTAGCTATCATGTAATTTGTCCAGGCTTTCACATATAATATGTAGAGAAATATGTGCAAAACCCTGAAACAGGCTTTTAGAAATAATGTATTAAAACTCCAATAAAGGCTTCCTGTCTTTATAGACTTTATAGGATTTAATTCTTAAACTGTACTTTCTTACTTAGTCTTCGATCACATTGGAAAGCTCCTGTGGGACACTGAGGGAAACTCTTTTAGACTCTAAAGCGTGGCATTTCTATTAGAATTGGATAATGTCTCCTATAAGGATGAATATTAATTCAGGCAAATATGAAATAGATCATCAAAGATCCAGGCATCATTTTTAATTCCCAGAGACCGTCCACTCTGGGTAGCTCAGAGCTTGCCTCAACATTAGTACAAAATGCCATAAATTTTAATGTGCATATTAACTATAAAATTTCTTTTTAACATTTAATTTTTTGATACTTAATGTTAACATATAATTCTTATCCCCATATTGTAACTTGAAGTAATAATTATTTTTAACATCATTTCTATGCTGTTTGGTAGAGACTGACCAGGACCTTGTTTTACACTTTTTATTATTCCTTTTGGTTTACAGTTATTTGCTGGAGTAAAGGATGGAGAAAGCTTGCAGCTCTTTGAAGAAAGTTCTCGCTCTACTCATAAGCAAGAGACACACACCATGGAGGCTGTGAAGCTTGTGGAGTTTGACCTTAAACAAGTACTGACTAGGCTTGTGACACATCTTTTTGGAGATGGTAGGTACTTAGAAATCTTTGTGTTTTAAGGCTTAATAGTTCAAAAGTTATTGAACATTGTGAAACAAATTATCAAGGCTGGTTTTAAGTAAGGCTTTTGTTGTTGATTTGGTTTTGTCTAAGTTATAGGGAGAAGGGAAGTTCTTTCAACTTGCAGTTTCATAGGTTAGAATGGAATTAGCTAGAGAAGGAACAGTGATGCCATCAATGGAGTGTCTAGTTTGCTTGGTTTTTGTATTTTTAGATCCCATGGACATGATTCTTCCCATTGTGGAGTATCCCATGGCACAATCATACACTGATATACTGATCACTACTGTCACTAGGAGAAAAATTAACTGTGCACTCTTATAAGAAGAATAGTACTGTTTAGATTTTAGCTCTCATGTTATATACTTGCCTTCATATCTTCCTCCAAGGAGGAAGGGAGGGGATTCTTTTGGGTCCTTCTGCTGTTGGAGCCACAGTCACCGCCCCTAGCTGGATGTCAGAGCTCCCTGATCTGGTTCCCTTCCGTGCTTTCATTTCTCAAGACTTCCCTCCTTGCATGAAGGAAAGCACGTGTTTAAGATGACGTAATTTTAGTGAGGCTCTGCTCCTCTGTTTTAACAAGGCTTATAGGAGTATCTTTCCTTCCATAGCATCAGATGCATAATTCATACAACATTTAAGAAGTCACCAAGAAGCCACTATACATTCTTTTAATGGCATACATTATTTTAAATTTGCACATCAACCTCAAATGTACACAGTTCTGGGCAGTAAGGAATAGTAACAGGAGGGTGTGGGAAACTGCTTTCATCTATATTCGTAATGTTTTATTTTGTAAAAGTATGAAGTAAAATATGACAAAATGTTGTGATTTGATAAAATAGAATAATGGTTGCATGGATGGTTGCTATTTTCTATTTCTATCTTCAGATTTGAAGCATTTTATATTAAATGATCTAATGTGAAACAGATTTCAGTTCGAGGTTGTTTATTTCAAAAATCCCCTTTTAGCTAGCCCCTATTTACTTACGAAATAAAAGAATTGTGGCCATATTAGCCGTCACATAATCTGCTTAATACTGAAATGTAGGGAGACAGATTATATTGTTCAAATAGTTAAAAGACAGGGCAGGGGAGAGGGGATCCCAGTGGTAAGGAGAAATTTTCTGTCTCTAGTAGCTCCACACAGCATGCTTGGCTTTTATCTGCAGTTTTTCCAATGTCGTTACGTACAAATTGTTGTGTCCTTCCTTGTCCTACATTTTTACATATTTCTGTAAGCAAATAATTGCAATTGTTGTTTGTGAGATATTATGAACCTGATTTCTACTAGGTTATACATATGACAATGTGGAATAATCTAGACCTAATTCCTGTCTTCAAGGAGGTAGGCATCTTTGTTCTCTACCAAGGCAACATTAAGTGTCAATGTACTCAGGAGAGGTGCCTCATCCAGGATGGATCCTGTACTCAGGATGGTACCTGGTAGAGGACAGCCAACAGAGGATGATGGAGAATTAGCAGGGCAGGGGCCAGGCAACTAAACAATGGCGTGGAAAAGGAACAGGGATAACCAAGTGTGCAGACATAGGGGCTGAACACTGCAAAAATGGCTGGGGCTACAACAGGGACAGAAAGCAAAGCAGAGGAAGGAATGGGACCTGCAGTGAGCCCCGTGCCTCTGAGGTATACTAAGTGAAGTCTGAGATTTCTATGGAAATCACTTCTCTACCTTTTAAACCCTGATGTAGTTACTAGTTTTTTTTGGTATTTTAGGCATCTGTTATGTAACTTTTATTTGAAGTAATATGTGTTTCACAAATCAAATAAAATACAACATCCAGATTAGGCCTTATAAGTTGAAAATGTTAAATTTAGTGTAAATATGGGGAAAAAAAAACCCAAGGAAGAGGTATAAAATATAAGACATTTTTGTTCCAGATTGATGGCTCAGTATATAAGTGTCCCCAGGGTTTCCCCTAACAACCTGAGCTTCATTCCCAGGGCTTACTCAGTGGAAGGACAAAGCTGACTCTCAAAAGTTGTTTTCTCGTTTCCCAGGCCCTGTGGGAGGCGCTTGCCAAATCAGTGACTGAATGAATTTCATTCTATTCAATCTATTGTGCTAGATTTCGTGTTGACTGATGAGCTTCATTTCTGGGACTCTGGTCTTGAACTTGCTGTTATATTGGTGGGTTTTTTGTTTTTGTTTGTTTTGTTTTGTTTTTTGTTCTGTTTTTCTATTTGCATACCTTTCAAAATCATGCATTGAGATGAAACTTCATTATTAAAAACTACTTCTGCAATAATACATTTTTGGTTTATTTTAACTGGGATGCCTGTCTTGACATGGGGTATATACTGATGCCTAAATGTAGGCGTTTTCAATTTTGAAACAGCAGTGAAGCAGTGCCTTATTGTCAGGATATGTTTGTTGATTTTTAAAGTCTCATGGATTTGGTCTTTTTTAATCCAGATTTTATAATAGAACAGTGTTGCTGAATTTTTGTTCAGTTTTTTGCTTTGTTTTTGAGACAGGATTTCATTGTGTATTTCTGGTTGGCCCAATACTCATTATATAGGCCAGGCTAGTCTCTAACTTAGAGATCTTCCTGCCTCTGCCTCCAGAGTCCTGAGATTAAAGACATGAGCCATCGTGCCTGGCAGTATTACTGTTTTTATACTTCTTCAAATTTTTGGTTGTTAGATCTGCTTTGCAGAGGTATAGAATATAATTATATTTTTTTAAAAAAATACTTGTCTTTTGGAGAACAGTGTTCATGTAAGTTGAAGTCTGGAGAGAGCTGGGAGATTGTTGGTAAATTGTTTCAGTACTGTCACGCTGAGTAGCATTGAGACTCAGTGATGGTGGCCATCACAGAGAGTCTCCACAGCCACCCTGACATTGAGCACCTACTGAAGGAATCGTTTCTTTCCCCCATCCCACCTGAACTCAAGCATCACATGAAGATCTTGCTGCCAGATGTAGCCCAGGAATTCTGACTTGAAGCCTAATATAGAAGTTAACTATTTAGAAAAGATAAGAATAAACTATTTCATCAATCCACATTCTAATAGTTCCTGATTCTGGGCAGCTAAGGCAGCAAGATCAAAGCTATCTGGGGGCCACATAAGTAAGAATCTTTCAGGAAAGATTAAAAGGAGAGCTCTGTCTCTGTCTCTCTTTCTCTCTCTCTGTAAATGAGATATATTAGTTATTTTAATATTATGTCTGTGATAGAAACAATGAAATTTATGGTAAAAATGTCTGACAATCTAATTGAGTTGGGCCTTTCTCTCCAGTCTGCCCTCTGGCTTTTCCTCTCTTTCTTGTTCTGGGCCATCTTGGTGCAACCGTCTATTTACTATATCATATTCAATTAACATTTTGTGTACCAGAGGATAGATAAAAACCCAAACTTCTCTCTTTCCACATTTAAATGACGGGCACAGACACACTTGTCAAGACTTGTTTTACACTTGTTATATAGCCTGGGCTCCTCACTTGTGATTGTTGGATTTGTTAT
>JANHMN010000006.1:26125737-26159253 GCA_030674055.1 Rhabdomys pumilio | reverse complement strand
ATACGGTTTATTATTTTCTGCTAACATTTCAATTGTACCAGTATCCTAAGGCTGTAATGAGAGAGGTTTTAGAATTAGAAAGAAATAAGATAGCGCTTTGGACTATTTTTCTGCTTGTGGAGTTGATTATTGTGTTCCAGATGGCTACTGCATCCTTTATACTTTGCACCCTGCTTGGTGATCATTTCTTTTATAGTATCTAAGATAGGGATTTAGGATCCCTGGACTTTTAATTTCTTTTTGTATCTTTTGGTGTTTACAGCCTTTTTCCAGAGTAGTGTCTGACATGTATTGGTATTCACATTAGAGCAATGCTGTCTCTCATGGTGCAGTTTAGATGACTAAGCTGAAGGATGGGTTGTGCTGCCCTCCTGACAGGGATGTCCTCACGAGAGAGCCTCTCTGCTGGTGGTGCTCTTTGAAACACATCCACAAGAATCCCCTTCTGATGTACAAGAAGGCTTCAACCAGCAAGAGACAACTTAGCTGTCAGGAGCCTCCTTGCCGAAGGCCATCCCTTCCCATGTCTAGAGTCTGAGTCTGGCGGGAGTCTCTTCAGTGGTGCTGCTCTGATGGTGATTCCTCCCTCTGCAAGTGCAAGACTGACAGCAGGTCGTGTTCTTCCTCTTATTTAATTTCCTCCCTACCATGTTGTTCTGCCACAGGTGCTGATTCCCCTCAGATAACCTGCTTGCCAGTTAGACCTGCGTAGGGACCCATATATGCTCACATTCAACCAAAGCCTTCTAGGGCTCTGTGCTGTGAACAGGGGCCTGGTCCAGATTGAGATCATGAGGTAATGGGAATAAAGACAATATGCCTTGAACATTTTGGTTTTCTTTTTTTTTTCTCTTTATCCATAAATCCCTGGTAATGTAAGTGAATTGAAAGTGATTGAGACTATTAGGTTTGTAAATGTTCTACTTTGCTCCTAAAATTGGATTTAGTGTAAAATACTTTAAGCATTTTCTGCTAATGGTCTTTAAACCTGCTGTTTTCCTGCTGACTATTATGGTTCTATTTGAAGACAGCTGTTTTTTTACTTTTACGTTGCTGTGATAAAGTAGTCCGACCAAAATCAACTCAAGGAAGAATTTAATTTTGCTCATGGTTCGAGAGGACTAGGTGTCCATGGTGGCAGGGAGGCACAGTGGCAAGAGCAGGAAGCTGAGAGATAACTTCCAACTGCAGGGAGCAAGAATAGGAAGGAGGGTGAGGCTATCGACATTCAAATCTGCCCTCATTGATGTCCGGTCTTCAGAAGAACCCTTTAAAGATTCAATAACTTCCCGAGCAGTGCTTCCACCTAGGTATGCACCAAGTGTGAGAACACGTGAGTCTGTGGCAGTGGTTCTCAACTTAACTAGTACTGGGAGCCTTTAATGCAGATCCTGATCTTATGGTGACCCCAACCAGAAAATTAGCTTTGTTGCTACTTCATAACTATATTTTTGATACTCTTATGAACTGTAATACAAATATCTGATATACAGGATATTTGATATGTGATCTCCAAAGAGTTGTGACCCACAGGTTGAGAACCTGGTGACTATTTATGTAACCCCAGCAATGCTTATTTCACTGTGTGATGCATGGGGTAATTGTATCTAACCAGTTTTGGGATTGCTCCAAAATATTCTAAGCCATTTATGGTCTTTATTTTAATCTTTCTTGGGTAGAACTGGAATAGTGTTTAGAATGTAACTTTTTTCTCCCATTACTGATGCAGGGACTTTCTGAGTCTTGTGCTAGATAGATAACCAGTGCATTATGAGTCTTTCCAGTTGGCTTCCAGGAACTAGAACCATTCTTGGTCCTAAGAGAATATCATTCCCAGCTATCTTGGTGAGTCTCAATTTCTGGCTGCAGATGGCCTATTCTATGTACACGAAGTAGGTAGCATTCTGCAGAGGGTGGTCCTTTGCAGAGCCACAGACCATGCTCAGTCTGTGTCTCCCTTTCCTTCCGCACTGTCCCATGCACTCCAGCTTCCATAAGTTGTCCAGATGTCCAGCTCTGTCTCTGTAACTCAGGGAGATGGCTGTGCTATTTGTGCCTCCTTTCTTCCTGGAGAAGAATTAAGTCTCATCTCTCAGAGATAAGTGTTCCTGCTTCCCTGGTGCTCCAGGCATGAATGGCATTGTTTTGTGCATGTCTGCCCAGCAGTTCATGGGTCTCATTCCTGTGGATCCATCTGTCTGTGAGTCAAACTATTTTTTTGTAAAAAGTTGCTTCTGTACTCTGTACAGATTTTTGTCATGGCATTATTCCGTAAGCAGAATGATTTTCTTCTTGTTAAACAATTGCTTAATGATGGTTGACATAGTACTTACATGTTTTCCAGTGTCTCACCTTGTCTACACCTATAGCTCTTCAGAGCCACAGCCCCAGGCTGCATTTGGGTGCTAGTTTTTCTCACCTGTTCTGTACCATCATGGAATCCACTGATCACTGTCTCTGAGGAAGCTTTTAGCACTCCCTACCTACCTAATCCCAAGCTAGGGGTGTGAGATCTGCAGAAACCAGGCTCATAGTGCTTCCTGACTGTGGACCTGGAGTCTGGCGGAGCTTGTTCTAACTGCTTCTGGAGATGTTTCTTTTCTCTGGATTTAGCCTATGCCTTCTTTCCCCTACATTTTTGCTTTATCTGTTATTCTTTTGTGATAGAACAATTACCTAACCTACAGTCTTGGCCTTGTAAGTGCCTTTTGGACAGGAGCTGAGTTAATCTCATTTAGTATTATTAGTTTCTCTCTGCTCTAGTGGAAGGCAGGCAGCATGGGAGGCTACTGTTTAACATACTTGGTGCTAATCTTGGCTTGGGAACTTAACTCCATAGCAGCATGACCTGCATTTCCTTCACCTGTAAAAGGGGAATAATAATCACCGTGTTTGGTGGTTGCTAGCCTGATACAGTGTAGCTGTGAGTGAGAGCAGGCAGTCTGAATACATGCAGTACCTAATATGTAAACCTGAACAACAAATGCCATTTACCTTCAGGACACAGCTTAGAAGTGTTCACTTCATGATCTGTAAGGATGTGCAGGACTCTAGGGCCTTTCTTCCATTGCCTTCAATTAAAAGTATTTATGGAGCCTGCCAGTGACCAGGCCCTGTGCTGTGCCCTTTGCATACCTTCCTTAATAAACTGTCACAAAACTTTCATTTAGAGGAGTTGAGATACCAAGATGCTAAGTGCCTTAGTCAGCGTTTCTATTCCTGCACAAACATCATGACCAAGAAGCAAGTTGGGGAGGAAAAGGTTTATTCAGCTTACACTGTCACACTGCTGTTCATCACCAAAGGAAGTCAGGACTGGAACTCAAGCAGGTCAGGAAGCAGGAGCTGATGCAGAGGTCATGGAGGGTTGTTTCTTTCTTATAAAACTCAAGACTACCAGCCCAGGGATGGCACCACCCATAATGCCCCACCCCCCATCACTAATTGAGAGAATGCCTTACAGCTGGATCTCATGGAGGTATTTTTCTCAATTGACACTCCTTTCTCTGTGATAGATAACTCCAGCTTGTGTCAGTCGAGTTGACACAAAATCAGGAAGTAAGTAAGGTATGCCCAGTGGAGCTAGGATCTGCTAGGTCTGCGGCAGTCTCAGCAGCAGTGGTCATCTGCAGTCTTTTTGATCAGATTTACACTCTGGAGTGATTAATTTCCTTTTACTCTGCATTGCGGTGGAGCTGTGTGATTTCACCTCAAAGTAGAATGCTGTTAGGCGTTTTCTTCCGCTGCGTAGTAAACAGCCGTGCAGAGTGAGTCACCTGTTCTAGCACATCTAACTACATTCTCAGTATTCAAAATGCTGGTGGCCATTCCTCTCTTCATGGTGAGTTGGAGAAATGAATCCATCCAAAAGAACCTAACTGTAACCTAAAGGGATCCTAGGAAGGGGCACCCAGACTAATTCTGTTAAACACTGCTTCCCAACACAAAGGAGACCCATGGCTGTGGGATTAGCCACACTGTCATGAGTGGTGGGGAGTAGCCAGCCTTTATTCTCTTGTTCTGTACATGTGTTAGCAGAAGGTCACTGTGGCCCACACACTACTAGCATCTTGTGTGTGTTTGGAGAGATCTTCACCAAAGATCTTTATGACATGATGGTTTGCCTTGGCTTTGTGGTAGGGATGACTTTGTTTCACTTAGCAGTCTGCAGTATTGGACTCCCTAGCAAGTGGCTATGTGGATATATGTGGTGTACTGAATAGCTATAGTGGGGAAATTGGCAGGCTTGTGAGGCCCTAGGTATTGATGAAGCCTATGTTATGAATGAGTTTCTGTTGCTTTGGAAATGGAAATCACACTCTTATTCCCACAAGGTTGCTTCAGAGATTAAATGTGCCTCCTCTTCCTCATAACCTCTAGCAACACATTTGCTAATTCAAAAGACATTCTTCCTTTGCTAGGGGAGAGACAAGGGCTGCATTGAGATAACTAGTGCGGGCAGCAGAAGCCTGAACATCTTGCCCACTGTGTATGCTGGCTGTATCACTTGCCTCAGGTGGCTCAGGCAGGTGGTCTTTTATTAGCAGCTCTCTGGATCTACATCTGTGTCTAGATCTCCAGTTTACACCACTGTTAATTTGTTATATTTCTAGGCTTCTGTGAAAAGCATTGAGATGATGTTAGTGTAAATTCTTATGTAACATCTGTAGAGGACAACTCAGCCATGGTCATTCCAGTTATAGAAGTACTTATTCTTGGGCTCAAGAGGGTGTTTTGTTATAGCATTGTTTGACTGTCATCTATGCACTAAGTACATATCAGTCAGGGGCTTCTGTGAACACTGGATAGCCATGTGCAGTACCTTGGAGGAATGAGGAAGGAAATGAGTGAGCACTCTGCCTTCATGCAGAGAGGCCCAGACATGCCCGGTATGTAGATGGCATGTGTCAGTCATCTGGTTTGGATTCTGGTTTTATATGTAAGGAAGTATAGAAAGTGGAAATGTATAAATTGTATTTGCTTACACCTGGCAGTTTAAAGAAATTATAAGTTTACTGTAAGGATTCAGAGGAACAAAAGAGACAGACAGATGTGAGGGAGGGGCCTCACTGAAGGCTTGCTATGTAGTTGGAGTGTTAGAGTAGTTTGATTCTGAACTCTGTCAATGTATTATGTAACCAAAAATCTTTTTAAAAAAGATTTAAAAAAAAAAAAAAAAGAAAAAGAAAAACAAACCAAGAAAGTTGTTTAAGTAGACCACTGCTGAGAAGCTGAAAAGCATGGCCTGCATGCTCATTATTCCACCTTCAAGTCAAGGACTGTGGAATTCCTGGAAAGAAGGGGAAATGAGCTGCTAGGTGCCTTTGCCACTGGGGCTGGGTTATTTCTCTGACTACAGTATAGTTTTTAAGCATACTGTCAGTTTTTACAATATGTTTTTATTATATTTGCTTACTTACTCATTTATTCATTTATTTATTTGACATATATGTGTGTGTGTCATAGTGCATATGTTCAGGTCAGAGGAGCACTATCTCCTTCCATTAAGGAGGTCCTGAGGGTCAAATTCAGGTCATTGGGCTTGGTGGCCAGGGTCCCTACCTGCTGAGCCATTTTGCCAACCCAGTGCCACTTTTTAGGAACTTATTTTTAGTTTTTCTCTCCGTCTTCCTTCACTCTGGTGAATGTCTCCCATACGAAGTCAGAAAGCAACCAGCACCACTGCTTTAAATTGCTGCTTTTTACTCTGTATCCCTAGTATCCCCTGAGCAGAGAAAGACTTGTTGGAAAATTAATGCCATAAAATTAATGGCATATGTGTAGTCAGCTTTAAAAATTATTTGCTTCAGTGGAGGGTGGCCTTGGAAGGATTTAGAAAACCCTTGTTATAGGCCCTGGTTTGGGTTGTCTTCACATTTAGATTCTACTGCTTGTGGAAGGGGTTCTCATGGCAGAGTCTCATTTTAAATATGATGGGTCGAGGAGCCAGCAGGAGAATCCATTTAGTTTTTACTCAGGAAAGTTGAATGTGGTTACTTATTAAGCCTGGGATCTATTGTGGAGGTAACAGGGATATGGAATGGAATGACAACTGTAGTGATAGTCACAGTGTGCCTGTGAAAGTGCTAGACACTCCAACTTTTCATGGGAAACAAAGGAAGATGGAATGTCCTCTACCCATGCATTCATGGTTTCTCTAGTTGATCTTGCTAAGAATGTAGCAGTTGGGAGGCTGGTATCTGGGTGAGTTGTGGTGTAGCCATTCCTCATTCCCTGTTTCCTGGGGCAGTAGGGTAGGTAATGTGTGTGGCCTTCAGAGATGAGAAAGAACTGGAGTGCTCATGGACCTTTTCCCATTGGCTCATGTCACTGGCCAAGAGGAATTTCAGTTTACAGTTCCGTAGGTACCCACCTCAAGGGTGGTTCTCTGCATACCACCTCCACTCCTTGTAGTCTGTGACTAAACCTAATCGAGGAGCTTGTATTCTGACAGAAGTAGGCCTCCTATGGTGTCTCTACTCAAAACTTATGCATAAAACAACAATATAGTCTTCACACAACATGGAGATATGGCAGCTGGACCCACAATGCTAAATTAACTTACCTTTGAAATTGGAGGCTTGAACTCAAGTATGCATGTATTATGAAATTGTCTTTCTGTGGTTGACCCTGGGCTCAAAGTTCAGGGATATTTTTGCATTTATGCATAGAGGTCTGAAGCTGATTTGAAAATTCCTGTGCTTTATTTATAAATGTAAATTATGATGCCTCTTTGCCAAGAGAAAAGACAGAAGAAAGAGGAAAAAACCTGGGCATAATTTTGCAGTAGCTATATTACAATATAGGTTAATTTTTTCAAGCACCTCAGTAACATGGTGACTATTAAATCTGAGTGATTTGGACATGCTTAGCCCCAAATACGTAATTTTTAGTGGATAGTTTTACTTTTGATACTTGACATGTGCAGTAGACTATGATTTCAGCTAGTTGTTAATACTGCATTGTTAATACAGGAACCATGCTAAGGTGCATTTAAAACTGCAATTAATGTAGGAATTTTTTGAACATGAACAAAAGCAAAGAAAAATGTATATTTTTTTGGTGGTACTACTGAAGCACTCAATAAATCACTTAACAAATCATCTTGAAAATATGTGACAAAAACCATGAAGAAAATAAGTTTTAATGTTAATATCTTAAGTTTTCTATAAATGATTCTGTTAGCAGTGGTTTAAAAATAACCACTGCTAATATATTAAAGCAACAAGTTAAAATTGTTCAAATATATAAGAGAATATTTCATTTTTGCCAATATTATACATTAACTATTATCATTACAACGTTATCATCACTGTCTAGGTTTGAAATTGAGCCACAGCTTGCTCAAAAGTTGGCTTTGGAAGATTTGAGCCTTTGTTTGCACAAAGAAGGCTACAGAAAGTAGAGTTGGTGGGGCAGAGGACGTGGGTGGTACAGGGGCTGCTCAGCATCCTCTGCCGGGCCAGTGGGATTTTCAGAAGATCTGAGGTAATGCATGGATTCAGAGCTTCCTGCTCAGTAGACATACCTGTGGTCCATCTGTGTCTTCTGAGTTTTGATTCCACCCCACAGGCTCTGCTATACAGATTATAGCATTCATGCTTGTGGGGTTTAAAAAGCTTTGGCTGACTTTCCTGCCCAGGTGTGCTTTGCTCTAGGCAGGCTTTAGTGTCCAGCAGTCTCCTTCATTTCTGTTGAAAACAACACTTGTAGGGAGATTGAGGAAATATTTCTCGGGGACTGTTGGACTTTCGCATGGGCATTTGCCCAGGTATACACAACTCTTCTTTGAGTAGTGCTTTAGATGAGCAATTGCTGGCACATAGAGCTTCTCCTCAGCTGTTCTGGCCTTAGCAGGTGATTCGCAGACCTTTTGCTCATCAGTGAGTCCTTCCTATTCCATTAGAGAGGCTGGATGTATCTATGCAGCACTAAAAATGAGTGTCTCTTGCTACTTGTAGCAGTGTGGACAAATCTTAGATTGACCACGACAACAAAAGAATACAAAGAAGGGGTGGGAGTTCAAGTGCCATGGAAGTGACAGAAAGGATTGCTAAGGATGTGGGGATCAGGGTATAAAATATTTCATTAGTTATTATTATTTTGCAATACTGGGTTGAACCCAGGGCCTGTCTCATAATAACTACTCTACCAGTTCGCTACATCCCATGCATTTGAAAAAGGTTAACTTGAAGCAGGTTCTTGCTAAGTTGCCCATACTGGTTTAGAACTTGACATCTTCCTTCTCAGTCTCCTAGGAAGCTGGGGTTGCAGGTGTTGTCTGTATTCCTGCCTCTGCCTTTAACTTGAATGTAGTTACAGACTCATAAATGCATACATCTGTCAATATCTGTCAGACTGGGTATTTTTTACCATGTATAGTTTAGTGTCTTTTTGTTAGGAAAAAATATATATTAGAAGAGGAAATACATTGTCATTGTAAACAAAAATTACTCAGCACAGTAAACAGCAGCTAACTAGAAAAAGAAATTTTAAATTGAACAGCACAAAGAGAAAACTCTACTTTCATAGATAAGTCACCATGTCTCATAACTTTGCTTCCATATGCTTTTATCATTATTGTTTTGAAACAGGATTTTACTAAATAGTCTTAGTTAACACGAAGTTTGTTATATATACCCAGCTGGCCTCAAACTTTTGGACAATTCTGCCTTTGCCTCCTATGTGCTGGGATTAGAGTCCCATGCCATCACCGCTGGCTTCTGTCTTAAGTTTTGATTCATGGTCAGGGAAATGTTTAAACTATCAAGGTTAGGGATTTAGAGTAGAGGAATCCTGAAGATTGGCTCAGTCACCTGCCCTAGTTTTGTGACTTCAGGCAAGGTAGACTTTGGGCAAGGTAGACTTTCTCTGATTGGGTCTTTCTTCTCTGTGAAACAGAACTGTAGAAGTAAAGTGAGTGCTCAGAGGATGGAAGGAATCACTAGGGTTCAAGTCAGATAGTCTTGAGCAAAAACGTTGAGTGTCTTTAATTTACTCGGGGCTGGTTTCTGTGGAGTTGGACCATTCCAGAAATGGGCAGGAACTCTGATGACTTGTGTGTCTTATGTGTTCCTGATAGGGTCATCAAGCCACTAGGTGACTTCTCATCTGTTTTCAACTTTTAGGCCACCTCTGCTGTCTTACTTAGGGTTTTACTACTGTGAAGAGAGAGCATGACCTAGGCAACTCTTATAAGGACAACATTTATAACCTGGCTTACAGATTTAGAGGTTCAGTTCATTATCATCATGCTGGGAAGCATGGCAGTATGCAGGCAGATATGGAGCTGGAGGAGCCAAGGGTTCTACATTTTGATCCTAAGTCAGCTGGAGAGTTGTCTTCTACGAGTAGCCAGGAGGTCTCATCTGCACTGAGCATAGGAGGAGACCTCAAAGCCTGCCTACACAGTGAGATGCTTCCTCCAACAAGGCCACACTTAGTCCAGCAAGGCCACACTTCCTAAATAGTGCCACTTCCCATGGGCTGCACATATTCAATCCAGCACATCTCTCTGTCTCAGTCATCATTTTGAGTTTATTAACTTTTTCTTTGCTAAATAATGAGTTCATTGCTCAACAATACCATATTTCTGATAGCTTATTGAAGATCAATTTTGACATTTTGTAGGATTGCTTTTTGTTTGTTGACATTTAAATGTATTTGCCATTTACTGGGGAAAAATATTTGATATTTTTAAGTATTTTGCTTAAATTTGGAAGACTTTGTTTTATTAACATGTTAGCTCTTAAGAATTCATAAAACTATCAGCATGAACTTCTAAGAGAGTGAAAGTTGGCCCCATTTTTGTCAGCTAGACATTGTGGTTTGTGAAAACACAGGGGATCTCTGGAGTCAAAGTTTTAATGTTTTGCAGATGTTAGCCAGAGAACAGTTCTACTGTGACCAATCCAGCATTGGGAATAGGAAGCCAGTGGAAATAGGTCCACCGGGCCTGATGGATTTGAGGAAGGTATAAGCGGCGCCCGATGAATTTTCTTGCCCATAGATTAGAAGGACAATATTATTCCAGACAAAGCTTGGGGTTGAAAGGCACGCTGTAAAGAACATTGGTGAGTTTAACAGCCCAGAATGAGTATGTGTGCTCTAGGCTTAGTGAGGACACTGAGCTGGTGTCAGCAGGATGGATTTCAAGTCAACAATTTCAACATGTACTCAGAAAGGTGAAGCCCGTGCACAGGTAAATAGCATACCATCATTAGGTCTTTGTGGTTGAATTTAGGACATCTCCAAATTGTTATTTCATCATTGAGATGTAGATTTGGAGAACAGTCCAGTGAAAGTTTAGTTTCTTTAATTGTACCATACCACGGTGACTTACTGTCTTATGACTTGGTATGTCTTTCCTTTGGTGCTCTGCAGGACTGGAGGTTCGGTGGGTGGACTGCTACTTTCCCTTTACCCACCCTTCCTTCGAGATGGAGATCAACTTCCGTGGAGAATGGCTGGAAGTCCTTGGCTGTGGGGTGATGGAACAGCAGCTTGTCAATTCAGGTAAGAAAGAATTCTACACTGCACTTACAGGTTTCCTAGTGGACCCCTGTATTCTCATTTGCATAGTCACCTATAGTTATCTCACCAGGGGCAGCATCACCAGCCTTTCTGAGAATTCACATGAGACTTTTTTCTAATGCTTTGCTTGTCACTCCTCATTTTGCAAATGAGTTTTATCTTTGGAGATCCTTTTTATCAGCTCTTGACAGCTAGATTTTGATCTTAGGAGTCTGTAACACTTGGGGGTTGAGGTGGCAGTGGGGTGCTGGCTTTGTAACTGCCCAAAGGCATTTGGTATGTGTCACATGAGTACAGTTTGTCTTCCCAGCTATTCAAGAATAAAGCAAATAAATATACCTCTTTTGTTCTTATTGCTCTCAGTTTAATAGCCAGAATTCAGGAGAGATTTTACAACTACACTACTGCCCCAAAATAAAACCACACAGGCCCATGTTGCTTAATTGCTCCCCAGTGTCAGCAAAGGTGTAGCCATCTAGTAAGGCAATGTGGAAAGACATGGTAACTGATTAATTTCTAACAAAATTTGAGACAGGTCTTTGCAATTCTTCTTTGGAGGACTATTGCCTAGTAAAAATGATACCATTTAGACTTGCTTTCAGAGATGTGTGTTTTTAAAATATCAATATTAGAATTTAAGTATAAAAACTTTTTTTTTTTTTTTTTGAGGGCTAGGGATGCTTGCCTAGCACTGGATTTGATCCCCTGGATATGGTAATACAGGTCTGTAATCCTATCACTCAGGAGCTAGAGGCAGAAATTCAGGGACATCCCCAGCTATGTAGTGAGTTCAAGATCAGCATATGATATTTGAAGCAGTCTCAAACACACCAAATAAATATGTAGATACATACTGTGCAGTCTGAGTGTCTTAGTGAAAGTTGAGAGATTAGGCAGAGAAGCACCAAGTAGAGAGGGACTGGTGTAGGCTATTGCCTGCTAGTGTCCTGCACTCTCTGCATTTTGGCCCTTGGAAAAGAGCATTTATAATGTGGTCTTAGAAGGCAGTTTAGCTTGGGTAGGATGCAGAGACTTCTGCCTCAGTGTAGACAGGAGGGAATCATTCTTGGTGACTAATACGTTTGGAGAGATTATGATTAAGGTCTTGAGGTACCAGTTAAGGATGAGATGAGACAGAAGACAGAAGGTGACATGAATGTTGGAACTGTCCTTGGGTAAGAGGCTGAATGCTTGGCCCCTCTTCTAACTCTTGTCACCAGGTAAGGTCTGGTTTGCCTATTATTTACCACTAAAATGTTCAATTTAGAACAAGAAAAATAGTTCGTTCTCAAGATGCCAAGATATAAGGAGCCTGAATCTCTAATATGCCTTCATGAGAACAGTGTTATGGAGTATTTATTTATAGGATCAAGAAGTGCTAGTTGAGAAAGGGAAAGGGGATTAAAGACATGGAAGGGTAGAGGGCACTGTCTGCTGCCCATGAATGGGAGCACTCATGGCTCTGTAAAGGATTCGAACCAGGAAATGATGGTGCCTCATTTTCCTGAAGGTGGAGTGTTGGGTTTTTTAATCTAAGGCCACTCATTAGACAACTATGCAGATCTGATTAAGGGCCATGTAGATATGTGGCCTCAAAAACTGATTATCCAATGACTTGAAGTTGGAGAACCCAAGATCTGTCCAGGTATCTCCTGGCTTTCCTTGAGGGTGCCTCCATCTGCAGGGCTCTGCACACAGATAAATATCTCATAGACAGTTTTCCCTTGTGTGTAAAGCTGACCTAGGGGTGAAGCATGGAAATCAGAGCCTGAGAGTAAATCATAGTCCTCAGTTGCCCTTGGGTGTTTAGAAACTCATCCTGATGTACAGCACATGAATGTACTTCGCTTATGTCCTGTAATCCTTGGTTTTCTCGTAGTTGAAGTGGACAAGGATGCCCTATGTAAAATCTATATCAAAAGTAGTTGAGGTACTGAATGAAAAGTGTTTAGGAAACAGTCTGACACACAGTAACAGTGAAGTAGAGATTAACTGCCCATTTTGTAGCATCCAGAATTTTGCTAATGCTTAAAACCATTTATCAACAATCAAGTTGTTGCCAAGTTGTATGCATGAAATTTAAGTATCTTAGAGAGAGGGAGACTAAAGCAATGGAAAAAATTAGTTGATATTATAAAAGGCCACCTGTGTAGGATTTGCTGCTTGTACTTGAAGTTAGTGCTTAAGAACACCAAAAAGTTTGTCATACTAACTTCTCCTGATGATGTGACTCTCCTCAGCCCCACCCTATCTCTGATGTTTTTAGGACAATATTGTGTCATCTCTCAATACTTGAATTTCCCACTGGGATGACTCAGAATGCTTCTGTTTATTCATATGGGATATTGGATACAAACTTCTAAAGTTATCACCATAGTTGTCACTGGCTGTGATTGTACCAGCTGGAAATTTATCATTCATTAAGCCTTTGTGAATTTTAGATTATACAAGGCAGAGAGGAAGGTCTGTGGTACAAAATAACTTAGAATCTTTTTCTATTATGGCTAATCATGGTGGTCAGATTGACCACATCTAGAATCACCAAAAACCTAAGCAGTTGAGAGATTTCCTTGATTGGATCATTTGAGGTAGAATGTCCCACCTTAATTCTAGGCCACAACTGCTGGTCTCAACCCATATAAAAGGGCATTAAAAAAGGAAGCTTTTTAATTTTGCCTGCTTACTAATACTCTCATTGGTAAGTTCATCCGTGCTATTGCTGAGGCATTCTTTCACTGGGATTAGTACCTACTTCTAGATTCCCATGTAGTCTGAGACATCCTGCCTCATTGGATAAACAACTACTGGATTCTTAGCCTTTCTATCAGAGATAGTGATTGTTGGACAGACCAGACATGTCATGTCTGTAAGCTACTTTAGTAAATCCCGTGTGTGTGTGTGTGTGTGTGTGTGTGTGTGTATTATACCAGTTCTCTTCCTCCAGAGAACTCTTGACATAATTTTCTTGCCTCCTTGTTGAATTGTGAAATGGACTCTCAGGAAAACTTTGTAAATCCATTGATTATCATCTTCTATTGTTAAAGAATTATTGTTTGCCTGTTTGTATATATATTTTTTCTTGTTGTCTTTCTATTGCTAATGGGCAATAGAGTTAGTATTTTTCCTTTGAGACTGTCTGGGCACACAGACCTAAAAATGGTAAAGATACCCTGTAGTAAGTATTTGTCACAGGAGTGAATAGTAAGCACAGTGAAAGAAGGGGAAGAGGAAGCTTAGGAAAGATTATGTCATTGATTTGTAGGTTGGAGCCCTCACATTACAGAGGTTGGCACTGTGTCTCTCCAGGTAAGTTAGATTCCTTTTTGCCAGGAATTCCATTTGTTGTCACTGCTGCTGCTCAGTTGGTATTCCTGTTGTGCTTTCTCTGTGTGAATGTGAGCCTGTTTCTCTTCTGTCCTTCTTTGATAATGCATCTCTATAGTCTCCACATGGTTCACTATTAGTGATCTAAGTTGATCAGCTTTTAAAAGGCATCAGCCTCAGTACAGCCTTGTCTTGTTAAGTGCACTAGGCATGCTGTTTAATAGCATTTTAAAAAAATCTAGATAAGGTATTTGACCAAGAGTTTACAAAAATAATAAAAAGTACCTTTTCCATGTAAAAACTTACATTACTGTGGTTTGAGTCCAGGATTTTTCTCAAAGCTCTTGTATTAAAATATTAACCCCACGTTGATGCTATTTATTGAATGTGGGTGTATTTAGGAGGAAGATAGGTCACTGGACACATGCCTTTAGTGGATATTTGGGCTCCTTTCTGTCTCTGACCTCTATGATGTGAATAGTGTACTCTGATTATGGTGTACTGCTTTACCCCTAGTCTAAAACATTGAGCCAAGTAACCATGAACTCACACCTCACAAACCAAGTTCCACCATGCTTTGAAAATGCTGGGTTTCTGATCACTTGAATTTTCCCCTAATTTTGGAGTAGATGATGTTATAATCACAGTCAAAGTAAACAATATTTTCTCATGAACGTGTTTGCTGTTGACCTTTTTGTGATCCGCTTCATCTCCAACCTTGTCTTGAAACCACTGACAGGTGATTCTGTTTCAGCTTTTCTTTTCTATTATGTTCTGTAAGTGCTGTCGTATCTTCAGTATGTATTCTTTATATATCACTTCTTTCACTTAGCATGCAGCAGTTTTGAGTTTTTCCTTTGTTAAGATATCATCAGCCAATGCTGTACCAGTTCATTGCTGTACATTTTGAATAGTGGAACATTATGTAGATACACTTTAATCTGTTTACCCATTTTGTGTGTGTATATTTTCAGACTGCTCGTTTAGAGAGATCTGTTCACATACGGACATAGTGTTTATCCCTTTTTGAAACAGGTAATCAGCTTTTCTGATATAAAAGCCTTCTGCAATAACTGAAAACAATAAAGTATGAAATTGTTTCAGAAAGAGATTGAACTTCATTCCATGATTACCTAAACCAAGTATCAAAATCTTAAGCATATAAATAGGTGTGTTTATCATATACCTCTGTATGGAATCCCATGTTTCATAAAAGTAGAATCACTATTTAAATGAATATTATCAAAGTGATGTGCTAATGGTGTTCACTTTTTCAATGCCTGCTGATTTACTCCTCTTAGTATTAGAGCTGAGGAAAAAAAAAAAAAAAAAAAAAAAAAAAAAAAACCTCTGCCATTCTGCATTTGGCAAGTTTTTGTTCATAGTGACCATGGCATGAATGTGTTCCCATTGCTGAAGATAAGCTTTGTTAATTATCATGTGGCATGTGGTCACTTAGTTCTGGTCACTTCCTCATCTGTTAGAAGTAGTCTTCATACGTGTGCCGTTGGGTTCCTCTTTAGCCTGTGTCTGGCATGAGGTCATGTAAATACAGCCTGTGGCTCTTTTGGTCCCTGATGCATGAGGTAAACACATACAATCGAAAAGCACTGTGGCAGGCAGGGCTTGTGTTCCTACCATGCTCATGGCGACCCCTGACACGTCACTTACTTACTCTCTACACTTAAAATGCCACTGTTACTTTACTTCACTCTTTCTTGTCACGAGTGTGGTTGAACATGTTTCCAGTATTTTTTGTCAACAGATTTTCTGATGTCACTTTTCCAAGTGACATTCTTTCTGATGCTAGGAGATCTTCACGCTTTCTTTCTATTCTCTTCTCTCAGGTTAAACTTTTATTTTCTTCCCTGTTGGAACCTTTCGCCTGTCCTTTCATCCTTGTGAGATATACATCTTTATATGAGATGATTCTTTCTTGAAGCTTATTTATATTGGAATATTGTATACTCCTCCTCCTTAATCACCTTTCTATTGTTATATTTACATTTATCAAGCTTGGCTCCATTGAAAACCTCACAATTCACTGTATATTTCATTCTTTCTATTCTATTGCTTTTCCCTTGGCGTGGAAATGTTCCTTAGGTGTTCCTTACAGGCTGTGTCTGCTGGGGATGAACTCCTTGGATGTGCTTTATCTGATACACCTTTCTTCCTTTGTTATCATGAAGGATCTTTTTATTGAAGATAGAATTGTAGATTGTTGGCCATTTCTTTTTTTCTTAGTATTTCAAACTTTTGATGTCTTCTGCCTGTGGCTGGTTAAACAAACAAACCAAAAAAAATCATCGTTTCAGTCGCCTAATAATTGCTCATCTATCTATTCTGTATTGTTATTCATTTATTTATTAGTTACATTCAGTATTTTTTTCCATTCTTGGTTTTCAGTTTTCAGAAATGTGATTTTTATTTTTTCAGCTATGGTTTTCTTCGATTTTACTTAACTCTTCCCTCACCTTTTCTGTCTTTACCCCTACAGAGACTCTATGATTCTGCTTGTCTTTTATTAAAATAAATTTTTATATGACTATTTTGCTTGCATGTATGTCAGTGTATCAGTTTTATGCCTGCTATCTGTGGAGGCCAGAAGACGGTATGAGATTCCCTAGAAATAGAATTAAAGGTACTTGTGAACCATCAAGTCTTTGGGTGCTGGAAATCAAATCTGGGTCCTCTGGATGAAGGAACTGTTCTTACTCTTAACCTCTGGCTCTTCTCTCTCTTTCCCTCCCTCCCTTTTTTCTCTTCTCCTCCCTTCTCTTCCCCTCCTCTCCCTTCCCCTTTCTTCTCCTTCTCTCCTCTCCTTGCCTTCCCACTTTACCTCCTCTTCTCTCCCCCCTTCCCTCTACCTCCCTTCAGGTCTTCTTTCCTCTGTGGCAATATCTTCCTTCCTTTCCTCCTCACCTTCCCCCTGCCAACAAGCGTTAGTCTGCATTTTTGCTCTACCTTGAATTTTATTAGAGTTGTGCACAATTCGTTAACCTGCTTCTGCATTTTTACCAATGGAGTAATACTGCATATATCTGTGTAATTCCTGTGTGTGATATGAATTCCAGCATTGTTTAGTTATGGTGTATTTGCTTTGGGCTATGTAAATTCACTTGGGTGTGTATGCTGTAGTTTATCTCTTTTTAAAGCATGCCTGACTGCGGTTCTGGTTGCTTGTTCTGAGTAGTCTTATGCCTACAGGTGTGTACATGCCAGCGTTTTAATTGCCGAGTCAGTTTTCATGGGACTCTTCAGGGCTTTTCTTGTGTGTGATGATAGGGAGTCACCAGATTGTTTGCTAAAGTGGTTTGCCTGCTTTGCATTGCCTCTAGACTGTAATCAAAATCCCTTGTTGCTTACAGTCCCTTCAATACTTGACCTTGATATGGTTTACCTCTGTCTGGGGATGATAAAAATAGTTTACCAGGTTTTCATTTGCCTGATTCATATTGTGGTTGAATGCATTCTTATATGTTTGTTTGACATTTATAGTTTTTCTTTTCATTTCAGCTGGGTTTATCTTCCCATTTCTGTTTCTAAACTGATTGGTAGGCTTCTTACATTTATATCAGCTATTATTCACTTGTTATTTTTATGTATTATAATTTTATAGGCTTGCAGCTTTTCTTTTTTTGTTGCTAGTTCATAAAAGTAATATATATATATATATGTGTGTGTGTGTGTATGTATGTATGTGTGTATATATATGAAAAATGTATATAGTTCTTCCATGAGTAGCTTCAGTTTTCTTTATATCACATCATTCTTTAAAAAAAAAAAATCACCTCTCCAGGAAATGTGAGTGGGTGGAAGTTGACAAGCCCCATGAAGATTACCCCTCTGCTTGTCATGCTGGGTCCTGGTACTTTATACCTCTCATTTATTTTCTTATTATTCATATTCTCAACATGGGGATTCTAAATTTTTAATCCTCCCTGGCATCCACCTCTGTCTTTTAGTGTTCTGTCAGATTTGCTCCCACCCTTGTGACAGTTTCTCCTAGCTGGAAAGGCATGTTTTAGGGTATACTTGATTAGGAATTGTAGCTTGGAGCTTGCCTGGGGTTTCCATTCTGCCTTTGCAGGGAAGTGGATGTGTTTCCTTGTAGAGATTTAGTTCTCCTAATCCTGCTTCTAATCCCTTCACTCTCGAATGAAGGGATTAGAAGCTAGTGTGAAAGTGAAGGCTCCACCTCTGGCTTCAGAAGGGGCCCTGTGCTTGCTCCTGGAGCTTTCTGCAGCAGTTGTGCTGTGTACTGCATGCCTAATGTTGGTAGTGGTGTTTCTGCCCAGTGCATCCTTTGCAATTGGAAACCCTTGTAGGATTCTTATTTTTATCACCTAAAGCTTGGTATATTTGGTGACTGTTTAAAGTAATTGCCACTCAGTTCCCTACTCCTTTCCAGTGCGTGTGATCAAACCGATAAAGTTGACTGGAAAGTCTCTAAGTAAAAAGTCTTAAATTTGGCCAGCTAAATTGCTCCGAGTTGTAATTTCATTCAGGAGTCTACTCCTGCCTGTGTACACTCACATTTCCCAGTAGCTTTGAAGCATTTTCTTCTGTGGGAAGAACATTTCTCTGCCCTGCTGATTTGGTGCTTGCCCTCTTGACTGATTTAGCCAATGGGATATTAGCAGATGTGGTTTGAAGACTTGCTTGAAATGTATATCCCAGTGTTTGACTGCTGTTTTTATAATTTTCATTCCCTCTGTAGTCTGCTGGTTTAAAACAGTGAGATGCTCACAGTTATTTGAGTCCAGCTGCGAATGGTTGTTATATGTCCGAGGATTTGTCCTGATTTGTTGTCCATCTGCCATTACTGAGTCACAAAATGCACTCAGTGGTTGTATTGTGTGTTCATTTTCCAGTGACTGAGGTCTTGAGATCATCTCCTTCAATTTCATGTCACAGAAAGTCCAGGAGAACTCTTTTCTTTCAGGCATTACTACTCTACTTTCTTCTGTGGCTTAGACAAGATGATAGAGAAGAGCAGGAGGTTTTATGGCTTTCCCACTGTCCAGAAGCCACTGATGACTGTTTCAGTGTAGTGGAGGTGTAGGTTTGACCCAGACAGGAGTTAGCGTGCTGTTTATCTGGAAAGTTACCTCCTCAGGCTTCTTTACATGCTGCTAACACAAAGGACTGTGTGTATATGCACATGTGCTCCTGTTTACATTAGTGTCCTCTGAGTCTTTAGAGCCCAATTAGGAGGTGCTGGAACTTGGAAGAGGTGGATTTTAATGGAGTTTTCTGGTCACTGTGGACATGCCTTTGAAGAGGATGGTGGTGCCCTAGCAGCTTCCTTTGCAAAGTGATCTCATCAGGAGATGCTGCCTTACCACAGGCCCAGGAAGTGGGGACAACCAGAATGGGTTCAAACTGCCAAAATAAATCTTTCTTCCTAGTTTGGTTACTTGAAGAAGTTAGTGACAGTAATAGAATGTCAAGTAGCTGTGTTTCTGGTGTAACTCTGTCCATTAAGCTTCCGGTGTTTGAATTTTACCATTTGTAGGTATAAGAGTAAGAAATCATTACAATAGTTGTTTCTGAGTTGGGAAATTTTTTGCTTTTGATTACTGTGGTGTTCTGAGTTCTAGGTCAGTGTCTGAAACATAGTACCTTTACACCCCTAATAGTAATGGGTAGGATGCACCCCACCCACACCCCGGGTTCATAGAAGCAAAACAGTGGGAAAAGGGGACCTGCTTTTTCAAGCTTGTTGTTGGTGTGTTCTGTCCTTAGCTGCTCTGTGAGATCCTGGCTGATGAAGTGGGAGCACAAAGGCCCTGATATCAGAACCTGGCTTTGGTCAGATCTACCTAGCTGTTTGCTGGGCTGCAGGTCTCTGGCAAGTTATAGGAGGCTCAGTTCCTTCCCTGATAGTGAGTGACCTAACACATGTCTAAGTTTTCTTTAAGCTCTCCAATCCTGTAGTATGGTCTTCTAAACAGCCCAGAATTTAAAAATATTAACCTGGATGCACGTTCTGTTCTGTGGAACCATGTGGAAAATTGCAGGCTAGGCAGATTTTACTGTATGTGGTTGGTTAAAAAGGTTTCTTTTTCACCTTTAAAGAAATTCTCAGAGCCAAAACAAAAAACTAGAATGCTCATATAATTGAATTGTATGTAAAGTATTTATGGAACCTTTCTTTATGGGATCTCAGCAGCTCTGCAGGCGGGTGTGATGTGCTCCCAGTGGCTAAGTTTTATTTTCTCCTCTGCAAAAAGGCAATTTCGAATTTTAGGAATTATTTATGGTACTGTGAGGGTAAACACAATCTACTAGGATATTTTCTTATGTCTTTTTTTCAAGGCTCGTTTCTGCACTTTAGGCTAGAATCAATGGCACCATGAAATGGCCATGTTATGCTTAAGGGTAGAAAATGAAGTCTTATCATCAAGCATAATTTTTGCCATGTTTTAAAATCATGGCTTTTAATTGACATTTTAGGATTTGGACATTATTAGGTGTTTCTACACATATGCACACACAAAATGAGGTTGATTAGATCTCAGTGTGGGAATTGATCGGTTGAAAACACATATTTTGCTATTAGACATCCAGATTACAAAGAGGCACTTGTGAGTGAAAGATGACTACTCAGTGATTGCTAGGCTGACTAGCCCAGGAAAGCCCTGTAACATCTTATATCCAGTACCCTTCCCCCAAAAAAGAAAAACAAAAACTATTTTATGGTATGCATCCTAAGATGCAGAGTTGAAGAATGTCCTTCCATTGGTCCTGAGGTTAACAGTAAGTTCTGGGGAGGATAGAAATTCACTTTGGGAATGAAGTGATGACTATGAGATACTCTAAAACTTTACCTATAGATGTGTTTTTAGCACAAAGTGTCTGATGTAAATGCAATAGCTGTTTGGCGGGTTGGAGAGCTTGAGTAAGGTAGATGATATAGACCTGGAGCATAGCTCTTTTCAGTATGCAGAATATCACAAGGAGTGGAGAGCAATTGTCCATGTTCTGTGGTGACTGATACCTGCTAGGCTATACTCACGGGCATGATGCGTAAGTTAAGCAGGGCACCGTTTAATCAGGGTAAGTTTTTCCTGTTTTGTGTTTTGTTTTGTTTTGTTTTGTTTTGTTTTCTTTTGTTTAAAGAAAAATTGTACTTGCCAGTGGTAGTGGTGTAATCCAACACTTGTAATCCAACACTCTAGAAGCAGAGGTAGGCAGGTCTCTGTGAGTTTGAGGCTAGCCTAGTCTACAGAGAGAGAGAGTTCCAGGACAGCCAGTGTTACAGAAAGAAAACCTGTCTCAAAAAACCAAAGCAAGCAAACAAATAAATAAATTTTTAATTATTTTATATTAATGGATATTTTGCCTGCATAAATATTTATGCACTATGTCTATGCATGGTGCCAATTGAGTCCAGAACATTTCCTCTGAAATTGGAGTTAGAGATTTTTGTAAGCTGCTATGTGGGGTGTTCATTTAACCACTGAGCCAACTGTCCAGCCCCAGATGAGTATTTCAAGGGCTTGGCATGCAGAACAGAAGTCCATAAATCTCATTCTATTGATGGTACCCATCCACTGAGAGAACTTACATAGAGAGACAATGTGCTGAGTTTGATGTTGGGGACCTGGCCCTGCCATGGTTAGAGTAGAATGTCCAGAAATATACGTGGGCATGACATTGACAACTGACAGGCAGGAAAACCAAGGGGCAGTGTGATATATGAGACAATGCAAGTTGACCACAATCTAGGATGATAATTAATTGCCGATTTAAGAATAATTTAATTCTAGTTGTGACATTTCCCAGAATAATGAACACACAGGGCCTTTAGGCAGTGTTTCCCTTTAGAACCACCTAAGTTCCACACTTTTTCTCCCTTATTCTATTTCACAAGTCACCAGAATGTAATAAATAACACAGCATCTTTGTCATTGCTGAGGCATTGTTTTTAGAGGAAGAAGTCATTGGAGACCAATTCCCACCTGAACTTCCTACAGTAGACTGAAATTCATATTCCAGAGAAAGCTCTACTGAATCACATTGCCTGTGAGCTACACAAAACTTGGGTGTATGGTGACTAAAACACCTGTTGTTCAGTTGGCTACTCCTTTTTTCAGACCATTATTCTGGCTCTCCTTGGACAAGCTTTGTGAGTATGTCTGTTTCCTTCCCAGAGGGTTGCTATTTGGTTCATGACATGACTACACTGGCTAGATAGCACACATGCCCTGAACTGACTTAAACATGTCTGTGTGCAGCTCCATTTCTTTGAGCAGTAGACTTTTTAATTGCATAATTTAGTTAAAACCAGCTTCACTTGTCTGTGGCCATTTATCTGAGCTGAGTGGTTCAGAGGCTGAGCACTAACTTCTTGTTAGTATCACTCACTTTCTTCAGCAGTACCTTGGTGGTACATTGGCCATGCAGGAGGATCTACAGTGAACAATTGAGCCTCCTGGAGACATCCCATCATTTTGCATGGCTGTGATGGGTGAACCCTGGAGAGGCACACCCCCAGGGATGTCATTCTAGTATTTCTTCTTGTTGCTCTTGTGTCGTCTCATGTTTCTTATTCTTGTACTCCTCATTTTTCTGACATGATGTCATTGGGCAAAGAAAGATCCTTTCTGCCTATGGCCTTTTATGATTGATTCCTGGGAATTACCCAACCCTATTGGGCAAATTTCCTGAATATTAACATGAAGATGAACTTTCATGAAATAAGTGTGTTTAGATGATTTTATAATTCCTGGTAATGATTTTACAGAATTTCTGATTTGATTCAAATAATTTTAAGAAGTTTAGATAGTTGATAGAAAGTTTAAAATTAGAATCAAAAATGGAATGTGCCTCCTCCAAAACAGGGAGTTCAATGAGCTTTCACACACTACAAACAGGTAAATTGTACTAGGATGAAAATTAGGCTTGGATCAAATTAATGATAGGGAAAAACATTCATTCTAGGCCAAGTTCAGGAGTGAGGCCACAGGTGTGCACCCTGATAAAGTGAGTCTGTGAACAAGGAGTGGATAATGGTTACACCAAAAACTATTGCTTTGAACTTATAATGAGCTAATGGGATAAAAGATAAATAAACTACTATTTTGAAGTTATGATCAACAATCTTGCGTTAACTTTCTCTTATGTAACATTTCATCTGTTTTTTGAATGAAGTAATTGTCTTAGTGGGTATAGAAAGGCTAATAGAAATAAAGTTGTTAGAGCTTTGCTCTGTCTACCAACTATGTGTGTATCGATTCATGTAAATGGTTAGAGCTTTGTTCTATCCACCAAATGTGTGTGTGTGTGTGTGTGTATACACACATATACATATATATATATATATACATATATACATATACAACTTACATATACATATATACATGTATGTATACACATACATATGCATATATATGTATATGTAAGTTGCTTGGAGCTTTTCTCCACCCATCTAATATGTGTGTGTGTGTATCTATCTATCTATCTATCTATCTATCTATCTATCTATCTATCTATCTATTTGTCTGTCTGAATGTATATGTGTATATATGTGTGTGTGTGTAAGATGGTTGAAACCTGCTTTACTTCATCCAATGCCTGTGTGCTTTTCTTTTTTCACTTTTGTTTCTCTAACCCTGAGCCACCATGAACAGCCCAGCTAGCCCTTATCGGTGGCAGCTCTCACTGGCTACTATCAGTAGCAGCTTAAGCTGGTTGCCACCAGTACTGGTCTCTTTCTTTTTCTTCAGTAGCCTGGAGAGGTTTATACTTGGTTCCATTAGTACCAAGTCCCCTCCTACCCCCTTCTATTTCTAATAGTCGGCAGCTATTAATGGGGGGGACGCGGATGGAGTCAAGTGTCATCAGCACTGACCCCAATTATGGACTACACATTTGCCACCTTACTCTGTTGTGTTGTGTACATGGCACAACAGAGAGCAGCCCATGCCTTTTGGCAAGGTCTTCAGTGATTATCCATGCAATTGCTTGAGTTCTTCCACAATGTTCTTTTGTCTTCATCTTCCTTTCTGGAAAGATTTAGGAAAGATTTTACTTCACTGATGTTGGCAATAGTGTTTTGATCCAATTGCAGGTGCTGTAATAACCTCAGGGTTTCTAGGCCATTGCTCATCTCTCTATGCATATGTAGTTTCCTTACATTCTGAGACTTTTTGTGTATTTCCTGTGTTTGTATTAATTTGCATATAAAAGTCTTATATTTTCATCTCATTTTTGTCTTGCCACTTCTGGTATAAGGAAATAAATGAAAAAGTCATCAAATGTTGACTTCCAAGGCTTTATTCCCTCAGACAGCTTCATTATATTTGTAAAACTTGAGTGTGCTTTGAAGGAGTTAATCTAGCTTTGCTTGCAATCTGTGTATGTTTACATAGAATGAACAAACACTGCATTACGTTTCATGAAAATTCAATTATTCCTGTCTCCAAGAAACATGTTCTACTTAGTATTTAATTCTCAAGTAAGTCACTGTGGTGGTTCTTGAACTGTCACAAGAATTGGAGATTTGAGCACATTGATTGCTTTTTATAATTCATAGAGAAATGGCTAATTGCAGTTTCATTGGTGATCCTAAGCTGTACCCAGGGTTATGGGAATATTTGTCTCAGTAGCACTGGGATGGTATAAAATCCTCCTAGATTTCTCCTAAAACTGATAGATAATTAAGGATTCGGCTTACTATGTTCATATGTGATTCATTTTTTCCATTTGTTGTGTGGACAAGGCACAGTGGGATTCGAAAATAGAAGTCATTGATGGGCTTGGCTGTCTCTCTGGGTGATTAGACCTGACTTAATGAAAAAGGATTGGTTTAAATGCTGTTTTACTTTTAAAACGTTTTCCAGGATTATATATATATCACTTTAACAACTGAACTCCTAGTGATATTATTGCAATTAAGTAATTATTTTGTAGACATTCCTGTCATATGACACTTCCAGATCTTTTATAGTTATTTTATAACTATTTAATATTTTTCTTCTACAAAGCTCCAATCTCTATGGAGGTAGGAACTGTACTTAATTCATAGTTATTAGTTGTAATATTAAAATACATTTAAGAAAATGGGGTTAGTTGTTGAGATTCAGAGACTGAGATGGATGTGGTTGAGCATATACTGGATGAGGGAAATGTTGTTTGGCTGTGGATACAATTTGGTTAGAGTCCTCGAGGAAAGAGCTAGGCATAGTGCTGGAGCAGGAGGCGAGAATACACTGAAAGATGCTCTGCCTCTGGTGCCATAGATGCCATGTTTTCAGTTTGCAATGAGCCACTGCTGGAGGGGTTTTTAAAACAGAAATTGTGGCAAAATAAAGTGGTCTGCTAGATCCTTCCTCCCCAGTTTATGCCTGTCTCCCTTTCCCTTCTGTTTCTTTTCTGTCTTTCTTCTCTGTTTTGAGATAGGTTTCATATAGTTCAGGATAGCCACAAATTTGCTATGGCCTCCAGGGTGACATGGTCTTGTGATCATCCCAATAGGCCTTTGTAGTTCATATGTACTGCCATGCATCAGCACACTGGTCTCTCCCCTCACTCCTCCTGTAGCTGCATGGTGCACAGAGAGCTTGTAAGTATGCAGCACACCTGCTACTCAACACATCCCAGCAGGATCCTGGGAATTCCTCGTGTTTGTCCTCAAACTGTGCTGGTTTGTTTATTGTTTTGCTTTTGCACTATTCACAAATATTTAAGAGAAGAGATCAGGCTTTTATATTTTCTTGTGACCAGGGCTTTACACATGCCTAACCTTTAGTAGATTCTCAGTAGATATTTACTGAGTGAGTGGATAGGTGGATACATTTGGCACAGAGCTCCATTTGTGGACTGAACTGAAAGACCTATTGAACAGAGCAGAGCTGGGAGATGGAGATTGCTCAGGGGCATCCACAATAGCTGAGGAAAGAAATGATGAGAGTTTGAATCACAGCCATGGCAATGGGAACTTAAAAGCAGGGAGGTGGATTCTGGAGAGCTGGGGAAGGAGAAGTGGTGGGACACAGGCAGTGAGCATATGCAATGGGTTGAGGACGGTGGAGCAGTGGGTGACAGACCCCTGATACTCTTTGATTATGTCATTCTCTGGGTCCTCTCTTGGGGGACACAGGGAGCCACTCTCTATATTCTCCCTACAGGAAATCAGCCTAATTGTGGATTAACTGTTTTGGTTTGTAAAACAACCACCAAAGGTTGTGCTGCTGAGTAATTTGTGGGACTCCAAAAAGGCATCCTTTTCTTAAGTGTTATTTACAGATTTCTTTATGCACACATTCATACATTAAGGCTATGCGACAGTGGCATCTGTTGATATAGCTATATCTGGGTGAAATGAAAAGCAAGAGACAAAGGGGATATACATTTGCAACAAAGAGACAACATTTCTCTGTGTTGCTATAGAGACACATATTTGCCTCTCAGCTCCTCATGGTAAGGGGAAAGGGGGTAATAACTTACTAATACTACCTATAGCACCTGAAAGACAGGAAGTTTTTCAGGGAAGACAGCACTTTTGACATATAAAGCTGAGGAGAATTTTTCCTTTCTCTGTAAGACAGAACATCTTATAATGAACTACCGTGCCGTTCAAAATGTTCTTCTCAACACTCCTCAAACTTCTTACAGGAATGATAGGATTTGATTTTCTCTGTGTGACACATGATGAAATTAATTGTGAACTATCTCTACAGCTCACATCTGCAATTCTTTGTTGCTTGTCTGTTACCTCAGTCAGTCAATTCTCAATGAATTGACTGATGAGACTCGATGAGTCTCCTGTGTAGCAGGTTGCCAGGTGCCTCAGGGAACCAAGGTGTGTAAGCGTTTACAGAGGAGCCTTAGAGTCCTACTGGCCAGTCCAGGCATAATAATATGGAAGGCAAATGTCTACTTTGCAAATTGAGTAATAACACACGCGCGTGCGTGCATCTTATTACTTATATGTTATTACTTATTAGTTATACAGGAAGCTCCAGATTGTTCTGGTCACATACATAAATATAGCTTGTGTTGATCTTATTTGGAATTAATGCATTTACCATTTATTCCTTGGACTTAAGGACAGGATTTTTTGTTGTCTAAGTCATCAACTAAGTCTCACGTGCTGATTACCTTTGCTTCATTTCCAGCTGTCACGCCACTGTACAACTATACAGGGCTGTTTTCCAGGGGATGATTTCATAATGGTGATGTGCTATGCATGATGTCTGTATTCTCCCTTCTTGCAGGTCCTTGTCAGTGCTCCAATCTGTGGTACTTTGACCTGACTGCCACAGAGCCTCAGGAGACCATTGTCCCCTTGGCATGTGGTGTTTCCCTGCACAGCATTTCTGTTAGGCCTTCTTTCTGCTATGGTGGCACGTGTCAGTCAGAGGACTCTGTGTGTCACCACCATTCTGCCTCCCTCTCCTCTGTATGATCATCAACACTGAAATGGCAACTAGAGTCTCTGATTTTAGCCTTTTTCTCATACTGTGGTGCTCCAGTGCAAGGGTCTGTCAGGTTTTCTCTTGGCCCTTCCCCACAGTGTCCACAGTGCATGACGCAGACACAGGGGTTGCAGTTCATTTATAAACAGTATCACCACTGCCAAGAGGTTCCCTTCCCTGTCATGCCTGTCGTCATTCAGAACTGTCTCAGGGACTGCTTACTTGTTACTTGTTCCTTACCCTGCAGATGGTTACCAAGCAGCTTTTTGATTTTTAAATCTTTGCAGAAGATTCCAAAAAACTACTCCAAAGATGACACAAACCTCTATTTATCGCCTTTCAAAATATATACACTTCTAGTGCCAAGGGAGAATTTTTGAAGCTTGGATATGTGTTAGTCTCCAGGGAGCCAGCAGGGAAGACCAGACTGTGAGAGTGTTAGTCAAGGAATGTCTGATGTGTCTTACTGAACAATTTCAAAGCAGAGTAATGGAGGTAATTTCTGAAATTCTGAGCAGCAGCGTTGTAAAACAGAGCATGCAGCTTTCATTTCATTGACCCCAAATCAGGTGGGTTCACCCATCTTTCCTGTTTATTTTTACTACCTTAATGTTGCGAGTAGTGCCGCCTCTAAGCATTTTTAAAATGAAAACCTTTGGAGCTCTATAAGCTCCTCCTTTCTAACTTCGTTGCTTTTAATTATAGGACATTGAAAATACAAGAGAAGGAGTATGGGTTGAAGAAGGAGTGCTGTGTAGGATCAGGAGTGGTGGACCCAGTTGAACCCACGAACACTGTCCACAGCTGCAGGACACTTAGAGGAAGCTCTTCACAGTGCCACAGTCCAGTTTCTCAGTTGCAAGCAGAACAATTAGAGGTGATAATTAGGATTACTACATTCTCAAATAACAGTCACCTCCATGTAATACTCCAAAGGAGTATTGTTTATGTACACACTGTGTGCTATGTACTCTCCCAGGTTCTTGACATACATTAGAACGCAAACAATTGAACTTTCTTTTCCATCTGTCTTGTATTCTTAGAGCATTTGGAGGGCTTTTAATAGTATCTAAATATTCATGAATGAAAGGGTGCACCTAGGGAAGCCATTGAATGAAGATCTAGGCAAGCAACATTCAAAAGTGGCTGGAGGGTGTGCTCCCTCCTGGGCATTTTTGTTAGTGCCTGAATGGTCAGTGGGAGGACAGGGTGTCTCCTTCCCTCTTTTTCCTGGATGTGCTTCCAGCACAACAGCAAAGAGAGGGATCTTGAGGGACAGTTTCTTTGCTTCTCTGCTTGGCTTAGTAAGAGTCTTTCTTTTGAACAGCTTTCAGCTGTAGTATCCAGAATGCTCATGGAGATTCCTGCCTTCCAGATAAAGTTCAAGCATCTAATTTTCTAGAGAGACTCTGAGTCACCTTCCTGCCTCTCATCTACACATCTTCACAACAGTGGGTAGCTGAGTGACTCAGTTTCTTCCAGCATGCAAGGACATGTTCTCCATCTCCAAGTCATTGTGTGTGTGTTCTCACTTCAGAGACTGCAGTGTCATCAATGCCTTCCAGTAGCCCCATGGTTAGGGGCGTGGATACTGGGTAACAGTACCATCAGAGCCACTGGATGCTTGATCCCTGGGATCATCCCCTAGTGCTGTGTACAGATGACTGAGTTTCATTGACAAATTGTGGATGCCTAACACGTCCTCCTCCTAACTGGCTAAAATTGTTGAATGGACTGTTCCCATAATCCTCTGTGATAGCGACTATACTTTACCTTCTGATTTGACTGAGGTTTTTTTTTAAAACTCCATTTTTAAGAGCTCCTTGACAACAGATATTTATTTTTTTAATATCGTTAAGTACCTAGTACCTGGATGAATATTTAACTTGGTTCTGAAATAAAGCGAGTTGGAATTCTTGGAGTGTTGAAGTTGAGGGATGGGAGTGAGTATACGGTTTTCATTTTGTAGTGCTTTTAGGAGTTTGAGGGACTGATAAAGAACATACAGATAAGTGATGTATCAATCAGCCAAGCCTAAACATCGGGAAGTATAGCTAAGAGAGCAGAAAAAAATTCAGTAGTTTAGTAACATTATAATTCTTAAAACCTTGCACATCCCTCCCTCCTGCAGAACTGTTTTGATGTTCATGTCCATCCCGTATAAGCATTGTGCTCTGCTTGGTGGAAGCCTTCTCATGCTGATGGCTTTGTCTGACATCTGTAGAGGTTGTGACCAAGGATAGAGAAGAGTCTTAGGTTGAGTAACTCTGGGTTGGCTTTTGTGTGACTGCCCTAGTTCCTCTGCCCATCCCATCCCGTCCTTTGATCAGCTCCAGGGCACAGCTTGTATGTCTGCTCCTGTGGCCAAAATCTCTTTGGCTCTTGTACCCTTGGCTCCAGCCAGCCAGCCTTCTGCTCTTCAGATCTTCCTAGGTTTGGTTCTCTTTAATTATTTAGATTGTGGTCTGCCATGTTTGGAAATACATTCTCAACTTGGTGAGAAGAAGGTTTGGCCAAGAACTGATCAAACTGTAGTTAGAATACTGAAGACTTAATTGGGGCCAGAGATGCTGGGATCCTGGGTTGGCAGAGCTTGTCTCTTGCTCAGGGCTGAGTGATGCTTTAAGCCAAAAAAGAGGCATGCTCTCTGGCTTCTTGGCCCACCAGATCCAGGGCCTCTCTAACTTCACATTAATTCATAACTGGAATGAACAAGAGGTGATCAGTTCTTCCTGCAGTTGCTAATGATGGTGAATAATTAAGAGCAGAAAGCCAGAACTCTGTTTTCTGTACAGAGATCCAGACCATCAGTCCTCAGGTGCATAGCTCCTGGTACACATGGGTACTGCTGAGTCTCCATTTTTATCCATGCGCCTGCTAAGGGCAACCTTTTATTGCTTCTTTTATTTCCTCAGAACGTCCGAAGTTCTTATTCCTGAGAATGGCAGGGAGTAAAGGATTATTTATTTCCCTTGATATTTTTCATTTCATGAATCAACATGGGCAGATTTATAGTGTTCACAAAACATGCTGGTAGCTATTTGATTGTGGGAAGAATGAAATTTTGCTCAGGCAAGTGTAAATTTATCTGTTGTGGTGCAAAAGGCCAGTCCTGTGTAAATGGTGTGATTCTGCCCTGAAGATAAATTTTAATGTGGATGGATGTAGGGTTTTTTATTTTCCTTTGTTCTTAGAGATCCATTAGCCTTATTCTTTAAGATTGCTTAAAGACTAATGAACAAACATGTTGACTGTATGGTGTCTGTTTCTATAATGTGTCTCTGTATAGAATTTCTACATTGACTCATCACCTGTGTTGTTTAACAGAACTGTGACATGGGGTCCAGAAGTGGAGGGAATCAGGGTTCTCTGGAGTGTACTAGTGGCTCTAAGTCCGTCTTAGATCTATACTGCTTCTATGATAAATTTGTCCCATGTATTTCTGGAAGTATGGACTCTTGGATATCTCATAAATACGTTTGAATTCAGCTGAAAGTGTTGGCATTTTTCACAAGTATTTTAAATATGGGGCATTTGTTAGTGATCACCTCAATTACTTTAGATGCTTTAGATTATTTAGGTATCTAAAATTATCTTCAATACCTGTGAAAACCAATGTATGATTTTTCTACTTGAAGATTGTCTTCCTTACTCCAAGAGCTTATTCCTTTTGCACCGGATCTTTCCCAAACACAGTTGCTTTTGAGCCCCTCTCTCTTCTCTGTCTGTCTCTTTCTTGCCTGGTGTTAGCCTGGCCACCATTACAGTAGGGGAAGTCCTGGTTGCATTCTGCCTGCATTGATGTGCCTACCATCCAGAAGAGCAGCTATGTCAAGTACTGTGCTTGGCCATAGAGTGATCCAGAGGGTTCAGGTCTCTGCTCTTTTTATATTCTGTATTAAAAAACAAACTCTGGTTTACAGAGCCAAACACTTCTGTGAGGTTTAAGAGAATCCTCCCTCTGCAGCCAATTAATGCTTTCCTATCTCTTCTATTTCCTAGGCCAGTGGTTCCTAATACTGAGATCCTTTAATACAGTTTCTCATGCTGTGGTGACCCCAACCATAAAATTATTTCGTTGCTACTTAATAACTGAAAATTTGATACAGTTATAAATTGTAATGGAAATATCTGTGTTTTCTCATGGTCTTAGGTGACCCCTGTGAAAGGGTCATGTGACCTCCAGAGGGGTTGTGACGCACAGGTTGAGAACCACTGTCCTAGGTCATTCCAACTTCAGTTCTTGGAGTAAGTCTTCATTATCTGTCACTCTCATTGGCCCACACTACTGCTTCTTGGTTTCTTTTCACTTTACATATTCTCTTATGACTGTGCAATATGAACCTTCACACTAAAACACCTTAAAGCCTCTCTTTGTTCCACTGACTTTGCTGTAGTTGTAGGATAAATACCGATTACTATGCGTAGGTAAAACTAGGGTTGCCTCTTCTCTCCTATGCAATGTTTTAGTTGGCCATATTTGTTTATTTTCTTGTCTGTAAGTTTTTCACTGGTTCAGAATCACACCCTTCAAACAGTCTGCATCCGTCCACTCGTCACTCATCCTCCTACACCATTCTGACTGTTTGATGTCCTGGAGATAGTTTTCCAAAGCACTCTGAGAACCTGCTCATGCCTAGGCTGGTTCATCTCCATCTAGCTCTCAGATCTTGGTGTCTCTCTGCTGTTCTTTTGTGGGATATACTGTTTCCTGTTCCTTTCTTTATAGCTTATTTTCTTTGCAGTGCTTCAGCTGGAGAAAATAAAAGGGAGTATAAGTCAAGGTGTCCAGAATCGACTTGGAACTGCAGAGCTGCCAGCCAGCAGGGTCACTGCTTCTTATGTTTTCCTATGCTAGAGGGAACCGGGAGGTCACCCTGTAACTGCTTCTCCCTAGAACATTCTGCTGTAGCCACAGGGACTGCTGAGACCCCATTGCAGTTTTTATGTGCGGATACCTATGATGCTGGTGATGAGAGGCGGTGGCACTCATTGAAGAGCACCCACCCCCTGTGATATGCTGGCCTGTAAAGAAAGATGAAGCTGCAGAAGGATGGACTCCTCTCCTGCTTCCCGTCCTTGTTCACTTGAGCCTTATTGGAAGGAACTAAGTCACTCAGTGAACCTGGATATTAGGATGTTCTGAGGGAACATTAGGACAGAGGGGAATAGGAATATGGGTGCTCAGTGCCATACTGCCCTGGATACCACACCAGTCCTGTCTCCCTCTTTCCCCCCCCTCCCCCTTCCCCCTCCCTCTCCCTCTCCTCCCTTCTCCCTCTCTCCCTCCCCCTCCCCCTCCTCTTCCTCTCACTCTCCTCCCTTACCCTCTCCCTCTCTCCCTCCCCTTCCCCTCCCCCTCCCTCTGTGTATATGTGTGTGTTTTCACTCTTTTGTCTTGATAGTTCTTATCCCCATGCTGTTCTGAGAAAGAATATATGATATAAAGTCCTTGGATCCTTGCATGTTTGGAAGCCATTTACTTTGCCTTGATCTCTGTGTAGTTTTGTCTGGATATATCTTCTGTTGTGGAAATCTACCGTCTTTAGAACTGTTGTATAAATTCCTTTGTATGTTTAGGATTCTGAAAACATTTTAATTTCTGGTCATTTATTTTTGACTTCTCTCTACAGCTATATTGGAGAATAATTTCAATAATAAAAATTTTCCACTGTGAGCTGGAGAGATGGCTCAGCAGTTAAGAGGACTGGCTGCTTGTTCAAAGAATTGCAGATCTTTGAAATTCCCAGCATCCACTTGGTGACTCCCAATCAGCTATAATTCCAATTCTAGGAGTTCTGACACCTTCTTCTAGCTTTTGTCAGCACCAGGCATATGTGTAGTACATAAACATACATACATACATACATACATACATACATACATACATACACACATACATGTAAAACACCTGGACTTATAGAAGTTTTAAAAGTCCCCAGTGTAACTATATACTTTAAGGATTATTTAGTTAAATTTTGGAGTTTTGTTATCAATGCAATCCAGTTTCAGAACATTTTAACATCATGGAAGGCTTGTTCTTGCCTGTTATAGTCGATTGTTACTCTTCCCCCACGTGCCCAGCTCTAGGCAAAAATTTACCTAGTCTTTGTTGTGTTTTCTACACATAGTACATAAATGGAAGCCCTTGCCTAAGACCTGTTCATTTACGTCAGTCCTGCAGTTCATCCTGTCTCCATGTCTCAGGCTTCCTTCCTTCCATGTAATTGAC
>JANHMN010000006.1:26050847-26125727 GCA_030674055.1 Rhabdomys pumilio | reverse complement strand
CATCCTGTCTCCATGTCTCAGGCTTCCTTCCTTCCATGTAACTGAGTAGTATCTTATTTTCTTTTTTGTCTACTCCAAACAGGTGGACATTTAATTTAAGTTTAAGTCTTTTATGATGCTACTGTGAATGTTCATGGGCTGGCCTTTGTGGGACCATATGATTTCAGCTCCTGAGTAATTCTTTAGAGTAAAATCGTTTGGTTGTTTAGTAAGCTTATGATTGACTTTTTGCAGAAATTACAAGACCATTTTGAAAGTAACAAAACCATCAGGATTCCCACTTGTGAACGTTAGCATTCTGATTTCTTTCCTCCTTCCCCAACACAATATTATTGAGTGGCTTCTTGATATTAGCTGTTCCTGTGAGCTGTAGAGGTAAACCCTGGCAGTAGTTACTCAACTCTGCTCGTTAAGAGGACCGCAGGCATCGTCTCACACATTCATTAGCCATTTGTCTGCTTCTCAGGTGAAATGTTGTCTGGTCAACTCTTGCATCAAATTTAATTGGATTATTTGTCCTAATATTTAATTGTTTTATATTTCTTTGTGTGAGATTTTAGAAGTGTTATTTCTGATATTTAGGCATAAGATGACCTGATTTAAATTTTGTGACTGGTGTAAGGGAAAACTTGACGTTCATCTCTGTGGTTCCTTTTGTACAAAGCCACTAGTTGAAATGCTTGTGTCCTCTCCTTTGGATTGCTTTGACATTTTCGTGGGAAAATTCATGTTAAGCAGTTCCAGTCTTGGTTATACAGCTTTCTAGCATTTTACAAATCTGGTAATGTAATTTCGCAGACTTTGTTGCTCATTTTAAATTATATTTTGTCAGTTTGAAAGTTTTTTTGTTTTGTTTCAGTACAGAGTTTAGAATCAGCTTACCAGTTTTAGAAAAAGGAAAGCTTAAAAAAAAAAAAGAGAGAGAGAGAGAGAGAGAGAGAGAGAGAAAAGCCAGGATTTTCACAGTAGTCTTTGAATCTATGGATCCTGTTAAAGAGACTTCCGTATTGAGTTCACCTATAGAGTATATGTGGCTCTGAGGGTGGGGACGGTTTTTTTTAAAGAGAACACAGGTAAATGTGTTCTTGTGAGAACTGTACGGCTGTCACTCACAGTGGCCCAGCTCAGCAGCCGCAGCGCTGTGGAGGATGAATGAGGTACTTCTAGGAACAGTCTGCCTGCTAAATCTAGACACTGACTTAATCAGCTACAGCTTATCAACACTATTTTGTAATTTTTAAGTGCTCACTTATTTGTAGGTGTTTTACTCTTTTTATAGTGTTGGGAGTGAAGTTTGCTTTAAACTCTTCTTTTATTGTTACTCTCGGCTGGTAGAATAGGTAGATTGTAGAATAGGATTGAGTGTTACATCTTGATCTTGGGTCCTATGACCTTGCCAAACCCTGTAATTCTTCAAGGTTTTTAAAGACTCTTGAGAGTTTTGGGGAATCTAGTTTTGTTTAAAGGTTTGCAAGCCATACGTTAGATGCCTTGATGGGGGCCTTCTTCACCCATGTGGTGGGCCCACTTTCTTGTCAAACTTTCAGAACTAATAATTGGAAAATTCCTTTTTTTCTAAAAATACAGTGGTTTATGTCTTTGTATGGTTTGTGTTATTTTAATTTTGTTTCATAAGAAAAAGTGAAAAGCACTGTTCCATTATCATGCTCCTGCGAAAATTGCAGGAAAATTTTACAACAATAATAGGTTTGATAAACTTTAATAATATCTATCACCTGTAGGTTTTGTTTCATGTGCCTATAGCATAAATATATAAGTAGCTTTTGTAGATCTGGCTCAGCCATTTTTTAATTGATGAGCAGATTTATTTTCTAAAAATACAGTGGTTTATGTCTAGTCACACATGCAGTTTCCTGTTGCTTCTGTGATGTTGCTGGTCTAGTTGTTCTGTCTGTTGGCAGCTTCAACCCCAGACTACTTCCATTTTCCTTTTACTTTACATCACTGGTTTCCTTCCTCCCCTCCCCTGATAATGGTAATTTGAGAAAGGTCTTATTCAAGGGATAGAGAGGAGTCTTTGCTAAGATGTTACTGATATGTCAATATATGCAGACACAGGAGGAGCCATCAGGAGTTGTCCTGGCCCTCGGAACCCAGGGCAGGCACTGTCCTTTGACCTTTGTCTGCATCTTTCTTTAATGTGATTGTAACCTGGGAAAGTGCCTGGAGACTTAGAACCCCAAGTTCCCTAGTGATTGTCTAATTCTTCCTTTATTAACTTATTAAACATTGTATTCATTTATTCAGTAATTTTTATCAGCACCTGCTCTGAGTGGTTTCCAAGAGATACAAAGGGACATGAATCCTGTTAAGGGGTAGAGTTTCATTTGGGATAGACAGAACATTTTGAACACTGTTACCCAACTGAGCTGGCAGGGAGGCTGTGACTGCAGAACAGCTGGGCTTCCCCCTCAGCTGGCTCCCTTATATGCTGACTGACCTCATATCTTAGAGGTTGGATAGTCATGACCTTAAGCAGCTCTCAGGCCAATGTCTTCAAACCTAATGTGACAGCCTGGCTGTAGTCACTGAGAGCCCTGGGCTGCTACCAGGTTTGAAGTCCTGAGTCCTTCACACACTTAGGGATCTGTTTGGAAGAGTGAAACTTTACCATAATCAAGCTTTCCCAGACCTGCCAGCCTGTTTTGTCCCGGCTAGATTTAGAATATACTCGTTATTTTGTTGTCATAGATGAAAACATTTCTTAGTAGTGTTCAGGCCTTTCCACATCCACCACCCATCTCTTCTTCATGGAGATATATGAAGTATTTTCATGTAACTATGAAATTGCCAACATTTTGTTACGCTTTAAAAAATTAAAACTAACAGCAACACTAAGCCATGGAGGACCTCTTTCATATGTGAAAACAACTTTGTTTCAGATAGATCACTGTTGGAATTGTTTAGCTGACATAGTCTCAACATAATATAAAATAACAGAACTGGAACGTTTCTCAGAAGAGGATGTGCCTTTTGGAGTGTTCTTGAAAACACAACTAAAAGAATTCTTTGTACTGAAGCATGAGGGCCACATTTAGACACAAGGAAGATACACTCTCTGTGGAGACTAACTTAGTACCTACTAGATGGAACCTTTGTAAGCTTCCTCAATCTGTTGTCATCTCTTAGAAATAATTTAAACAGAGTCTGCTTAAAAGCAATAGATTCATGGAAGATCCCTGGACAAGTACATTCTTGTACCAACTGTCTTTCAGTTGATTTTTGTTTCAAAACTAAAAGGGAAAAACAAAATAAAGCAAGGCAGTGTTGAGGACTTCACCCTTTGTGGTTGTGCTGAGATACAGACAAAGCAGCCTTCACATTGAGCGCTGGGCAGCTAAGCCTCCATCATGTGTCAGAGTAGAAGTGCCCTGCAGAAGGCCTGCTAGTGCTTAGTGCTGTCCCATGCTTGCCGCACTTACTTCCTTGTTTCATGGTTACATTCATGGAGAATTACCTGGGCCCAGACATCTGTAGCACCTTGCTCATTGACATCTAATGGAAACCAGAGGTGCCCAGCACTGTGGCATGGCACTACAGCTCTCTGTAGCTCCAGTCTGGCCCCTGGTGTCTTCTTGTTCTTGCTTATGATTTTGGATAGACACCTGGGAAGGCTTTCCATTTATGTGTTATATTTCCTTTAGCTACACAGAGGGTCGTGCTTCTGATTCTTCATCCGATGTCCTAATCTGTGCCCACATCACCATAAGTGCCAGTGGAGAAACACACATGCGCACACACACACATGCGCACACACACACATGGGCACACACACACACATGGGCACACACACACACACACACACACACACACAGAGAGAGAGAGAGAGAGAGAGAGAGAGAGAGAGAGAGAGAGAGAGAGAGAGAGAGAGAATATATTACGGTAAGGAAATGGTTCCAATGATAAAGTCACATGTATGTATGAGGATCTGAGTTCTCTCCTCAGAACTCATGTGCAAAAAGACAGGAGTGTTGATATTTGTTTGTAATCTTGGCACTGTGGAGGTGAAGACAGTCAGATCCATGTAGTTTTCTGACCAGTCAGCCTAGCCTAATCATTGAACCCAGAGAGAGGGCCTGTCTTAATAATTAACATCTGGGGCTAGAGAGATGGCGCAGTGGTTAAGAGCACCTGTTGCTCTTACAGAGGTTCAAGGTTTAGTTCTCAGCATCCACACGGTAGTTCAAAATGATCCCTCACTCCAGTTTTAAAGTCTCTACAGACCTCTCTGTGCTTCTCCAGCACAACAAACACATACAGTTCATATACACTGATGCAGGCAAAACATTCATACACATAAACTAAAACTACATATATCTTTAAAAAGTTAAATGGTAAAGCAAATATCTCCTAACAGTGACATATATATGCAAACATACATACATCTATACCTGCCCACACATGAATACCTACATATACTTATCAACTATATACAATAAAATAGTGACTGCTGTCCTAAGATTTTAAAATGCTCATTATATTGGAATCAACTTTATTTTTAACATATGTCCATAATCCTATGGCTCATAATACTTAGCAGAGAAATAATTCCTTTTAAAGTCACATATTTTTTTCTGTTAAGAGGTAGGATTTCACAGTATTGTCCTGACTAACCCCAGCTCCCGAGCTTTGTCTCAGCCTCCATGTAGCAGATTCTCCAGATAACAGGCACCATGCTGTCCCTATCAAGCTTCTGAAACTTAACATATATCTGCTACAGAGCTTAGTTTTAGTTTTCCTTTTAAGAAAACGGGAGATGTATGACTTTCTAATATTTCTTGTTTCTGCCTCTGTGGCTTTACTTAGACCATTCCTTCTGCCAGTTGTCTTTTTCTTCTCTTTGTTTCTATTCATCTATAAAGGTTCAGCCTGCCTTTCATATCCAGGTCTTCAGAAGTTCTTGTTCAACCCCACTGTATCTACTCCTGTCCCGATCTCCAGGCCATGTCAGTACTCATGTGCTGCTTTGTGCATATCTCCAACACCATGTCATATCTAGACTCTTTGTGAGGAGTGCTGCCTTAGCCAATGGAGCCACCTTGAGTCAGCTACTGGCATTAGCTACCCACTGGGTCCTTTGAGTCCTAGAGCACATATAGAGCCATGTGTTATAACAACTCTTTCTCTGTGAACGAGCATAGCCTGTGGCTTTCTTGGCCAGAATAGAGACAACCGCATACTCTTCAGTTTGTCACAGATCTCTTCTTAAAGATTGAAGACAAATAAAGTTTCATGAAGGGTCAATGAGACACTAGTGATATTTTTAGTAAAATTGAAGAGTTTCTCCCTCACTTCTTGGTTGTTATACTTAACTGGATATTTTAAGCATTGGATAACAGTATTTATCTGAAGTAACTTGACTCTTTAGAAGCCCTTATTGTGTCTGCTAGGTTTCTGAGAATGCCCTCATGACCCTTGCCTGAGTAGTTCCCATTATGATGCCTGAACATCCTACACATTGAAGCTCATGCTTGAGTCCACAGAGGATTCTTACTGAACTAAGACAGGAGTTCTGAAATAGTAATGAAATAATCCTCTGTGATGTACTTGAAAATGTGGACTTTCAGAACTATTGGCTTTCCCCTTCCTGCTTTGACATGCCATAGCAGGACATTCATCTTTTCCAATCAGTTCTTCTCTTTCTATGACCTCTGACAAATCCTTTAGCTAATTCATGGCTGAGTTTTCTTGTCATAAGGTAATGAGAGTTAAAGCTGTTGTCTGGTTTTATTTCCTGTGGTAGGTATCCTGGGCTCAGTGATGTGGAATATGAAAGGAAAGGCATCTTAGTTGTAAAGCAGCAGGTCTCACTTAGGCATGACCTTCCCCTCTTTCCTTCCTCTGCCCGCTAAGCACAGACCCCTGGATTTTACTATGGTTGAACTGCTGTAGAACTACTACCAAACTCTACTATGGCTGTGGATGCCCAGATTTGACCAGAGTTTTAATGTGTGCATCCCATGTGAGCTTAGCACCATGAGCTACAGGACTTACTATCTGCTTTTTTCTTTACACTCTCCTTGTGTGGACTCATCTTAGCTCCCTGCCGGCACTGATTCATTTTTCTTTCCCCTCCTTATTCCCTCTATCCCTCCCTCCCTCCCTCCCTCCCTTCTTCCATCTGCCTGTTGTCTGTCACTTTGCTTGGCTTCTTCCCTCCACTTCACCCCCCACCCCAAGGAGTAATGCTGGCTCCCCTGGAGGTCAGATATTTATCTCTCTTTGCATCACAAGTGTTGAGATTAAAGGCATGGGTCCACAAGCCAAGCAAAGATAGCTTCCATAAAGCTAATATATCCATCTTAAACTTTTGTCTATGTCTGGTACCCAGCACAGAGAATTTTCAAAATGTATGGTTATGGAATCTCTGAGATACACATTCAACCTTTTTCTATCTTTCCACTTTATTTTGTATATATCGGGGTACATGTGTGTATAGGATGCACATGGAGAACAGAAGACAGCATTGGATACTTGGTTTTCTTCCATTGTGTGGATTCAGGAGATTAAATTCAGACCTTGAACCTTGATGTTACGTGTCTATCTGCTGAGATGTCTTGCCAGGCCCATTCAACCTTACATTAGTTGATATTAATTTAACTATATTGACCTGGTCAACTTGTTAAAGAGCTATGACTTCCCCTGGATTCCTGCGGTGCTGAGGAGTTGCACTGCCGGGTTCCAACCCTTCCTTCACCATTTGCTGTCTGCTGAGTGAAGATAGCAATGGAGTCATGATTTAACCTCCTTGATTTCTGTTTTCATATCTAGGAAATACAATAATAATACAATGGTTTTTTCTTAAAGGTCTTATATATCAAAGATGTTTGTATATATACAAAATGCTTGAAATTGGGGAACAGAGCTACCTATCTTTTGGTAAATATTAGTTTGATAAAATATCACTGTTGTCTTCGTTGTCCTCATTGTCCTCCTTCTGTGAGCTTCTGAGTTTCTTCATCTGTAACATCAATGGGATTGGGTTAACATTTTTAGATGACTTATACCTTTGTTTTTGTGGTTCTTTGGTTTTTAGATAGTAATTTTGATGATTATAGGGTCTTTTTTTTTTTAACCTTAGACAATTAACACAAGAGAATAATGGATTCTGTTTTAAGACATTTGTTTTCTCATTAATGTTGTCAACTTCAGAATTTTGTTAGATGGAATGTTTGTTGATGCAGTAGTGATCAGCCATTTTCTGTACTGAGAGACAGAATGTAGTTTAAACATATAGTAACAATATATTAGCCAAGCAGGGTCTCTGACAGCATCTTCTCAGCCCTTTGCAGAAGGTCTATGTTATTCTCAACCCTGAACTTTTGGTGGAATGTTAGACACACCGAGGTAAACTTATTTTTAAGTGCTAGAATGTCATCGAAGTCCTTTATGTCATCAATAACAATGCCTGTGATGCACTGAATGCCATTTCTCATCCTGCAGTGTGCTGCAAAATAATCTGTCAGACTGTGAGGAAATTAAATCTGTGTAGTACAGGGTCAGCTTAAGATTTTAGGTGTGCCAGTTAGAGCAGTTCTCTCTTGATTTGTGATATGGGGGAAAAAAAAAGCCATCTAATGAAATCAAAGGAGGATGTGTGTGCTCATGAAGAACTATTGTTATCTTATTAAAGGAATGCAAGTCCTTTTCATATTCTCATCAAGTGCTTTGTATTTTAAAAAGGAACTGTTTAAAGAGAATCCATAATACTACAGAAAGGATACTTCTTTTCTGAAGTACAGTTTGACTAGAAATCTTTAGATCTACCTCAAAGAGCCATTCATTCATAAAATGGAATACCTCTACTCCAAGTGTAAGGGCTTGATCTTTATATCCTGTGTCTGTGGAATAAGTTGCAGAGTTTGCATAATCAGCAATCTATTTCATTTCCTAACAATTAACGGATTATTCATACTGCTCACAGGAACAGCATGCCTAGGATGCTCCGGGCAGTCTCCAGTCATGCATAGGACAATGGTAAGATAAGAGTAAGGTGATAATTTCATTTGTCTTTGAAAGGTAATGTGTGCACCATGCCTATTCAATTGATCAGGTTAGAGGATTCTGTGTTTGAAATTTGTACCTGTAAATGTAGGTGGGTGTATTTCCTGACATCTCGCAGCCTCCAGCCTCTGCTTCCAAGCATTGTCTAACAGGAAATATTGGGAAATCTCATGCCAGTCTCTTTGCACAATTCTTATCATTTCAAGATTCTAGGTCCTTGAAAAGTGCCCAGTGAGCCCACTAGAGTGCATGTCAGGCCCCATCACTGTCACCATCACTAGGACCATTTCTGGACTTTAGTGGCAGGCTCCAGCCAGTGGCTCAGCTGTGTCCTCTGCTATTTCCCTCTATGTTCATGCCTAGCCTTCCTGGGGTGCTGTTGCTCTAATGACAGTTAAAGCAGTACTAACTATCATTCCACTCAGGGCCCTGCAGCTCACAGCAGCTCATGGTGGGTGTGCTGCTCCTCATAGTGGATCCCCACTGGCACTGGCTCCTGTGACTCCAGGATGGGCTATTAGTAGCTCATCCCTCATGGCTTTCTCCATAGACAGTTATTTACAGTCAAGACCCCTCATGCCCCTCTACTCCAGCATACACCATGTAAGAGTTCACCAGCTACTTGCTAATTGCTATTCTAGCAACTCACAGACCAGTTGTCACCCTGTGGAACTTGGTCATCAAGAATATTCTATACACTGGTGTCCTGTCATAAAGCTTGGTTTCTGTCAGTCATGCTTGCTCACTTTGAGGATAAACTGATGATACTTCATGAAGCATGCCAGAGGGGATAGGATAATGTTTGTGCTTCTAAATAAAATATGATTCGTGTAACCAGAAGTTTTATAATACCCTTGCCCCTAAAGGGACCTGGATTCCGCATTCTACTTCTCTTAGTCTGTTCACAGGATATGATTCTATTCTGCGTTATTCAGCAAAGCTCAGTATCTAAGTCAGTAACTGAGTCAGATATAGAGAGTTTGAGTTCAGAATCTTTTGTTATTTGTCAACTATATGGTTTTATACTAGATATTTATCTCTTTAGTTTCATCTTCCCTTGATTCAATTTTAATTAATTCTTTGATGCTTATTTTTGTTTTAGTTTTCTGTGTGTGGTATTTTGCCTACATGTATGTAAGTGCCCAGCATCTGTGCCTAGTGCCTGTTGAGACCAGAAGAGGGCACCCAATCTCCTGGAACAGGAGTTCAATCTTGTTGTTAGATACCATGTGGGTGCTGGGAATTGAAACTGGGTTCTTTTAGGAGCTGACAGTGTCCTTTACCATCTCTGAAACTCCTATTCATTAATTCTGTGTTGTTTTGTCTTGTTTCTTTTTGAGACAAGATCTGGCTGGCCTGGAACTCTTTCTGTAGATCAAACTGGCCTCAAACTCAGAGGTTAGATTACCTCTCCCTTTACCTCCTTAGTGTTGGGACTAAAGGCTTGTGGTACCACTCCTGGCCTGTCCATTATTCTTAATTAATTTTTAATTTCATTCATGGGAGATATTGACATTGACCTTGAGTTGTAAAAATTAAATAATGGCATCTATAGCTCTCAGAGTAGTTTGTAACATGGAATTTGAATCTACCATGCTTTAAACTTTAGTAGACTATATTATCTACTGTAGTGTGGTCATTATTTTCATTTAGACGTTATGGAAAACAGAGGAGTTTTATACTAAAGAAGCACAATCTCTGTATCATTTGCTTTAGAGTGAATCTGAACTCAATGCTGAACTAGTATTTGCAGACGCAAGTGTAGATTGTCGTCATTTATATAAGAGGATTAGAAGTAATGCTTATTTATTTCATTTTTCTCTATACTTTTATTTTTATAATAATTGGGTTCATAGAGGTTCAAAAGTGAAATGTTTCTGTATTGTTTCTTCTATACAGCACTATATAGACACAAACTTGTGTTTGTTCAAACTAAATGTGAAGGTGAAGTTGGAAACGACTGCTGTGACTTTAAGAATAACAAGCTTTTTTCTTTTTACTGAGTGTTCTACAACGTACACTAATCAGTGAGATCATGTAGACATCTTGTCATGAAAGACTGTGTGTGAGTAGAAATGCAAGTTTCTTTTTTTCTTTTTTAATTCTTTAACTTGTGTTTACGATGTGCAGTCAGCACTCTGAGTTATCTGAAGCTCTTTCTTGAACTGTTTCTAATATTACCCAAGGTACTGGTGAGTAGCTGTGGAGAGGATTGTTCCATTTACAGCAGTCTGTTTGTTGTTATCTGGATCTCTCTCTCGTGTTCCTCTTGCTGATCAGTAAGTGCCTTTTAAGCTGGAGTTTTCTAAGAGTGCATGGTAACAGCAGTGAACCTCAGCAGGGATTCCAGACACGGGAGCCTGACCTGCAGACAGCAGCAGAGGGCGCTCCGTCTCTCTTTTCACAGTAATAGAGCCTATAACAACCATCTCTCTTTTGAGCAGCTAAACAGGAATTGCTCGTATTAATTAAGTTTTTCGAAGATCTTGTTCCGTGATCTGGCGCTAGGCTCCTTAGAGTAAAATAGGTCTTATTTTAGTTTTGGGAAAACTGAGTAAAATAGGGAATTTCCTGACACTCTGCAGGAGGAATAAAAATTTCAGTGAACCTCAATGAATCCTTCTCTTCCCTTTCCATATTCTGGCTAATGTGCAAAACATCCATTTTCTTAAGAAGACCCAAATGAAAACCCCAGAAATTTGCATTTCCTCTTGAATAGTTTCCTTAATGAAAGGTGTATGAAACATAGGTTTAAACAAATCGGTGACTTGAAACATTGTGGCTCCTACTTGAAATTTAATCCTTTTTGTTAGATAGCTAGTGCCTCTTTGCTTTCAGCCAACAAAGACCCTTAAGAAAAAAGAAAATGAAAAAATAAATAGCATTTCTGGAACCCTATTGCCTAGTGCAGGCAGATCGTGTTCCCTGTGATCTTGTTCACTCATATTATGTGGTGATTAGAGCCAGTCTTCAATCAGCTGAAAGATTCCCCAAGGCAGAGTCTTGTCCCACCAGTGCACATGGCATGCCCTGTCTGACACCAGGGCAACTTGAGAATTGAGCCAGAGATGCTGCAGTTTGGTGCAGCAGATGCGCACTGGTGGTTGCCATGGAGATTGCTAATACTGCTGAAACTCAAAGAAAGGGCACTTGCCACAGCTCAGGAGCCTGTGTGAAAGTGAATGAAAAGCAAGTAGAATTCAGAATAGGCCCTCAGCTACTTGTCCCACATGGAGTTTTAATTTCCTTTCCTTTCCTCTTCCTTTTTCAGAATCTAGATTGAAAACAGGGCAAGTCATAAGGCACGCTGGAGCCCCTCTGAGCTTTCTGCAGCCTGACATATCCTTGGGATAAGTGTATATTAACAAGGAGGCATGACTAATAGGATTGGGTTGGGGGCTGGGCTGAGGCGTGTGGCAATCCTTCTGGAGCCTCTGGTCTGCTTGTCTCTGGGGCTTACTAGGCACCTTGGGATTTGTCTGCAGCATATGTGCTGCTGTTAATGATTGAAAAATTACCACAACAATTAGTCACGGATCACTGAAGGCAGGGCCCCAAATGTGATGGACAATGTGATTAAATCCATGTATGTGACAATTAACTCTCCTGCAGGTTTATCCATCCAGGGAAAGTGCCCTAGGGGTGAGAGCAGAGTGGGATGAGAAGATGGGGAAACGTGTTGATAAAAAGGAGTAGGAGAGGTGAATGCCACAGAAGAGACTGATGCAGCTGGCACTATTGGTTTTTAATCTGATCCTGAATTAATCATGGTTTGATTAATCCTGGTTTTATTGCACCTTTCTATTGCCCGTTTATTTATATCTGCCTCAATTTGATGGAGGTGTGACTGATTAAATTCTGCTCATTCCGTGTTTTTGAATTTTTAAATTTGGCTCTCCATTGATCACAGTGTTCTAGGTGGTCCAAAGTCCAATTATCTTGTAGGAGCTTAACAGGCACCAGACGCAGCGTGTCGTGAATCCCCTCATGCACCACAGCTGAGTAACTCAGAATAAATATTGGTTTGCTCAGTAATTTGCCTAAGCAGAAGACTGTGATGTCAGTATGCTTGGTTATTTGGAAGAAATAAGATTTCCCACCTCCCAATTTTGGTAATAAGGGTAATACAAATTTAATATGTATCACCAAGAAAATTTTGTGCACAAAGAAACAAAAATATTTGTATGAATTTATCTTCAAATATGTTTTTCTAATATAACAAGGTCACGCTATGCTTGTCACCTATAGCTGTGGTTGTACATTGTTTTTAAACGATGTGCTCTGTTCTTTCTTTGGATGATACGTTGTTATCCATGTTGCTTATGAAACACTGTACTGAAATAACGCCAAGGAGGTTGTGACACAAGGCAGCCGGAGCAGAGCCTGTAGCTTTGTACCTTCTGCCCCATTCAGAACACGTGGGGAGTTACACAGTCTACTTATGCTGTTGGTTTATTTTTCTAATAGAATTTGGGAGGACAATCTTTATACCTTCTTTATCCCTTGCCCCCAACTAAATTGGGTTGTCTTCTTATCTGTGTTTCAGCATGACCTATCTAGATACGTAAATATAGAAGATTTGTTTGTGGTTTGGGACATAGTAACTTCCAGCACAGTAGACTCAAAGACAAAATCAGCTCAAGAAGAATCTCATTGCCCTTTGAGATCTCTGCAGAGTATTGTGTCACTGATATTACCACTGCCTTGAGCTGCAAACGAGAGTGTCAGCCTCCTGCAGATAGATGGTAGGGAACCTCAGAACCTCTGTCTCTCGCTGGTTGTTAGCCCACTGTATGATCCCCTGTAACCAGCCTCAGTCTGAAGATTGGAAATGGCATTCTGGAACCACTGTTACAGCTCAGCAGTCACCAATAGCAGTTCCTCTGGCCTTTTCTGTCCATTTAATTGGGAATTTAATGACCAGGTCCGACAGGCAATCTCTGTCCATTTGCTTGTTTGCCCAAGTGTTATTTCAGTTGTTTATTATTTACCAACTGGTTTGTCGTGTGCCAAGCAGTGTGCCTAGCACATGTAGTGGACATGAAAGTGGGAGATGGATTCACAGATATTTATATTTTGCTGCAACCAGAGTATAGCGATAGATGAAGTAAGAGGAACTGTATTCAAAGTGGGAATTGGTAGTTGCTATGGAAGCACACCTGATCAAAGACTTCATTATTGCCCGGAAGGAGAAGTGACTTTTCCTTAGATTTCTGCAAGGTTTTCTGGTATCAGTCTTTGAATATGTTCACCCATAGCCAGTTGCCAAACAACTAGCATTTTCACACATGGTTTGAACTGGTTGACCGGGATGGAAGAGAAATAGATACTAGGTATAGAAGTACAAGAATGCTTGTATGGCATGGTATGTTCACCATGAGTTAAGGGGACCAAGAGTTTATTTGAACATGTGTGAGCATGATGTGGATACAAATAAGGGAGAACATTAGGGGCTCAGGCAGAGTCTGGACTTTCGTCTGTGGTCAATGAGGTAGATTACAGAAAAGTGACATAGGAATGACTATGTCATGAAACATATGCAACCAAAAAACTGTTGGTCTTTGGGGCCAGCAGAGCTGGTTTCCGATTCTTTCTCTGTTTATCTTCTTTTTTTTTTTTTCATCTCAAGTGAGTGGACTTGTATCTCCCGGTATGGATACTGCAACAGTCTTGTGGAGCTTTGCAGAGATACTTCTCTCTCTTTCTGCAGTTCAGAAAGAACCTTTCATTGCCCCTCTGCCCTCAGCCTCAGATATCTTGATGTCATGGACCTTGATAGTGTCCCTGGTTTGTTTTATATTGTCACTTTGGTGTTTGGGGGATGGTGGTCCCCTCTCCCATACAGGGCAGATTCTAATGGGTCAGATGAAACCAGAGTAACTTTCCTTTTACCAGTGACTAGTTAAGTCACTTAATGCCCCACAGTTGGAACAATGAGAGATAAGAGGTTGTCAACCAGGGGCTTCTGGGAAAAATTTCTTCATTTCTGAGAAAGTTATTGGGCAAGGTGTTTGGTCTTTCATTTTCTGGAAATGAGACAGTGTGTTGAGTCTAGTGACTAGGTAAAGCCAGAACCTACAAGAAGATGGCCCCAGAGGAACTGCAAAGTATAAGAGGAATTGTTTCCGTCTCAAGGCTACCCTGTTGTTTGAGCCTATGCTCTCCATGCTCTGCCCAGAACCTAAGTGAAAAACCAGTGTTCACACCACCATGGTGCTCTCAGGCTGACTGAACAGCTCATCTTGCAACCAGCCCTCTGCCTTAAAAGTGGTTCTGTTTGGAGGTAAAATAGCGCATGCAGAGAACTTTTACTAGTTACCTCAGTGTTGATGTCATTGGGAGCCATCTTAGTATGAGTACTGTGAGGGACAAAACAATCAGTTGTCCATTTCCTTTTGAAGACTGTGGTGTGCTGTCCTGGAATTACCCCTCTCCCCTCTGAGCCCAGTCGAGGGTGCTAAAGCCCATGTGCAAGACAGAATCCTTATATACTTTAAGGCAAACGTGTTTAGAGGTTTTCTATGTATTTTTAACTGTGAAAACCTACAAGTCATAGCTTTTATCATCTGTTGGTTTGAAATGTGCTAAAACACTTGTATGAAATGTCATGCAGGAGAATTATATCTTTCAGAATTATATCAGATGAGTTCATCTCCTGGCTAGGATACATATACACAGCCTTGAGTCAGGTGAAAGGCATGGACATTTGGATTCATATTTTTTTTTCTGGATGCAAGTCTTTCCTTTATTCCTTTGATTGAAAATTCTCACTGGGCCTAGACCATTTAACATGTTGTCTGAACTGTGTTAGGTTTGCCTTTCTCTTTCTTGCTGTCATAGTTATTTTTTATTTGTTCATTTAAAACCTGTTGTACCCTATTCCAAATCCCACCACGAGCAAGACAGTATGACCTAGAATATTTGAGGCATCTGGAGCCACAATTGAGTTCACTTCCTTCTGGTGTCCTAATATTTGGCCAGCAGCAGAGGTTTGTTTTTTGTTTTCCCCAGGAGAAGGAAGGTCTGCAGATATTTGTCTTCCTTTGACTTTCAGCGGGATAAAGTGATTTATAATACAGTAGTTTATCTTTTAAATTTTTATCACTATTTGTCAATTCTTGTTTGTAGATGATATATCTGTAGATATTATAGCCTCTTATAAAGAATATGCTTATAGCTCAAATGCAGATGGAAACCGTTGCCAAGACCCTCTGCATGGACTTAGTTTGGGATATATATATCTATATCTATCTATCTATCTATCTATCTATATATATATATATATATCTATATATATATCTATATATATATAGATAGATAGATAGATATATAGATATATATATCTTTTTTTGCAGAGTAGTTAAAGAGAATCACTATGGATTGAACCATAATTTTGGCTACATTCCAACCATTTTTTGTTTTTGTTTTTGTTTTTGAGGCTAAATAACAACTTGAAAGAATCTAAGCAAAAACTCCACAGCCATATCTGTATGTGTGTCTGGGGAGACAGCAGCCAGTCATGCTGCTTTAGCTGCATGAGGCTACTCTGCTCCTTAGGAGAAGCGGGGAGTGTGATGCTTGGAAGAATGGGGACCAGGAGAAGGCCCTTTTCAGTCTATTGTGAGGTCCCACCTGCCCCACTGTAGCAGCTTCACAGACATGAGCACTTTCACACACAGAAACACTCTTGATAATTCAGTGTCCTCGTAGGTCAGACCTCAGCTCTCAACCCAAAACCAGGGACTGAGTAAGAAGAGAACAGGCTTGCATAGAAATGAGGTCATTCTGTATCAGCCTCTCAAAGGCTCTTTCTTTTACAAATGAGACAATTGAAGTACCCAAATACAAATGCCAGATGTGGGGCAGCATAGCATCATGTGTCTACCTGACCCCTGTCTCAGAGTCTGTCAGCATCTTCCTTGAGAATAGCCATTAGCAACAGCCCAGATTTTATGTTTCAACTGCTTCAAGAAGAGTTGAGTTAGTGTCACTTTTTCGTTGGAATCATCTCTGAAGATGGATCTCAGTGTTTCCACCCATTATTTTGGTAAAAAGAGAGCCTGCTAGCAAATGATTCTGTTCTTTGATATGAAGAGGAGCTAGTAAGAACTGTGGTCATGAACTACTCGATCCTTGCCATACATTTTCCTCTCTATTGTTCTGGGTAACATGTTGAAATCTGTAACAGGTGTACTGCCTTCCACCTGGGATGTAAACCATCAATTTCCATATTCTCCTCATTTTTTGCTGCTGTCCCCTCAGTACCCATTGTCATTTCAGATCATTCTGATTGGAAGACCTTCCTTAATATGCTAAGATGCTGAGATGGCCAGTCTTCGTAGTGAGTCTGACACATCTGGGGAGAAGGAGGTTCAAATGAAGAATTACTTCCACCTTGGCCTATGGACATGTTTCTGGGAGTGTTTTCTTGATGGTTAATTGATGTGTGTGGGCTCTATTATCCCTATGTAGGTGGACCTGGTCTCTGAAACGAAGATAGCTGAACACAAGCTAGGGAATGAACCAGACAAAAATTTCTCTCCATGGGTTGTACTTGAGTTCCACCCTGACTTCTCATTGATCACTTATAACCTAGAAGATGAAGTCAATCTTTTACTTTTTCAAGTTGATTTTGGCTATAATGTTTATCATAGCAACATAAAAATAATCTGAAATAAACACTTAGACAGACCATAATCATGTACCTGTATTGTAATATGTAGCCTTAGCTATCGTTTTCAAATTATTGTTAACCTCTTGCTGTTCCTAATTTATAAATTAGTCTTTACTGTAGATATGTATATGTAGGAAACAGCATAGTATGTATATGAGTCTACACTGTGCATAGGTTCAGAAATCCCTGGGAACTTTGCAACATGAATCCATAAATAATGGACCTACTGTGGCTACCAGGCAGCAGCTGTGACTGACTGGGCTCTCATGTCTATGGTACTATCAATACTTGCTTGAAAATGCAGGTCTTGTTCTACCCTCCACCTGAGATCAGAACCTTAATTTGCCTAACGGTAACTCAACCATGCAGTGTATCTTACATGGGCTATCTAAAGGGCATCTCTTAAAATCTCTTCAGAGGTCTTTGTGAGTAACACAGAATGTGATCTGGGTCGAAGAAGAATACACTACACTTAGTTATATTTGTCTTTATTTGAACATATCTTCCCAGAGTGTAGATTATTGACTTAATATTAACCTGAAGAAATATTTTAGTAGAGTGATTCAAGATCCTGTCCTCAGACTTGTCTTATTGGTGTTTTTTATCAATGACTTTGATAAAGACATGTTTATCAAATTGGTAGTTGGCACCAGGCTCGGAGGCATAGCTAGTGTGATTAGTGACTTGGTCCTGAGTCAAGAAAATCTTGATAGCCTGAAATGCACCAGAAATAACCCGGTGAAAAATAGTAAAGTTAAATATAAAGTCTTCAAATTAGGTTTAGAAAATTAATTGTACAACTCCAGGGTGGGAAGAGGATGTAATTTGTCACAAATTCAATTTGAGTTAACTTATGACAAGTCTGCTGAAGAATGTAGGTAATATTATGGGAACACATGTATAGCCCATGACAAATAGGAGCAGGCATAGCTCAGCGGGTTGGTGCACATACCCCATACCCTTCACCCCTACTCGCCCTTACCTTGGATGTACTTACAGTATAGGATTACTGAATGGTTTACATATTTTAATGAGTTAAGGAAAAATATTCTAACTGCATATTAGAATACGTAATTTATGAACAAATTCTTTGAAATGGAAATGAGTGTTTTGAAACACATTTGGGGGAATTGTCAGAGCTCTGAAGCAAGACAAGCTCTCTGTCCCTCCTGACTTCCTGTCATTCCAGGCCCCTGCTATGTCTGTGACATAAAATAAGGACACCAAATAGCATCTTTCTCCTAAGTTGAAATATAACCCACGCTCTCCTGAGTGGAAATGATGGTCAATTGGTCAATTGAAAGTGAACGTTTTTTAGGATCCACTGAAGACTTAAAAATCAAACAACATTGTGTGTGTGTGTGTGTGTGTGTGTGTGTGTGTGTGTGTGTGTGTATGGGGGAGAGAGAGAGAGAGAGAGAGACAGGTCCGTTTTTCAAAGTTAGCAAAAATGCTCCGTAGAACAACTCTCTTTGCAATTTGATTTCAACAGTGTTCACTGGCATTGGCAGAAAGCAGCTGGTCTTTTATGTGTCTTACACCCCTTTTCAGTACCCCACCTCCCCAGAAAGAAAAATACTCTGGCACCAGCAAGCTTTTGTCTGCCTTCAGAACATGTACCACCTGCCTCCATAGCCCAGGGGAGCCCTCCATGTGTCTCCCTGAGGCATGACACATGGAGGTGTGTACATGGTGCCAGACCAATGTGCTAAGAGGAAGGGGAGGGGAGGCACCATGTTGGAGCTCCACAGAGTCGAAGCCACAACTGCCTGTTTATTAGCTAGTTAAGCATGCCCATGGTTTTGTGAAGGGGGAATAAAGAGGTATGGGTCTCATTACAAAGCTGTCAGTTGGACACAGGGCTGATTTAATTACAACCATTGTTCATTTTCCTTATTCTCATCCTTTGAGTCCTCTCAGTTTGTTATTATCAGACTTGAGAAGTAGGAAGGGGGAACTGTCTCCAGCCACTTTTTTACTAGGGGTCCTGTGTTCATATCCATCATGTTGACTCAAAACAAAAATTAGACTTGATTTCCCATCATCACATCGAGAATCTCTAAAAGCAGTCTTAGTTTTTAGTTGCATATGCTATGCTTAGCATATGAGCACTTCCTCCTGTATTCCTTGTTCAGCTACTGCATTTAGAGAAACCCTTTCCTGGGGGTGGGGGGGTTAGAGGCCTGTGGGAATAATTATGTTGGAACCACAAACCCCTTGGGACAACTCTCTTGCTTCCAGATATTCTCCAAGTCAGTACAGGCTCCTGGAGCCTGTCCTGTTCTTCCACTGCAGAGGTAGTCCCTCGGTGGTAGCTTCTTACTCCTTTGTAAGTATCCATAGTTTTTCTTGAAAATTTCTTTAAAGCATGAAAGAATTATCAGAGATTTCATTGGGAAATTACTGTCCCAGCGTGATGACTAAGCTTTATGAAGTGGAGGGAGCAAAGCCAAGGAGCACTGGCCACTTCTCTTTTGTAGTTAGCTTGCAGTTCAAACAATCTAGCAGTACCTCTCACCTGCCCCTGTTTTGTATTTCTGGATTGGGTTTTATTATTTGGTCCACATCATCTTCCAGTTATTTTGCCAGAATTTTCTTCCCCAATGCATTATAATAAAAGTTGTGTTAAATTTGATCAACTAGGACTGTATTGACTAGGGCCCATGTTGAACTCAGTAAGTAAGATGAGGCATGAAGAGCTCTGAGGTGCCTAGTTCCGGTTCTTGCCACACTGTCCTCTACCCTGCCTTCCACTGTTGGGAAGCATGAGGCTGAACAGAGGCTTGGAATGCTTGATAGACCAGAATCAGGGATGCACTTGCCCCTTTCCTTCTTCACTCGATGAGAAGGCAGTATATATGGCCTCAGTTGTTACTGTGAGAGCTGTAGGCCTTGAATAAAATGGAACCACCTTCTGCCCCTGGTGGTGAGAGAGGGGCAGAGGTGAACTCCTGATCTTCAGCGCCTACTCTGAAAAGGCACTGGATTCCTTAGAGGTGGCAAGTGGTCTGTGAATAAGAAGTGTCCCTGGAAGAGCCCTGTCCCACCTCTCTTTCTATACACACTTACTTGATGACAGTAGAGGCAGGTTCTCCTAGAGAGAGAAAGCCAGGATCTTCACCATCCCGTGTACAGCAGTCAAACCTACCCAGTATTCCTGTAACCAGGCTCTTCAGCCTCTTCTTGTACATGGGTGGACATGGAGTTGCCCTTCCTTCAGTGTAGACGTGAGCTGCAGCTCACTTTTATCCTTCATGAAATGGGTACACTTTCTGGTGAGACTGTTTTTAATAAAGTACAGGTAAGGCATGCAGTAACCGTGACATTATTCTGTGGCAGACAGTACAGGTCTTGGCTAGTGTATATCTTGACTGCATTTTTGTCTTACCTCACTTAAATACTATAATGGAAAAATAGGAATATGCTCTATTTCCATAGTTCTTGCAATCTTCACATTATTAATAGTTAAATAAAGACTGGGCTTAATATGTTTTTTTTTAACCAGGAGCTGTGACTATGATGGCCTAGACTAAATGTTTTAGGCTGTGCAGTTTTTTTTGACTGTCTCTGTTGTTCTTCTATTAATGTGTTTGTCTTCTCTCCTTCCCCCCCCCCACCCCCCGCCCCGTGTGTGGTATGTGTGTGTGTGTGTTGGATCCTGTATCTGGAGTTAGAGGCAGTTGTGAGCCATCTAACATGGAGCCTGGAAATGAAATTTAGGTTCTCTGCACAAACATCAAACGCTTTTAACCACTGAGCCATTTCTCTGGTCCTTTTTTTTTTTTTTTTTAAACAATATAGATGAAGGTACCTCCCAGCATTGGTGAGCTGGCAACTGGTAATTTGTCAGGCAGTGCTTTAGGCTGCTCTGTCCAGTTTGCAGATACTAGCCACACACGGATGTGTAAATGTAAGTCAATCCAGCTTAAGCAGAAATGAAACTTCAGTTCCAAAGTCAAATCAGCCACCTTCCCAGTGCCTCATAGACATGTGTTGGCTGTTGGCCATCATTTGACAGCACAGTCAGAACATTTCCAGAACATAGAAAAGTTTGCCTGGGAAGCCCTGCTCCCATGTCTGCTATAATCCTGTATTGTTTCCCATCCTTGTGGGCTCGCGCTGGTTATTTATTCTTCCTGAGGCTTTGTTCTCTCCACTGTGAAGTGGAAATTATTGCCTTACCTCTCTCAAGGATGTGGTCAAGATTTAATGAGTATAAATTACTTAACACGAGGCCATTTACACTTGCTAAATGCTGGCTATTAATATTATGGACCAAGATTCCTGTTTTGTTACTAATAATTGTAAACTTAAAAATAAATTTAAAAGACCCTGTGTTTGACAAAGAGGATATTACTATTGTTTGAACTGGATATTTTGTGTAGTTAACAGGCTATAGCTTGTGCTTTGGTAGCTGGCCGGTGAAAGAGAAGGTCAGCCAAGCCCTGACTGGATTTCTGATCTGTTCTTTTTTTTATTTCTTTTCCATAATTTTTTTTCTCTTTAACTGTCTATCAGATAAGTGCTAGCTCTGGGAACTTTGAGAAAAATTCACAGTAAGTTTTTGGCTTAGTGTTGGAGATGAAGGTTCTCTCTCAAGGGAGAATACTCCACAGAATAAATGACTGCTTTTTCTTTGTTTATTCAGAATTAGAGCCAACACTGTACTGATTGGTTCCTCCTATTCTACTAGTTATCACTTGTTGCTGAAGAACAGAATTCTTATGTATGAACCAAATGTGGTATCAGCCAACTAACTTGTTGGGCCACTGGCCTCTAATTCTGGTGCTGCCTTCTTTCCTCCCATTGTTATTTGTATCTTGTGACTATATAAGCTGCTTGCTAGGAGTTAACCCTTTGTCTTTTGGTGAGGGGATCGGCATCTACCCTCACAGAAGAAAATCCACAATAACGTGATCAGGTGATATGAGAACTCATTTTGGTTGGCAGTGTGATACACTTGCGAGGCAGCACCCTCAGTTAAAGAATTGCTTCCTTTGGATTGGTCCATGGGCATGTCTGTGATTGCTAATTGGTGTGGGAGGGTCTTGCCTACTTGGGGTTGTACCTGCCTAGGTGGGTGAGCCTGGGCTGTATAAAAAAATTTAGCTAACTGTGAACCGCAGAGTGAGCCAGGAAGCACTGTTTCTCTGTGGATTCTGTTTCAGTTTCTACTTGAGTTCCTGCCTTGACCTCCTCAGTGAGGGGTTGTCACCTGGGCATGCAGGATGAAATAAGCCCTTTCTTCCCCTAAGTTGTTTTTGGTTATAGTGTTATCACAGCAGCAGAGATCAGACTATAGCAGATAATAATGACAGTATTGTTAGCAAATAAAGCCTTCATTGGTGGATTTTATGATTTATATATTCGAGTCAAGTATTTGCCATGCTGTTTCTGCCATACTATTATAATATCAAAAGGTCCCCACTGTAGACAAAAATGAAGGGGGTTGAATGTTGACTGTGAATGTTCGTAGGTGATTATTTGAAAGAAATCGCAAAGTTAGATTTTATAAAAGATGGTGCTTTGCTGCAGTGGCACAACATATGCAGAAAGCCTTCTGGATTTTGCTGTTTGCTTTGCACTGCAGGTACTCATTTTGTTAATGGCTTCTGAACTCACCATGGAGGTAACTTCTTTTCATAATAGACAGGTTCGACTGAAAGGTTCCATCCAGCCCTTTCCAGCCTCAGGTCAGCTGCTGATGACTCTGCCCAGTGGTGCAGAGTTGAAGTAACCATTGCTGAGGTGTGTTAGGTAGATAGCAGACTCTGGTGCAAAGGCACCTGTGTGGGTCCAAAATTCTCAACAAGGCATCTGGACAGCTGGGTAGAGGAAGTTGAGGGTGGCATGAGAGCCAGTGACTGTGTCCAAGGACAGAGTCCCTAAGAGCTGGTCTTTAATAGCCACTGGCAGTCTTGGGAACAACTGTGGTCGATTTGAAACCTCATGCCAGGTGTGGACACTAAGGTGTGCTCCAGTCTCTCCTGTTACACTTATATCTGACACTCCTGTCACCATCCTCACTCCCTTCACCAGTGGGTGAAGGAGCAGACACTTAGAAAAGGAACCTTGGCCCAATCCCATGTGTTAATCTTTGGCTAGTGTATTCAACCCCACTTACTCTGATGGCAGATCCTGGTGTCTGGCTCACACAGGGGGGTTTCTTCTGCCACTGTCTGCAGTACCTGACAAAGGCTCTGAGTCTCTATTGGAAATTAGTTTTTGGACTAGACATTTACAAAGTCCTTTTAGTTGGTGACTTGCTGTGATTTTCTTTCTCTTTCTCTTTTTCTTTTTTAATTCCTAGAATCATCAGCTGCCCTTCAGCACAGTTCTGTTTATGGCAGTTGAGTTCCCTCTGGGCATGAGCCCTGGGGTTAGACTCCATGAATCCCAGTTGAGCAGTCGGAGCTCTCTGGATTCCCTTTGGCAGGGGCTGGGAAGTGGAGCTTATTCTGGGTCTGCTCTCTTCCTGAAGAAGCAAGTTTTCTTTGTGGAAACTTTCTTTGGGCATTTTTTCTTCAGCAGAAAGTAGGGATCTGGTCAGCTATGTTCTTAGACAAACATTTTCTCACTTCCTAGGCTGTAAGTTCTCACCCTATATTTACCTGTCCTTCTTAATCTGTTCCAAACCTTCCCTTGAACAAAAGTGACCCCCCCCCCAAAAAAAAAAAAAACCTCAAACTTCTGGGAAGAGAGTGACAATATCCATTTGTGAAGTGTTGTGCAGGCTTTCTTCAGTCACCTGCTATTCTTTTCCTGATGCAGTGCTCTGGATAAAGGACTAAGAATTCTCACAGGGCTGTCAGAGCTAAGGATGCAGGAAAGCTAATGTCTACTATGGAACTGCCTGAATGCTTCCATCTAATGTAATTATATCTGATTTGGGGCTAGAATTATTTGTTCTGCAGTTGTAACTTGGCAGCATGCAAAGGCATTTCTATAAAGGTGCATAAGTTCTGCATTGGACAAGTATTATGGATTTTTGCTGGTCGGGTTTAATGGTACATTTATAATTTAGCTGTGGATTTGTTGAAATGGAGGGCCATCTTTAGGTTCTCAGTGTTGGCAAAGCTTTAGCCATTATCTGTTGGAACATCAGCACCTCTGACTTCTGTTGTATCCCCTGGGCCTTCTTATCTATGTAACCAAGTCTGAACACATAATTCCTTCTTGCTCTTGACACACACACACACACACACACACACACACATACACACACACACACACCCCACCCCTTCTTTTTTGGAGACTGATTTCTCATAATAATGTTTTCATTTGTTACTGATTACTGGCTTTGCATACTAGGTACCAACCAGTGAGTAAAGCAGGGCACTTTGCCTTACTAGGACTTAGTCTGGTACAGGGAGCAAGCTCATAACTAAATGAGTAAGTCATATTATCTGCTGTCTTCACATCCTAAATGACACAATTTAAAATGAAACAGGGAAGGATGATAGGAAGGTTTGTGTGTGGGAGTTGGGGTGGGTTGGTATATTTCAGTTTAAAATGGGACAGTGAGCAGATGTCTCCAAGTGAAGTTGACATTTGATGTTTCGATTGTATTATGATATTGTAATGTCTCCGTTGATTCTCCTTTGTCTCCAGTCTCTTGAGAAATGCATTCAGTTCTACTGTTATACAATGGTTTCCTGTTTTCCCTCTTCATTAGTGGAGCCATGAGTTTTGTTCAGGTTTTTATCATTCCTTCCTTTACAGGTATGTGACTCTCCAGAAGGTTTTAGTGTCACTTGTCTCTTTTAAACTTAATTTTAAAGAGTTTTCAGTGCTGCTGCATGGAAGAGCTTCTGTATCTTCTCAGATGGTAGATAGACAGTGAGTTTGTACATTGCAGTCCCATCCCTTTCTTTGGAGTTCAGAAGCATACCATGATCTTATGAACATAATGCTAGTTTGATTGTTGTTTCCATTAACTAATAATCTGTTTCATATGTTTAGTCCAAATTTTCATAATAGAATACATACTATGTACAGTATTTGCAGTTTATATCTTAACAGAGAAGATAGCTCGCTTATCCTAAAAAACTTTCGTCTGGCTCTGGTGTTGTCTCCTTCTGAAACCTCACTCCTAACAATTATTGCTTTGATTTCTGTCCTTATAGTGTGCCTTTTGAAGAGTTCTGTATAAATGGGTTAAATGTTTACATTCTTTCTTTTTTTTTTTAAAAAATAGATATTTTATTTATATTTCAGATGTGAACCCCTTTCCCCATCTCCCCCCACCGAGGAACCTCCTATCCCATCCTCCCTCCTCCTGCTTCTATGAGGATGTGCCCCCACCAAACCGCCCACTCCCACCTCCCCACCCTTGAATTCCCCCACACTGGGGCATTCAGCCTTCACTGGACCAAGGTCCTCCTCCCCTACATATACAGCTGGAACCATAGATCCCCTCCTATGTGCTCCCAGGCTGGTAGTTTAGACCCTGGGGAGCTCTTGTTGGTTGGTATTGTTGCTCTGCATGGGGCCACAAATCCTTTCAGCTCCTTTAGTCTTCTCTCTAACTTCTCCATTGTGAACCCCATGATCAGTTCAGTGATTAACTGTGAGCATCCACCTCTGTATATGTCAGGCTCTGGCAGACCTCTTAAGGATACAGCTATATTAGTCTCCTGTCTGCATGCACTTCCTGGCATCCACATCAGTGTCTATCTTTGGTGACTGCACTTGGAATGGATACCCCAGTGGAGCAGTCTCCAGACGACCCCTCCTTCAGTTTCTGTCCCACGCTTGATCTCCATATTTGCTCCCATGAGTATTTTGTTACTCCTTCTAAGAAGGACCAAAGCACCCACACTTTGATCTTCCTTCTTCATGAGCTTCATGTCTACTGTGATTTGTATCTTAGGTATTGTGAGGTTTGGGGCTAATATCCAATTATCAGTGAGTACATACCATGTGTGTTCTTTTGTTATTGGGTTACCTCACTCAGGATGATATTTTCTAGTTCTATCCATTTGCCTAAGAATTTCATGAATTTATTGTTTTTAATAGCTGAGTAATACTCCATTGTGTAAATGTTCCACATTTTCTGTATCCATTCCTCTGTTGAAGGACATCTTGGTTCTTTCCAGCTTCTGGCTATTATAAATAAGGCTGCTACGAACATAGTGGAGCATATGCCCTTGTTATATGTTGGATCATATTCTGAGTATATGCCCAGGAATGATATAGCTGGGTTCTCAGGTAATGCTATGTTCAATTTTCTGAGGAACCTCCAGACTGATTTCCAGAGTGGTTGTGTTGAGACCCATACTCTGCCTGGCTTGGGGCCAGCCTGCACTGCAGCTCCGGTCCACGGGTCAGAGTGTAGCAAGAGAGAGAGAGAGAGAGAGTGGGGAGAAGGGGAAGAGACGCAAAGAATAGAGACAAGCCAGAGGACCTGTAGTCAAAACTTGTTACTGTCTCCACCATACACACACCACTACACCTACTACTACTACACCACACCACTACAAGGAAATCCTGGGTATTTATAAGCACAAGCAGGAGAACACAGGTGAAGACAGTTTACCATGTGCACCATGCAGCTGGGGTCACTAAACAGCAAAACAAGCTATGTGGGATAAACAAGATATTTGTTAGAGTGTGCTCAGCTGTTGTAGGCTGCTGAAAAACAAGTCTCTCATCGGGGTATATGGCTCCAGATGGCTGCAAAGATGATAGCTGCTTTCTAGCCTCTTTCTGCTAAAAGTCGGCTCCCAACAGGTTGTACTAGCTTGCAATCCCACCAACAATAGAGGAGTGTTCTTTTCTTTCTCCACATTCTCACCAGCATCTACTATTACCTGTTTTTTTGATTTTAGCCATTCTGACTGATGTGAGGTGGTATCTCAGGGTTGTTTTGATTTGCATTTCCCTGATGACTAAGGGTGTTGAACATTCTTTAGGTGCATCTCAGCCATTTGAGTTTCCTCATTTGAAAATTCTTTGTTTAGCGCTGTGCCCCATTTTTTTTAATAGGGCTATTTGGTTGTCTGGAGTCTAATTTCTTGAGTTCTTTGTATATATTGGATATTAACCCTCTATTGGATGTAGGATTGGTAAAGATCTTTTCCCAACGTGTTGGTTGCTGTTTTGTCCTATTGACAGTGTCCTTTGCCTTACAGAAGCTTTGCAATTTTATGAGGTCCCATTTGTCAATTCTTGCTCTTAGAGCATACGCCATTGGTGTTCTGTTCAGGAACTTTTCCCATGCCCATTCTTCTACATGCTGACCTCCACTTGAACCAGCACTATTTGTTGAAAATGCTGCCCTTTTTCTTGGATGGTTTTAGCTCCTTTGTCAAATGACCATAGGTATGAGGGTTTGTTTCTGGGTCTTCAATTCTATTTTATTGATCTTTCTGCCGGTCTCTGTACCAATACCATGCAGTTTTTATCACTATTGCTCTGTAGTACAGCTTGAGGTCAGGGATGGTGATTCCCCCAGAAGTTCTTTTATTGTTGAGAATAATTCTCAATATCCTGGGTTTTTGTTATTCCAAATGAATTTTGAAATTTCTCTTTCTATCTCTATGAAGAATTGAGTTGGAATTTTGATGGGGATTGCATTGTATCAGTAGATTGCTTTTGGCAAGATGGCCATTTTTACTAAATTAATCCTGCCAATCTAGGAGCATGGGAGATCTTTCCGTCTTCCGAGATCTTCTTCAGTTTCTTTCTTCAGAGATTTGAAGTTCTTGTCATACAGATCTTTCACTTGCTTGGTTAGATTCACACCAAGGTATTTTATATTATTTGTGACTATTGTAAAGGGTATCATTTCCCTAATTTCTTTCTCAGCCTGTTTATCCTTCGAGTAGAGAAAGGCTATTGATTTGTTTGAGTTGATTTTATATCCAGCCACTTTACTGAAGTTGTTTATCAGGTTTAGGAGTTCTCTGGTGGAAGTTGTGGATTCACTTAAATATACTATTATATCATCTGCAAATAGTGAAATTTTGACTTCTTCCTTTCCTATTTGTATCCCTTTGACTTCCTTTTGTTGTCTAATTGCTCTGGCTAGGACTTCCAGTACTATATTGAATAGGTAGGGTGAGAGTGGACAGCCTTGTCTAGTCCCTGATCTTAGTGGGATTGCTTCAAGTTTCTCTCCATTTAGTTTGATGTTGGCTACTGGCTTGCTGTATATTGCTTTTGCTATGTTTAGGTATGGGCCTTGAATTCCTGATCTTTCTAAGACTTCTACCATGAAGGCGTGTTGAATTTTGTCAAATGCTTTCTCATCATCTACTCAGATAATCATGTGGTGTTTTTCTTTGAGTTTGTTTATCTAGTGGATTATGTTGATAGATTTCCAAATATTGAACCATCTCTGCATTCCTGGGATAAAGCTTACTTGATCACGATGAATGTTTGTTTTGATATGTTCTTGGATTCAGTTTGTGAGAATTTTATTGAGTATTTTTGCATCGATATTCAAAAGGGAGATTGGTCTGAAGTTTTCTTTTTTGTTTTGTCTTTGTGTGGTTTAGGTATGAGCATAATTGTGGCTTCATCGAACAAATAGGGTAGTGTTCCTTCTGTTCCTATTTGTGGAATAGTTTGAAGAGAATTGGTATTAGGTCTTCCTTGAAGGTCTGATAGAATTCTGCACTAAAACCATCTGTTCCTAGGCTTCTTTTTTTTTTCTTCGGAAGACCTTTAATGACTGCTGCTATTTCTTTAGGGGTTATGGGGCTGCTGAGATGGTTTATCTGCTCCTGATTTAACTTTGGTACTTGGTATCTGTCTAGAAAATTGTTCATTTTATCCAGATTTTCCAGTTTTGTTGAGTATAGGCTTTTGTAGTAGGATCTGATGATTTTTTGAATTTCCTCAGTTTCTGTTGCTATGTCTCCCTTTTCAGTTCCGATTTTATTAATTTGGATCCTGTCTCAGTGCCCTCTGGTTAGTCTGGCTAAGGGTTTATCTATCTTGTTGATTTTCTCAAAGCACCAGCTCCTGGTTTTGATGATACTTTATATAGTTCTTTTTGTTTCTACTTGGTTGATTTCAGCCCTGAGTTTGATTATTTCCTGCCGTCTACTCTTCTTGGGTGTATTTGCTTCTTTTTGTTTACAGCTTTTAGGTGTGCTGTCAAGTTGCTAGTATATGCTCTCTCCAGTTCTCTCAAGTTTTTTTTTTTTTTTAAGGCATTCAGAGCTGTGAGTTTTCCTTTTAGCACTGCTTTCATTGCATCCCATAAGTTTTCATATGACAAGCCTTCATTTTCATTAAATTCTAATAAGTCTTTAATTTCTTTCTTTATTTCTTCCTTGACCAAATTATCACCGAGTAGAGCATTGTTCAGTTTCCAGGTGTATGTGGCCTTCCATTGTTTTTGTCATTATTGACGACCAGCCTTAGTTCGTGGTGATCTGAAAGGATGCATGGGATTATTTCAATCTTTTTGTATCTCTTGGGGTCTGTTTTGTGACCAGTTCTCTGGTCTGTTTTGGAGAAGGTACCATGAGGTGCTGAGAAAAAGATATATTCTTTTGTTTGTGGGTGCCCTTGCATTTGGAGCATAGATGTTCATAATTGATAGTTCATCTTTGTAGATTTTTCCTTTGGTATGTATGAAGTGTCCTTCCCTAACTATTTTGATTACTTTTAGTTGAAAGTTGATGTTATTCGATATTAGAATGGCTATGCCAGCTCGTATCTTGGTTCCTCTAGGATGGCTCAGGATACTGTGTCTTCATGAGAGCATCTTTGTGTCTGCCCCAGCTCTAAGGCATTTACATTCTTTCTTTCCCAACTTTTTTAGGGATTTGTTTGTTGTATATTTTGCCTTTATATTTTGTGAGCATTGTCTTGGTTTAGATATGTGACAAATTGTTTACAAATACATCTGCTATTCAATGATTAGATTTCTTTCAGATCAGGGCTTTTAGTTATGGTTGTGCTGTGAACATTCATGTGTGTACATCTTTCTTTGGATGAATACATGTATGAGTTTCAACCTGTTGTGGTTTGAATATAATTTTCCCCTTCCAAATTTAATGCTTGAATTGACTTGCTATTGTGAGATAGAAGAGTCTTCAAAGCAATTATGATAGTGTTGTTTCCAGGTGGGGCCTTTGGGAAGTTGTTAGCATTAGAGGAGGTCCTCCAGGTAGAACTGTGTGATTCAGTACTAGGTGCTTTCCAGAAAGAGAATGAGGAAAGAAGGGAGGAGGACATCAGACAGTGGTCAGGGGAGAGCTGGAGCTTATAGAAACCAGAAAGCAGAGGGATAGGCATTTATCCAAGGTCACCCTTTTTCTTACTATGAAATCCCCTGTGACATCTCAAGACTGTGCTAGCTTGAAGCCCATCGCTGATTTGGATCAGAATCCCAAACCCAAATGAACTCAAGTTTCTTTACAGTTTATTGAATATGTAAGTATAAAATATGATTTGGTTACTTTTCAAAATGTTTGTTTGATTTTCTAGTTCAATAGCAGTGATTAAGAATGCTAGCTAACCCACCACATGGCCTTGAATGAGACCAGCTTTCTGGGCTTCATACCTGTGCACCGTCTCCATGTGTAGTCTCTCCCAGTGTGTATGTATCAGTGTTAGTTGTTGTGGTGAACAGCACACAGCTGAGATGCCTTGTCCCTGCCATTAACTCGTTGTATATTCACTGTTCTTTTGTAGGTAAATGATTACTTCTCTGTTCTTAGTACTTCTAGCTTCTGTTTCATTTCAGGCGTCTTACTTCTGCTATTTTCTCACTCATTCTATGTTTTTACAGTGAGTTATGATCTTATTTGGTTTTACTAGTCCTTTAATGACCATGGAGTTTGTACTCACCAGCTCCTGTAAGGTTAGTAGTATTCTTGTAACATCTCAAAATCAAACACTAGCCACAAGGAACTGTAGAGGAATGAAAAGTTAGGTAGATTAGCAGTTTCCTAGCTCCTAGCTCACTGGGTTGTTATTAACAGTTAATTATGTTGTTTCTTAGCTCTTCCAACTATAGAGATAAAGGGTAGACTGTAAAAGCAAAATATATTATGTAAACATTGGCATATAGTATTTACTGCTGGTTATGTTAAAGTGCCCATTTCCTTACATCTTTATCCCGATTTTGAATTATGCCAAACAATGCTGTGGTGTCTGGAAATATTTGTTTACTATCTGCTCTGTAGTGATAAGCATTGTACACATTCTCTACATGCTGATACAGCAGTTGATGTGCCTTCCATGAATTTTAATTAATTTTCTATCCACCAAGTATTAAGAAGTTTCTACTGTGTTGTAGGCACACTGTTATTCTGTGGATATATGAAAGCAAGTAGACCTGGGATTTTACAGGCTAGCAGCTCTTCGCTGGAAATGGAGACATGGAGCTTGGGCATGCTCATGCAGCAGTGTGGAAGCTGCAGGGACTGTCTGCCAGGGAGGAAGGAGGAAGTGGCTCCTTAGGGGCACCAGGTTCATTTTGCTTGGGAATGATGGGAAAAGCTTTCTGGAAGTTTAATAGTGGATAGAATCTTGGGGGCCTTGTAAAAGTTCAGCAGGCATGGAGAATGAGGAAAAAATATTTATTGTCGAATGAGTAGATCGAGGCAGCACACAAGAGTGGGCTCTCAGAACTGGAGCACACAGGTTTCTTCCTGCTACTACCTCGATGCTATTGTGGGTTTCATGCTGCTCAGCCAGCCTGTGGGTGTTATTGGACTGGACTGCATCTGATACCATCCCACTTTGCCTCTGTGGATTTTTGGCCGTAGCTCAGTGTTGACCCAGGTTACTTCGGTTACTTTATTTGTTCATTTGCTTCCGTTTTTGCCGATTGTCAAATGCATTCGTCTCTTTATAATTTCCTTATTTCTACATCTTTGTTATGTAATTGGAACCCAAACTGATGTAGCCTAAGAAGGCGCTTTAACTTGATCCAGTCTGTGTTATTAAACCAATTTGTTCTTTTCCCCACAGCCTTTTGTGTATATCATTTGTTCAGTGACCTGAGCCAAGCTGAGCTGTGTTGGACTCAGCAGAACTTGTTCCTGACCAGCTACCCACATATGGAGGTTTCAGCTGTAACAGTGTACTTTGGGTGTCTGTGCCTACCTCTCATCTACGACATGGTCTCAGTGGATACCAAAGGCAATAAATGTTACATAGACTTTCTAAGTGGAAGTGAACTGCTTGTCACACCACTTGTGTCCTAAGGTCACACTTTCTGCAGCCTCAGTCCCCAAAGTCAATCACAGGTGAACAGATCCTAAGTTCTAATTTGTATCCATTCAGAGCAGTGTGATTAGCTGACTTACATTAAGCTTATTTCTGTATCTGTCCTATTTTATTGTCATTATTAGTCTCTTAGTGTGCTTTACTAAGCTTTATTGTGAGTATATGTGGTTGGGGTGGGGGAGCACATTGTGTTAGGTACTGTGTATGGTTTCAAGCATCCATGGGGGTTTACAAACACATCCTCTGCTGACAAAGGGTGTGTGTATATTGATCTTTGCTAATTTAACTATTGGATAGTTGCTTGCAATTTTTATTTGTACTGTTCTCGACAGAGTTTAATATTTTTGAAATTGGAGTTTTTGCGTCTTTTGGCATGATGCTTAGTATAGAACATTTTAGAAACACTGGCTAGATAGAAGAAATGTCTGCAAGAGGGATGGTCAAGCGAATGCCTGTTCTTGTGTTGTCAGGTTGAAGTTGTGACAGATTGACCTTAACACTGCTGATTGACAGTGGAGGCCACAGTTTCCTAGGGAGATAACCAAGCCAGTATTCAGGATATAATAACTAGCTCTGAACCTGATATAATTTTCTTGCTATCTCAGCCTTAATTTCTCATCTGTAAATTAGGGATATTAATTTTTTATACAGATATTTCGAGGACTAAAAGAACCTATATATAGAAAGCACTCAAAATAGGCATCTCTTAAATAGTTGGTGTTCAAAATGTTTTAAAATACTTACAATTTTTTATGAATGTAGTAAAAATTAATGACAGGTAAATTATATTTTATGAAGTTCACAGTGTCTACTGAGCATGGTGGTGGGGGGTAGAGAGGGAGGCCCAGGAGCTCAAGGATTCCTAGAGGTCTTGCTTGTTCATCTCCACCTGTCCTTTTGCTCCTTTTGCTCAGTGGTCTCACATGGCCTTTGATGGTTGCTTATTCTAGGCTGTCTACTCAGAGCCCAAGTCATTAGTGATTACTGTTTGATCCAGGGTTATTTTCACAAAGCAAAGTTCCTAAATTTTAGGATCCAAGATGATTTTGAAATGAAGTCTAAAACTTGGTGATGCTACCACTTGCCCCTTCTATAGTTGATAAATGAGGTGTAGCAAGGCCAGGAAGTGCGTGGAAGCTTCACAGTGGTGGGGCTGGAACCCTTACCTGGTTCCAACTGTCCCCTTGCTTTGCATGCTTCAGAAAACTGGCCTTCTTGTGGGTCTTTAGCACAGTTTCATTCTCTTTTAAAAATACTGTGGTTTGCCTTGTGGAGACTGTACCCTTTGGGGGATGGGAGGGTGCCTTCTGCTCAGGAAAATCACTTTCCTCAGAAGATCCAGGCCTGGGAATCTCTCTTCCCACACCCTCCCATCCTTCTGTTGGGTTGGCCCTTTTGTTGTCTTTGTCATGTTTGTCCTTCTTTCCCTTTGCCATATCCTCCTTTCTATATTGCCTGTATGAGTTCATATGTTTGGTAAATGAAATTTCAGATGTGGTGTGTATAGAGACATGTCTTATTATTTTCATTTTTTTCTCCTTTCCCTTAGAGCTAATTCAAGGTGTCCCCACAGCCTAAAGTGTCAAAAGAAAACTATCAAGGGAAAAAGTAATAGAAAATAACTATTATAAGCTTCCTTATAGCTTAGATGAAACTCTTTCCTTTTGACCCTTTTTGAACAAATGCACGTTTTGGCCTATGGAAGGTATAATTGCCCTTCTCCTCAGAACATACTCTGTAAAAATGACTAGCTTCGGAGGTTGTCCTTCTGGGGGAGGAAGGTCAGCCAGAATGGAGAACTTTGCTTTCCCCCTCCCCCTCTCCCTTTCATTACCTTTGTTTTCGGGCCACTCAAATACTAAAACCATTTCCAACTATAGAACGTGGAGGTCACCAGTGTGACTCTGGCTAATCCTAGGGGAAGTCACAGCACCTTAAAGTAGAATGCAGTTTTGTTTTGTCTTTTATTTCAGAGGCACAATCCTGCCAGAGGGCAGATGCAGATTGTCTTTGACTCCTACCCTCATTTTATTTTCTCTTGTCTGCATCACACTCACACTCAGCTGCTCACTTCTCATGGTAAGCTCTCAGCTCCCCGTGGGATCCCAGGAACTTGCACATGGGCCTTTGAGAGTTTGTCAACTGTTCTCTATGATTAAAAATGAATTGGAAACCTTTCCTCTGTTCTGCAGACACTTCTGTGTTCTAGTCAGAATCGTGAAAGGTCATGAACAAAAGATTCAGGAGACATGCAGAAAAAAATGGAGGGCTGATCTTGAGGGTAAATGAGGCTGTAAGGAAACAGGACTCTGAGCCTCTTGATTGGCTCCTCTAGATCTGCTCTTTAATTTAGTCAGAAGACCATCGGTTAAATTTTTTCCAAAGCAAAACAGTAACATTGAAGTGGTGGCTCATAAAGTGCATGGTTGGCTTGAGCCTCACTAATTGTCTTCCCAGCTTATGTAAGCAAGAACCAGAGGCACATACTAGAATAATTTAGAATCAGATCTTTATTTAGATATGCTCTCTGTAGCAAGAGTAAATAGATTGCAACTTGTAGATCAGCCCTAATTGAGCAGTTGCCTAGAGCATAGGCTGAGAAGTCTAAGGACCAGATGAGACTCTTTAGGATATCACAGTCACTGGGAGGGTGTGCCTGAGCAGCCAGCCAGCACTTTAAGGTTTACCTATGGCAGAAAAAGTCACCTTGTTAAAATCATCAGTCAGGAGTGGTCATGGTGCCTCATGTCTATAATTCCAGAAGTAAGTCAGATGGATTACTGAGTGTGTAAGACTGTCTTAGGCTGTGTAGTGAGTTTCAGGCCAGTCTGGATGACAGTTGAGATCCTTTGTCAAAAATAAACAAAAAAAATCTCATGAAACCACCGTGCCTGGGTTATTCACTAAGGTTCCCCATGTCCACTACTCCAACTGATTCTTCTGGTGACTTTCCAGTTACTATGAACATATGCATTGAGACATTTTCTTTCCCTTTGAAGGAAAGGAGGCTTTGTACTCAAGCCTTCTGAAATGCTCTGCCCTTCTGTGATTACTGTGAAGCAGAAGATGGTTCTCAAGAAGGCCACTTACACGGACTCTTACATGGTGACTGTGGTTGCAGGCATGATAGAAGTCAGTGTAAGACAAAGTCAAATGAGACCTTATGAGATTTTTTTTTCAGCTTCCAGAATATTTGCCAGTATTTGCAAGAGAGAGGGCAATTTGGTGAAATTATTGAATTTTCACTACAAAAGCTGTACATTGTCATAGAGAAGGCAAGAGGATATGTTCACATGTTAGTCTGCTTAGGTTGCCACAGCAGTTCCAGCAAACTGAGGGATGTGGGAAACTGTGAAGCTGAAACTATAGGGTCTGAAAAGCTGTTTCTCTGAGTCTTCCTTTACTCCTTGGTGTGTACATGGCACCTGCTTTATGTATCATCATATATCTCCCCTCTGTATGCACCACGGTCCTTATCACTTCTCATGTGGTTTATCCTAGTGGCTCTCTTTGAATGAATTAGTCCTTTCAAGGTTCTGTCTCTTAGTGTAGTTATGTTCTCAGGTGCTGGTTTTCAAGATACAAGCTTTCAAGAGGAACAGTTAGCATTGATACTTAGTTAATAAGTTCTAATACTTAGTTAATAAGTTGTAATTTTGAACAATAATGAACGAAAAATACTTTTTCAGGATGTTATTAAGACTCAAATTCTTCTGTGTAGATTTTAAGAACTCTATATCCCTATTTACAAGCATGCTGGCATCATTGTGTTATACACACTGGTAACCATGATGGTTAGTTTATGCAAAGCTGGTAGCGTTACTACAAAAGGCTAGACCAGCTTAATGAAAGAACATCATTTTGATGCTTATCTCCTAGAGTACCAGAGAAACAGAATGGGCAGGTGCCTGGTATGCCTACAACTCTGCTGAAGATGGAGCATGTCTGAAGAAAGGCTCATTTGCTAGGCCTGCTGAGAATGATGTGTTTGATGTGACCAAGGACAAGTTGAGTGGTATCTGAAATGATTGGGTGTAGTGGGTTAAATGTCAGAAAACTGAGTACACAGAACCTTGTGTGTTTATCTCATTTAATAATAGAAATCACAGTGTTTCTCCACCACTTCACGCCTTCAGTTCCTGCTTGCATTAGCTATTATCCTAGTAGCAAAAGCTATTAACATGAAAAATGAATGCCAGTTTCATCATTGGGAGTTCTTGCTTCTTACAGTTCCTTAAATATATTTAAACTGTTTTCTCAGTGTTCTGCTCAAGAGCTAGGGATGCCGGTCATTTGGCTATGCATAGTTTCATTTTCAGTAGAGTTTTCAACAGTGTCTCTTTGAAAAATATAATTCCAGAATTTATTTTTTACACTAAATTAGTAATTCATTGACCTTTCTTTTTAAAAGGAGCTGCAGTGTCTGAAAGCAATTAATTGTTTTACATTATCGTTCATTGTGAATAAACAAATAGTTTTTAGTCCTCTTTCTCTGGGCTGCTATAATTCAGCAATTGTAGCTAATTACACAGCTCTGGAGCCATGTGAGCGGGATGAATACCACCTCCCAAATGCTTCGCTCTGGCTGTCTGTGCATTGGCTCTAGGGTTTAGGGAGTCTCTCTGGGAGTGTTTGGGACTTACATATTTGTTGAGTTGGGCAATTTATGCTACTCACAGTTTCAGAAAATGGAATCTAGGACAAAGCTTCAAAAAATAGGGAATGATTAATTTTTTTGATATTTTAGAGTTCTAAATTGGAAACATGACTACTGTGATAAAACAGTTGATTCCAGAAGATACGATTTCCTGAAGCATGGAATTTTTAAGACCTTTATATTTTTCTTTTTCTCTTGTTCTTTTCACTGAACCTTTGGCTTTGTGATGCCATTGTTGAGAATCATGGGCAGACAGTAGAAATGCTAAGGTGAATAGCTGAGGCAGCCTCCTCTCCAATAGAGAGGTCTGATGGAGTGCCTTTTACTTAAATCTGTAGCTCTTATCTCTCTTTGCTTCTGTGTTTCTCCTCTTGATTTGGGGTTGTTTTCAGGAAGAGTCCACTCATTGCTGTGCCCCTTATGTCAGCACTGATGGTGCATGCTGGGCACTCAAGTAGGTGTTACAAAGTTGGACCTTTGATTGTTGTGTTAAATACACACACACACACACACACACACACGCACGCACGCACGCATGCACACACACACATATAATATATATATATATATATATATATATATATATATATATATTATAGTTTTTTTGTTGTTTTTCAGAAATTAGAATTGGCTTTATCTTGGCTGTAATTAAATTCTTCAGATTTCCTAAAAGCAGTTATCCCTTTAACTACAAGCCATATTTACTTACTGTCTGGATTGAGTTCCTGCCTATCACAATAGGATAACAACTGCATGAAGAGAATGTCAAGACTTCCGAGTTAAGAAGAGTAACCTTCATTTCATTCAACTGAAGGAACCCACAGCTACATGAGCCAGGATGCTTGAAACTGAAACAAGGATTAACCTTCCCTTGAAGCCAGCAGCACCTATTTCTTACCAAAGTAGGCATTAGTATGGTGGGCACTGATTAAGCCAGTGACAGTTCTCAAACTTGGTTCTGCCAAAGATATTATGGTCCCCAAGATATTGGAGCCTTTTGTTAGGAAGAAGAAAAATAAGGGAGTATGCCAGACCCATGGAAAAGGACGCCTGTGGACTTTCCCCAGGAGTCCATGAGCTGAAGGGTATACTGTGGACCTTCAGTACAACAACATTTGTTGATTACAGTGTGGTGAGAAGGACGGAGTCAGAGGGCTTGGTTCTAGTCATTGGTGTGTACTTTGATTAATTGCATCTGTTATTTGGGGGCCTCAGCATCAGATAGATATCAAGGGAGTTGAGTAAACTGATCGCTAATGTTTTCACGCTGCTGTGAACCCATTTCAAACTTTGCTCTCCTAAGTTGCCCACAGAGTTCTCACTTTTTGTGATGGTTTAAAGTAACTTGGGGATCATTTTCTTCCAGTTTGCTTCCCTTTTGCTTATTGATGTCATCACATGCAGAAATAGAAACGGTACAGAACTAGTTCTGTTGTCCTATGTGCCAGAATATCTGTTTGATGAGCTCATTCATTGCTCATTTACTTTTGAAACCTGACTCTGACTCAATAGTAGTGACTAACTACTTACACTTTGGGTCTAGCTGTGACCTACATATCCTGCTCCTTTGCTGTTAGCTTTTATTTTTCCCTGTTGGATTTGGGTTTTTCAAACTCTTATCGCCTTGCCCTGTATATAAATTAACATGAGGGACACTCAGAACTTTAGCAGACGCAAGTGGTTGTTGGAGCCAGCTTAGATAGCTGTTCTGAGAGCAGTGCTCTTGGGAAGTGTGTTGTCTTATGAAGATATGAGTTCTACCTGACTCTTTGCATCAGCGGTTTTTCTGCTTGACATCATTTCAAAGGCTTGGTGTGGATCTGCTCTAGTGCGTGCCCTCTTATGCTGACCCCAGGAAATTGTAATTGGTAAAGTGTGTACGGTGCAGTGAGAAGTTCTACTCATGCCCAGCCAGTGTGGAGGCTCCTGAAGGATTCATGGGAACACAGCTTGTCTCAGGGCTGTTGAGAGCTGCCTGGGGTCTGGCAGAAGCAGAGTGTGAATTAAATGAGACCTGAGAAAGAAGAAAGTATTTCCAGTGGACACCCCATTTGAGAAACATGGCCACCAGCGCCTGGAGTAAAGACAGGTCCTCAATGGCCACTTGCAGATGACTAGATAGTGCTGTGTTCTCCTCCACAGCACCACACCTAGAGTATAGGTATGGCTGTGGCCAGGGACAGCCTGTCCATGCATACTCAGGTATACCAGTCTGATGACAAGTGCTGTTTCCTTCAGTTTGGTTGTGATGAGTGAATGAGCTTCCCCATTTCTTTTTTAGAAGCTCTCGCTGCTGCCTCAGGCTCCATGTGTCTTTACATACTGAAGGTGGCATCTACCAATGTTACTGATACTGCTAATGCTGCTCTTAGTCTCACATGGGCCCGTTTCGGAAGCATGGAGCAGATTTAGGTAGTATGCATGGCTTCTGTGAGAAGGGTCTGTGCTACAGTAGTTGATCATTAGATGAAAGAACTAAATGGAAAGCCACTCTGAAAGTCGGCAGACAATCGAATAGCAGGGAATTTGAGTACAGCAATAAATTGTCAGTGTTGTTGTTAGCAATCTAGGATTTTCCGCAGAGAGAAGCCAAAAGGCTAACTGTATATTTAAAGTCTGGCCCTGTCCTGGATGTGGGTGTTCTGAACATGACTTTGATTTTCCAATGCAGAATGACTTGTTCCCAGTCCTGCACATTTGAGTGCATGCACACTGCTGTCTAGGATTTCAGATCTTTTAAAAGAAGATTCACAGAAACATCTAACCTCACCAACCTCTTTATGCCACCTGCTTTCTCTGTGAACACAGTGCTTATAGGCTTTCAAAGGCAGAAGCTTCATAATTTGGCAGCAAAAAGCATGGCTCTTAACACATGTATGCCATGACTGACAGTAGCAGGTTTTTAACTCTTCCATGCCTGCCTTGCCTCGCCATTGTTACGTGTGTCATGCCAGCTAACACAGGAAATGGACATACATTTGTGTGCTCATAGCCTACTTGAAGTTAGAGGTCTTATCTCTTACATATGGTTTACCTGTCCATGGAAAGGAGGCTCTCCCCACCCCCGCCCCTAGTTTGATGTTTAGTGCTTCTTGACTTTTAATGGCTAAAAATGAGTTTGAAGCAAATTCTTTATCATCTTCTACCAGCTATTAATTTTCAATACTTTAATTTGTGTTTGAAAAAGCAGTTTAAAGTGAAAGTTCCCAGTCAAGAGTGAATAATTAGTGGGCTAGGATAGAAAGCTATGGCTCAAGATGGTTTTAAGAGACTATAAAGAGAGGGCTGATACACTAATTGTTGGTGGTAATAGCTTTTAAGAAAACCAGAGAGCATAACTGAGGCTTAATTTCTAAATCAGGCTCATTTTTCAGTGACCCAGCCTAGCAACTGATGACCCCCAGGATGGCAGATCTGACTGTAGGCAGGACAGGCATATTTTGATGGCATATGGCAAGAAAACCAAGAGAGAGCAGAGTAAGAAAGGCAAAGGAAACCACATCCAGGGAGGAAATCTTCAGTCTCCCCTGTAGAGATTCTGGGGCAAGGTTTTATTATTTTGTTAGAAGTCCAGACATTTATTCATAAATGGTCAGACCTGATGATCTCAAAGTTTGTCTTTCCGTGTTCAGGGTCTGCTGAACAAATAGTGATTAGTTCTGGGAGCTGCAATTTGCAGATATGGAAAATAAACAAGATGTTAGCTTTTACAAAAGGAGAGAATATATATTATGCCTCATTGATATCTTTTAGTTCTTGTAATAGCCCACTCTTCTTCTATGTATGATGTATTCCAGAGGAGACTAATTAGATCTTTGAGCAAATAAAAGCAAATGTTAAGTTATCTTGGACATAGTTGAGTCTGATGTGAACTTTATTGCTATGTACATGGAGATGAGCTTCACCTGTCATAATCTCATACATGTTAGCATCCCACTGTAAGGAGGATCATCCCTAAAAATGAGATCTTCATAGCTGAGTCTTTGCTGACGTGTTCAGTTTCAAGTATTTTATTTTATTTTTGTGGCCACTAAGATCTAGAAAATGAAATCTAGTAGGAAATGGCTGTTTATGAGTCAGTGAGTGAGTGCTGTGTAGCAGGGTTGGATGCCAAGGTAAGCCCATGAATTGGGAAAAGAAGACCCTGCCACAGAAGTGGGCAGGCTGGACTGGGGCCTGGCAGGGGAGCAGAGGCCAGTGTGGTGGTGGAGGGAACTTAGGCTGTATGCAGGAGTGTGGACACTGCCTGACTGGTGCCAAGGGCAGGAAGGAGTGAGGCTGTCAGAATTAAGGGCCCTGGATGGGAAATTTGGAACCTTGTTTTGATGGCAACTAAGAGCATGCAGGTTCTTAGGCATGAATGGGAGAGAGTTCAGCAAGTGAAACCGGCCAAAAACAAGGGAAGGAAGCAGAGTGAGCTAGATAGTGAGGAAGCCCCTCTGGAGCAAAAGTGTAACACTGGAAAGGATGGTGAGTCATGCTTCCACCAGACACAAGAAAGCAGTTTGGTTTGAGAAGCTTTCCGTAGAAAGATGTGACCATATCTAGTGACGAATGTAAAGCAGAAATCCACAGACATTTTCTGTAAACTATGAGAGTAAACAAGAAAATAAATCAGGACCAGTCTCCAATCCTTATGTGAGGAGAATTTCAAGAAACTCAAGTGAATGGGTATGGTTACCTATGACCGAAGGATGGTCTTTCCAGCCCCTAAAATAATATGGAATGCATGTGCAGATTAGGTAACATACTCTGGTAACTTTGTAACTAAAATTCCAGTCCACCCAGTGTGAATGGTGGCTTTTAATAACTACCCAACATGGTCCAGTTCACTTGTTCTTACCTTCCTTAAACTCAGGGTAGTCAGCTGGACTTCAGTCTTATAAGTGGTCTGTCTTGTCACTTACATGGTGTAGTTGTGAAAAGTGTCACAAAATAACTTCAAGGAATGCTTTGAAGAAATGAGCTGTTGGGGTAGAAGACAATTCCAGTCTATCTTGGGTTTTACTGCCACACTTGATTCAGCTCAGAAGAGGGGGAACAGAGTAAAAAAGAGTGCAAGTTCCGGAAAAATGGCAACCTACTTGGTAAGGTAGGTGCAAGGCTCTAGTCTCCTGAGTGTCTTGGAGAAAAGGATGTCAAGACAGATCAAGCTTGGAGCAGGAGAGTGAGCATCCTAGGATTCCATGAGATAGGACATTGGGGCTGTAGTCTGCTCAGAGATAGCTGGTTTCTTTCTGTAGACACCTGCTGTGGTGTGCCTTTAAAACAAAGTAAGACTTGGAGAGATGTTTCACTGTTTAAGAGTCCTGGCTGCTCTTCCAGAGGTCCTGAGTTCAATTTCCAGAAACCATGTGGTTGCTCACAACTATCTTCATTGCTTTCCAATTTCCTCTTCTAGTATGGAGACATACATGCAGAGAGAGCACTCATATACATGAAATACATACATAATTAAAATTCAAAAACACCAGGTACGCATGAGAACATCACTCGCAGTACAGTATCTGTGTAACTAGTATTTAACACATGTACTGTTTTCTTATGTAGTGTAAAGATTATAATGATAAGCCTTCCCAATCTTGGGCTAGGGAGATTTCTAATTAAAACTTATATATTTTGTGTTCACTCATGTATCTCAGTGGATACATGCATACCTCATTAGTGAAGTTCCTCATGAGAAGAGGATATCATCAGATCCCCTTAACTTGGAGTGACGAGCAAGTGTAAGCTGTCTGATGTGGGTGCTGTGAACAGAACCAGGCTTCTCTACAGCAGCAGCAGGTGCTAGTAACTGCTAAGCCACCACTCCAGCTCATCAGGCTGAGAATTTAACCCATTTTCATCTATAGATTGGAAGAAAGGATTGAGATTTGCAGAATTCTTACAAGGAAACAAAGTCTAGTATTTCTGTTTTCTTTGTTTAAATTGAATTGGTATCATTGGTATTTTTATTGTTGTCCTGCCTCCTTTATAATTTCAGAGTTTTCCAATGTATGTGTGTGAATGTGGTGTATGTGTGGGTAGTACACGCACTGTACTGTACATACCTTCATGGGCTACAATAGAACACTGGTGTCCTGCTCTCACATTCTGCCTGATTCCCTGAGACAGGCTCTATCACTGAGCCTAGATCTAAACTGTTGGCCATCTAGCCACACCCCCACAGTGTCTGCACCTGCTACACATCAGGGCTACTTGTGTTTGCGTGGCCACACCCAGGCATTTGTTTGGGTACTAGGATCCTGAATTCACATCCTCACGATTACACAGCAAGCAAGCTCGCTCTCTCTCTCTGTTTCTCTCTCTCTCTCCCTCTCTCTCTTTCTTTCTCTCTCTTTCTGTCTTCACACACACACACACACACACACACACATATTGTTAATGGTCATAATAATCAGAATTAATTTATATATACATTCTCAAAAAATGAAACTGAAACTTGAAGAACTGGTAACTTCCTTTGGGAAAGTAAAGTATTTTTTGCTTTTTTCTATTGCCACTCCTCTTGTTCATCAAAAAGACCTTTTATAGAATCAGCTTCTCTCTTTTAATTTTAATGGTTTATTACTTTGAGGGGGATCTTTTACATGTCATGCTGCAGACACAGAGATTGCAGGGCAGTTCTGTGGGTTGATGCTCTGCTCATATCTGTATGTGGGTCCTGAAGAAGGAACCCAAACTGATAGGTTTTCAGGCAAATGCTTTTACCCAATTAGTCTTCTTACCAATCTCTAGTTGGCTTCCTGAAGGATTGTTCTACATTTTCAGATTTTGATTGGGCTTTGAAAAGAACTTGTTTTCTCCAAAGAATCCCCTAGACTGTGTGTGTGATCTTGCCACTTTTTACTGTTCTACTGACCATGGCCTAGATACGGCTAAGTGACTCAGGTTTGACTGTCAGCTTCTACAGCACATGTTGTTCCCTGTTTCTGTTGAAAATACTTCACCTCACTTCACAGATATCTTTCTTTTTAACTCAGTAACTAGGACTAACTATAGAGTAGAAGACTGTCATCCACCTGGAGAAATGGTAGGCATGTAGGTTAATTGGTAGCTTGACTTCTTGCTGCAGGACAATATCTTGGGCAGCTTCCATCCAGGCAATCCCATTATATCCAGGGAGGTGGAACAGTTTTCTCCCCTTCTGTCTTCAAAGAGTACTTTCTGTGTTTCACCACAGCATAGCCTATCTTTCCTCCTCATCTATAAGCCCTCAAAGGCTCCAAGAGCAGTTGCCTGGGTCTTGAACACCATGGACACACTGCTGAGGGACTGAAGGGATTTTGAGCAGAGTGAAGAGCCTTGTGTTCGTAGTTGCTGGGACTGTGACACTAATAAGTGCTTTCTGTATAAGCAAATGAATGTGTGACGGTCAATAAAAATTAGGTGCTCGACCTCATGTGTTATAGGAAGTGTTCCAAGCCTGAGCTCCGCCACTACCGTCTTGTCCTTCGGGGTATACCCTGCCGTAGGAACCAACCTCACAACAAATAATATAGGTGAAACATGGTTGATTGTTTGCTAAGACTTGAGTGTGTGTCTGTGTCTGGCAGTTGGCTTGTCTGTGTGGGGCTTTGCTGATGCACAGAGTTGGAGGCCTCATTGGGCTGAAATTTGATAGTTCCCTTGTTCACCTTTTCTTAAGGCTACTGATGCTATAAAAATTGGAGGTAGCTTTGCTCATTCACACCCAGTATGGTGCAGAAGAATTCAGATGAGAAGCCAGCTGGTTCAGGTCCCCACAGCCTACCAAAGGTTGCCTGGACTCTAGTCAAAGAGCAAGTGAAAAGGGGGAATGGAGGGACAGACCAGAAGAGAGAGTAATCAATGGTAAGATGAAGACTTTGTGTGTAAGCATGGATTGGAGAAATACGGAAATTTCCCTGAAGGTGGAAATGAAGAGAATAAAAGGAGTTGTGGGAAGAAAAATAACCTATAAATTATGCTTAACGAACTTACTGAATAAATATAAATCATAGTTACATAAAATCATTTTATTTCATTATGCTAATGTTGATAAATTTTAATTTTCAGGTGTACGTGCCTAAAGACCTCAAGGCTTTTAAACGCAATAATCAAAAAGCTAATTAATCACTTATGGGCAACTTTGCCAAGCAACTGTAAGAACAGACACAATTAAGAAATAATGCCTTAGCCACAAAGAATAAAAATACATGCCTAGACAGGAAACTTCATTATTTGCCACAAATTGAAATAGAAGGATTTTATTGCTTTTGTTATCTTAACATTTCCATCTGTGTTTTAGGGAAGGTGAAACAAAGTGAGGCACTGGGCCACATGTGTTGTAGGATGTGTTTCAGTTCCCAAACCTGAGCTGCACCCTCCCTCTATTCCTTTGGGGAGTTCTCCACCGCTGGAACTGCACTCATAAAAATAGGAATTGTCCAGTAAGACGGGATTGGCTAAGGCGGAGTCATTTCAGAGGCCTGTGTCCCAAGGTTGCTGTCTGTCTGTCTGTCTTCCTTATTAAATCTGTACTCCCTGGTCTTTTCAGACTATCGAGACTTTGTTCATACATATTAATTTTTACTGTTTCTAGGTCCTCAAAATATAAAAGTAGGATAAGCAGGGCTGCCATTACCTCAAGTGCCGACTGAGAGCCAAAAATAAACTAGGACTAGGTCAGGGCCAGATATCACGTGACCAAGTCAGGTCATGTGGCTCATCAGTCAGATCCTTTGCAGCTATTGGTTAAACAACATTTGGAAAACCAAGCGCTCAGTTCTGTCACAGGGGAAAGTAACTATAGACTGTTAACACTCTTCAGTTTTAATAGTAAAAAGCCAACAAACTGAAAAGTGAAAAGTGGTGGGTGGGGAGCTGAATTGTTTTCATAAATGAAAGGCCCATGCAGCTAGATCAGAAGCAGGGAGATGCTAGAGTTCACTTCGGGTCCCTTCACACCTAAGGTAGCTCACAGTCTATGATTTTGTGCTATCCTTAAATTGTTGCAGTCAATTTCAAAGGAATTAAATGTGAAGTGAAACAAGAACACACCTTCTTCTTGGCTCCCCAGAAGTCATTTATGCTGATTATACCTCTTATGACCTGCTCATTCCCATTTCTGAAGGGAAATGGCAAATAACTTGGGGCTTGTTCATGAAGAAGCAGATCACTGCCTGGTACCCATTGTCTCTTCAGCTGATGGTGTCCATCCATTTGTTCATTTCTTCTCCTGTTCATTCTCAAGACAAGACTTGGTACTTCCTTGGGGACAGATACTGTGCAGGGGATTTCAGAAGTAGATGTAAGGAACACATAACGGCAGACAAAGATGGCCAAGCAAGGCACTTAGCAAATGTGTTGCCTGTTTGTTTGTTTGTTTGTTTGTTTGTTATTAAAGAATGAATACCTCCATTTGTTCATTTTCTTCAGCAGCAAATAAGAGTTCAACAGTAGTAGCCAGTAGGGGGCATAGTAGGCATCAGTGTTGGGCATAGAAGTAGCACACATGCGGGGAGACTGCAGAGATGTGTATGGGAGGGACTTTACATGGGAAGGTTCAGAAGCTGAGGGAAGGTAGCCAGGTCCGACATCAGTCCTGCTAGGGCTCTCCCTGGCCTGACTCATTGCTATCCTCCAGCTTTCATTCTCTAGTTGTAGTTATGGAAATAGGTTTCCCAAGTGCAGGTACTGGAGTCTCAGAAGTCAGAGATTATGGGAATATTTGCCAGAAAAGGATGAAGATTAGTAGGCTACTGCCGTGGAGCTAGGCTCAAAAGACAGGTCAGAATGAGGTAGAACAAAAGATTCATTTCTATGGGAGGGAACAGAATATAGAAGTTCTGTACAGGCTAGGGTGTACAGTGACTTTATTAGCTAAGGCTCGGACTCAGGAAAGGAGCAGAGTTCTTCCATATGCTTTCATTTCTCACCCAGAGCAAGTGGTGCCTGCCTCAGAGGAGGGTTTCCATTTGTAGTATTAAGTGACTATCAGATAGCATAAAGCAAGCAGTTAATGGGAATTTGTCTTACTCTAGAAGGCCATGGAAGAACATCCCAGGAAGGGCCATTTAGCCATGGGTTGAAGGATGACTTAGTATTAGCCAAGGAAGATATAATGTGTTCATTTGTGATTAAAATGCTACCTGTGGTGCTCCTGCATTCTTGTTCTTGGTGCCACCTCCCCCAACCTCTTCCTGGCTTTTCCTCTAGGCCTTCTATTCCAGAACCTCTTCTGCATCTAGGGAGGCAGTAGGCTGAGACTGTCATAGAAACTGCTGTTTATTACCCAGTTGTGTTGACTAGTCTCTTTTGCAGACCTCAGGCCCAGAAAATGAACACTAAGTCTTTGGGTAAGTCCTTGTCCTTGTTCCAGAGACCTGTTGGGGTTTTAGAGTACAGCAGGGTTTATGTGTTATTACACATTCTAAATATTCAAAACTAATTGTTTTTTTAGATTAAAAAAAATGTTTACTGTCTGGAGAGATGACTCAGTAGTTAGGAGCACTTACAGCTCTTACAGAGGCCCCAAGTCTGGATCTCACCACCCACATGGCTCACAACCACCTATAACTGAAGTTCCAGAAAGTCTGATGGCATTTTCTAACCTCCACAGTACCAGAAACACACAGGGTACACATACCTACATACATGCAGCCAAAACATGCAGCCATGTACATAAAATAACATTTTAAAGCATGTTTAATAGTCAGGGTAATGCACTGTTGCTTCCCTTCATGTGCTTACCTGCATGTTCTCATGGTACACACAAGGTTTAAGAGTGTGTATAGAAAAATGTAAAATACATCGGTAGAAAACAGAAAATGAAATTGCAAATTGGGACAGGCAAAAATAAAAGAGAAAGGGAATCTAGGAATGTCCCAGGTGTACTGTGACTTTAAAATAATTCTGTGTCTTGCAAATTTGCAAACTATTCAGCCAAACCCACATGTAAATGAAGCACAAGTAATCTGCGGACCATCCAGTCAAATCGCATGGCTTACTGTGAGATTCTTTCAACCACGTGCAGTATTTAATGGAAAGAAATGCATGCCAGAGTAACAGTTTGCAGAAAAAGGCAAGTTTTGTTCTTCTCAGATGTGGGTAGCTGAGTCCGATACTGTAATAGTAACTGGGGATAGCATAGTTTTATCAGTTGTTAAGAGAGACTTGGTGGCACTGAAACTCTAAACATATATGGAAATTTGCTGTAAATGTGTTAAAGTATGAATTTTAAATATGGAAATTCTGGGCTTAGAGAATCCCCTTCCAGTTGGATAAAAGTTTTCTTGCTGTAATACAAAGGAAAGCCATTTTCAGTTTGCACTGTCACTTGCTGTGAGCAACTGTACTTGACACCACCTTCAGCTCCTCCCAAATGTTCCAGCACAGATGAGTATCAGCATGCCTTTGGGGACAGTCACCATAGGCGCTCGGTACATCACTGTCCATTCCCCTGTGTTGTAACATAAGTGGAAATGAAATAATTTGCAAAGTACAAAATGTAAAGAAATATGTTTACCTAGCTGTAGTACTAATAATAGTAACTTTTTTTGTTATAACATATGTGGTGCCATTCAGGATGCAAGTGATAAACAATAAGAAAGAGGTACTGAAGAGGGGACTGGTGAAGCCTATTCAGGAATCTCTCATGGAATGATATCCCCAAGTGCAAAGAAAGCCATTGTGCCCAAACCAGACCATGGCATGATGTTGCCATTGCTTGGGAGAGTGCCCATGTTCCAAGTGACTGATGATAAAGCCACATTCAACATTTGATTTTTGTCTTTTTCTACATTCATAACTTTGTGAATTTATTTACGTTTTACACATCTGTAGCATTTTAAATTTAATGTATAATTTAGCACAGCATTTAAAATAAATAATAGTAACACAGTATCAGTACAGTAGATTTGTATTCAGTAGCTCAAGTGGTATTAATTACATTTGGCACAGCATTGGACTTGGAGATGCACAGCCTTATGTATGTAATTTAGTCTGCTGTCTGTGTTAGTCTAGGTAATTAAGCAGGAGCTGCTGTGGCAGGAAAGAAACAAACTCTCAGAATCCCAGTCACTTAGCACAACAAATGCATATGCCCTGCTCTTGGAAATGCTAGATGAGTCAGCAGGGACCAATGGGTAGCTCAGCAGTAGAGCAGGCCTGTTTCACACTGTCACAGCTCCATCCAGTCAGCTCCTAGGTCTGACTTCAGGGAAGTCTTCAATGGCATAGAAGTGCCTCACACCACAAGAGACACATGTCCCTTCACACCTATTTCCTGGGCTAGAACTACTAACATGATTCTAGGAGGATCTAAGAATGTAGCACCGTGAACTTTGGCTGAAAAGAATGTTCTATGCCTTGCCATCTTAAAATGGGCTGGAAAACAAGATTCAGTAGTATGGATGTTTTCAAATTTTTAAGTGTTATTTGGTTAAGATAGGTAGTTAATGCAGCCATATCAACCAGTTAGTGTGATAGAAGCCTTAACTGACTAGACACCTGCCCATGGTGCTATTATTACATGTGCACTAAATTTGTATTCATCCTTTAAAATTTTTTTTTTTACCTATTTTCTCTTTATTTTTAAGGTAGATCAGATGGAGAGCTTAAACCTCCAGAATTTAAATCTATTTATTGTATTCAAGCTATGATTATAGGTACAATATTATCACAGGTATGTAACTGAAAGAGAGCATTCTGTTATACATTCTGCATGCTTAGAGTACAACTTCAGATTTTTAAATTAACCATTGATATATAACATGTTTATTTAGGAGTGGTACATGTGTCTTTCTGTTTCTATTAAATCCAAAATAGATTCACTTACCTGCTTCTGTGTACAGGCTTTTACAAGAAGCCTGATGTATAAATATGAACAGATTTGATAAGACTTCATTCTGGAGAAGCTAGAATTGGGGTGTTAGAGACAGAAGTCTAGACAGACCCATGCTTGGTCAAATACTATCTTGGTGTTCTAGATGAGGATGGATGGAGTGTGGGCCAGGGAAGTAGGAAGCATTGCCTGAGCTAAATCTCTAAGAGTGATTATGAGTCTGTCTGGCGAGGAAAGCTGAGGCCTATAGGAGCTTGGTGTTTGCTGGTGTTTAAAATGCCGTGCCCAGCCTCAGAGCATTGGTCACATCGCTGCTGATCTCTTCTATGTGGCTAGTGAACAGACATGGAGAGTTTTATAGGGGTTGTTCCTCAGCCATTTGCTCTCTACCTATTTAAAGTGGAGAATGTACAGGGTCAGAATTTTGAAGTTTGTCCATCTAGTGGATAATGGGAATACTGGCCTGAATCTGGACTTGGCATTTGAAGAAAAATGTCACTCTTGAGGTTCAGTCTTTGGTTATTGGTATGTGGTTGTGTTATAACCAAAATTTGCATTTGGTAGAAACAATAACTTGATAGGACTTAATGTATATTCAGAGTACTTTAGAGTATATGAGTCTGTGATGTTCAGGGAGGAGATCAGAGCAGGGCAGCCTGGAACTAACTGTTCTACCCACAGAAGGGATTTACATGATTACAAAGAAGGAATATGGTTTAAAATATAGAAAATAGGAGTGGTTGTCTGAGGAAGGTCCATACTCAAGGAAAAGCCAGAAATAAATATGCTAATGTATATGACTATGATGGAACCCATCAAAGATTGCTAATTTCCAGTGTAATTTATTAAAATATAGTATATCTACAAATAGTCATTTAAGTGTTTTTTCACCAGGTAAAGAAATGTGTTTTTATAATTATCTGATAATTTTAATACTCATTTACAGGTCACAATTCCTAATAAAACTATTCTTAATTATTTACTATTACTAAGAAAACTAATTCCTAATAATATGTAAGAGTTTCTGGAATAATATTGAATTTTGTAGTAGATGTTTTATCAGCAGTTGGAATTTTTCTCAATGTTGCAAAGATTTTTGAATTAGTAAGGGTTAATATAATACTTGGAGTGATTTGTGGGATAATTTTTGTACCAAAGCAGAATGTCTACTTTATGGTAAAATTTAACATCTTAAATGTAATGCTTGAGATTACATTGCACACATCAAAAATCATGAGAAGTTGCATCCAAAAGCTACGAGCGGATGGTGGACAGGCTCTTGCCTTGAATAAATAAAGCATTGCTAGTGTGTTGTGTTATCTTCTTTTCTCAGTGGTGTGTCAGCACACCCGACCAAAGCATATTACAGGCACAAGGATTGGAGTTAGGGATTTTCATATCTGGGAAGGGCAAGAAGCAAAGGACAGGGCACACTAGTGTTCCTTTTTTCTCTCTTCAGTCAGTCTAGGACCCCAGTCCATAGAGTGTGGCTGTTTATAATCATTGTGGGTCTTCCTTTTTCAGTTAAACCTTTCTGGAAATAATCTTGGACATGCTCAGAGTTATGACTTCTAAGTTATTTCAAATCTGGTCAAGTTGACAATGAAGATTATTGTCTTTCCTCCCAGTTATTTATTTTATGTGTGTGGATGTTTTGTCTTCATGTGTGTCTGTACACCACATGGGTGCTTGGTGCCTGCAAAGTTCAGAAAAGAGGGCATTGGTTCCTCTATAGACTGGAATTACAGATAGTTACAAGGACCATGTAGGTGATGGGAATTGAACCTGGCTCTTTTGGAAGAACAGTTATTGTTCTTTACTTTTGTACCATCTTTCTAGTCTATGATTAGAGAGTTTTAAACAAATTTGTTACTTTAAGAAAGGGGTCCTGGCTAGACATGGTGGTACATGCCTTTAGTCCCAGAATTTGGAAAGTGAGGCTATTACATCACTCCATTCCTCCCCTAAATCTTTTGAGATCAACACCCTCTCCAACACATAAAACTTAGCATCTTTTACCCATCTTAAATAACCCACCAAATCCAATTTGTACTGCCCATGTGCTCTTGGGGTTAGGGCCATCCACTAAAGTATGATCAGCCAATCAAAGGCCACAAACTTAAAGAAAAATGATTCTTCCTCCTTCAGAAGCCATCAACTGTCAATAGCTTTTCTGCTAAGGGTTGAAACTCATGAGCCCCACTTCCTTCCAAGCTGGAATGCTGACTGGCTTGATCTTGTGTGCATGTGAGTTCATGACAGCAGTAGTTCCGTCATGTTCTGAAGACACTGTTTTACTCCAGTTCTTCTCAACTTCTGATTCTTAGATCTTTCCACCCTCTTTTCTATATCAGTATGGAACTCACCTTTCCTTCCTTCCTTCCTTCCTTCCTTCCTTCCTTCCTTCCTTCCTCCCTCCCTCCCTCCCTCCCTCCCTCCCTCCCTTCCTTCCCTTTATGTTTTGGTGGTGGGTAAGATCCTGCCCAACTAAGCTTGCAGATGGTGAAAGGACAGTCTAAGGAATTTCCTACTCTTGAAACAACAAGCAAATCTATCACTAATGTGATTCAGGGGGCCCAGTGTTTACCTTGAATGGTAGCTAAACTTGTCAGTGTCTTCCATGTGGTGCTGCCTTTAGAGTTATGAAAGATGTAAATATGAAACTAGTAAGGAGGTTGTCGAATATTCTCCCATAGCTCAGGGGAGCTGCTGAGACCAGGCAGATGTTAGGGGAGTCCTTTCATGGAGATTCTGAGAGGCCTTTGAGTGAAGCAATGAAAGTAAAACCTGGCTTGTATTGTTGGAGATTCTACATCTGTGTATATCTGCCAAAGGGAGCTCTACATGGGGAGTGGAACCAACCAGAGAACAGATGGTATCTTTTAGACAACAAAGATAGGAAGAGCCATTTAAGCACTTTGACATCAGACATGGACCTAGCAGATTTGAAGTTTAATCTTCCTTTGATCCAATATTTTCTCACTATCCCTGATTCCTCCCTTTTGGCATGGTAATGTATATTCAGAATCATTGTAAATTGAAAGTCTGCAACTTGCTTATTTAGTTTACAGGGGTTACAATAGAGATTTTTTTGAGTCTTAGAAGAGACTTGAACTTTGAATTTTTAGTAAATATTGAGACTGCAAAACTATGGAAACTTCTCAATTTGGTTTAAATGCATTTTTCATTGTGATTTGGCCATGATGCTGTCTAGGGCCAGGGAAAGGAGCGAGGCTGTTTGAGTGAAAATGACTCATTGTTTTAATACTTGGTCCCTAGCTGGTTGAACTTCTTGGGAAAGCTTAGGAGGAAGTGTGTTGCAGGGAGTACGTTTTGAATTTTTAAGTCTCATGCGACTAGTTCCAGTGCCTCCTGCTTGTGGTTGGAGATTATAGCTCTCAGCTGTTTTTGCCTCCTTGCCTTTGCTCGCCATCATGGACTCTTAATCGCCTGAAACAAAGAGTTTTTAGTAAGTTGCCTTGGTCATAGTTTCTTATCACAGCAATAGAAAAGTAACTACATACAAATATGATATTTTTCAAATGGTCATGATTTTAATAGTTAAACCCAGGAAAGCCTAGTTATGAAATGGAAGGAATGCTGCTAGTTTCTCCAGTCATAATTCCCCACAAAGTCAAGAAGGAAGATATTCTAAGCAAAGACCAGTTCTGTATTCCAAGACTTCCTTTTGTTTTCTCAATAGTAAGCCTCCGAGTCTAGTACTCATTGCAATAGTAATGTATGAAAGTAAATAACATTTCCTTGTATTACCAGATTTTATTGTCTGGTTGTCCAAGTACCAATGTAGTGTTTCTTCCACTGAATCACATTGGATGGGCCCAGGCGTGGTCTTAATGCTGAACTGTGTTGAAAAGTGGATGGTGAGGCTCTATCCAGTGTTGCTTTGAGTACACAAAATGGATGACTGGTAGTTCTGTTCAAGTTCTGCCTGTTAATGTTCTTTGGTGATGTTCTTAAAATTGCTGTCCAATTCTGACCTGGAGAGTTCCCACAGTGCTAGGCTAGCAGGTTTTGAGAAAGTTGTCACTTGTTTTCTCTCTTGATCCCAGGCACTATTGTGTCAGATTCCTGCTTGACTCTTAGGTGGCCAAACCTCAGTATCAGAAATCCAGTTCAAAGATACTATGTTAGGTTGATTTCTTCAAGATTTTTCAACAATCTATTTTGAGAGAGTGGGATGTCTGGGGTGCCTCTCTCTCTCTCTCTCTCTCTCTCTGTGTGTGTGTGTGTGTGTGTGTGTGTGTGTGTGTGTGTCTTTGTGTGTGTAAAGTTGTCAGAGGACAACTTGCAGGAGTTGATTCCATCCTTCCTCTACCATGTGGGTTACAGGCATCCAACTCAGGCAATCAAACTTAGCTTTTACGATCTTGCTGGACCATGAGGGTATGTGTTTGTTTGTTTAAGCTATGTGTGTAGGTTTCATCTGTAATCTCACTACTGGGAATGTGGGAATGCTGATGCAGGAGGATTAACAGGAGTTTGGTGTGTAGGCCAGCCTGGGCTAATGAACTAGGCCCTTTCTCAAAATGGGAAGCAAACAAACTCACTAACATTGAATGTTAGGACTATGAGAAGTGAAAGCAGGCATCTTGAGAAGAAGCCATGGTTATAGCTGTTGTACTAATAGTCACACTTGTCTGTACACTTTTTATTTCTCAGGGTGTAAGGGAAGTGACCAGTCCTACCCTATATCCCTTTACACTATATGCTTTTTAAAAATTTTGTTAAGAAAAATGTGAATTATTTCCCAAAATACAAAGAACAACACCATGTATACTCATTGGACATTACCAGCTTCTGAGAATGTGTAACAGATAGAACTGCAGCCTCCTGCATTCCCTTCCTTACCCTGGCAGTAATAGATGTATGTCTACCTTCTTGCTTACATTTTTCATTGTCACATTGAATTTTTTGTCAATCCTGTTGAGTAAAAAAAATGATGGAGCTATATTTTTCAAATTACCCTTGGAGTTTCTGAGAATAGATAGCACATGGAAGTAAGTTTTCAAAGAAATACAGTCCCCAAAGAAGTAAAATATCGATTTAAATTCATTATAAATTTATTACAATAGAAAACGGGAGCATATCAACATGTACACATGTTAGTGAATTGGAATATTTGGACGTCTTGTTCGATTTTTTTGGCCGCTGAATGAGGCCAACCCTCATCAGCTACCCTCAAAGGAATCAGAGTCAGACTTCTTTTGACAAACATAATTTACCATCAGGAGCTACCCTTGTTCTTGCCTCACTCTAGATAAAGCCAGAGATGGACTCTGGTTATTGGAAGCTTTTCCAAATACATACAAGAGTTCTCAGAATCCTTTCTAGTTCCTGTGTGACATTCTAGTTTTCTCTTTCACTTGATCTCTTTTGTAATTTTCAAGATATTAGTCTGAAGTGTTCATGTTCCAGTGGCCAAAAGAAACTCCCAAGGTTTCTTTTGAGCTTTTATTTTTTTCTAAGATTTGGGTTTGGGTGACAACATGCAGTGGGAAGATCTGTTTACACTGAGTAACCTTTGGTATCTGGAATAACATTTGATAGTTGACAGTGACAGTGAGAAGCCATGTTCAATGTGTTGTAGAAGCCTCGCCTACTGGAACAAAACCGAACAAAATGTGGATTCCCTACAGCCTATGATCTCATGAATGGAGAAGCAAAAAATCTGCGTCCCTCTGGTACCCTAGTGTTCCTTGTGTGGTGTTTCTATAGGTCCTATAATTACTATGGAGCAAAACCACACCACATTTCCGTTTATTTTTACCCTGAACAGAAAAACACTGCCAGAACCAAGAATTAAAAGTTTGAAAAACATTCCCGAAAAGCGTTCCTGGCTCTTCTGACCAAGACCTGAGGATTCTAGGTGGCAAAGAGTTAACTAAAATTCTGATATAGCCAAGGATGGCTTGTCAGTCTTTTTTTATAGAAACTTCTGGAAACCATGATTCAACAGCCCCTCTGGGTATCTGTTTCACTGCGTTGTTCTTTAGACTTTCAGGCATTTCATTTCATATATTTTAGTCAAATGCTTACTAAGTGCTGTTTAGCAATGTCGTCTTCTTCATAACTATTTATAAGTGGTTCTGTTTATGTAAATCTCCTCTGAAGCCTAAGTAAAAAGCTTATACTGAGTTATCAGAATTATTTATAAAGAATAAAATGGAGATATTAAGAATGTGGTACCATTCTGAGGCTATGCCACCCTTCGGTGACTCTAGATTCCTTCCTCCATTCACCAGAATCTTAAGCCTGATTGACAGTCAGGATAGGTTAAGCCATTGTTGCACTAACAGCATACTGTAAATCTCAATAACTTAATTCACTGACTGTTTTACTTTTCCCTCATTGTGGAGTATCCCATTATGGTCATAACATCTAGAGCATGTGACCCCAAAGGTCCCTACAGCAAGGGACAAGGGAACTGACTGTAAGCTCCGCCTTCTTTTGTTTCTGGGAAGGAGAGTGCAGTGAGGTGTGCCTTTCAAGTACCATGTACTCTAACTGTTGGTGTTGGTGTCACTTCATCATGCTACTTGGTAAAAGGAAACAATTGGCTCTGTGTTCCACAGAGGACATTTTACTGATATGTGCCTGCTTAACACATATTATTACCGAAGTTTTATGTGCTCAGATTGACGGAAGTGTGGTTTTTGGCTTTGCCAACTGATATCTTATTTTTATGCAGTTCTATTCCAATGTCCTTTTAAGTTCCCCTCCATCTGTTTTCCTTCTTATATTCAATATCCATGGCTAAAAGATATGTTGGATTTGTTTGGAAAGAATGACTTGGCAAAATGGATGAAATTTTAAGATTTAACACTGGAAGAAATGGGAATAGAACCAGAAAATTAGGGCCCATTAACTCATGATACTCTACTTTCTTTTTCTTTTCCTTCCTGTCTACTCAGTTTACCAACGTGCTGCTCTACTTAGTACCATAAACTGTTAGCCAGAAAAACGACAGGGCAAGGTGGGGATAGAGAAAACAGGAAGGAAGAGGGAAGGAAGTCAGTGGGGCCTTTTGAGGTAGTGAGGAGGAAGGGCAGGTACAGCTGCCTGCAGTGTAGATTTACTTTCTATCTGGAGCCCATGAAGCCACAACGCATGCAACTCGTTAATGCAGCAGAGACACAGCCTTCAGGCCCTGGGATGGCCCTTTGCTGCACTGTTGGTCTTGAGAATTTTCTAACCAGGATCTGATTTTGCCCTACTTCCTCTTGTGGACAGCCACTTTGCTTTCTGAGGACATAGAGCAAAGGACTTAGTAAGACTTCCCAGGAGGGCATTTGGCAAAGAGCACTGAGTGTTTAGCTTTCACTCCTCTAGCATGGAGGTGAGGATGAGCTCACCAGTTCCACCTTCTCACAGTCAGTTGCTGGCGTTTAGATCTTGAATGTCCTACAAAGGCATGCACTAAAGGCTTGTTCCCTAGGGCTCATTTTTGGGACATGGCAACGCTTTGAGACAAATAGGTGGCCTGTAGGTAGTCACTGAGAATATATCCTTGAAGAGGACCGTGGAATTCCTGCCTCTTTTTTTTTTTTTCTTAGACATGGAGAAGCAGTTTTATACTGCTGCACTCTCAGAGGCATATATGATAACAGACTTAAACCTCAAAAACTGTGAGCCAAAATGACCCTTCCATGTATGTTATATGTGGTACTTTGTTGTGGTGTTGGAAACCTAACACATAGATGCCCCCAGTGTCCGTTTCCTAGACTGGGGGACTTCTGCTGATGCTAGCAAGTGTCCCATTTAACACTCCTTTCTGTAATCCTGTTTCTGAAATGGGAGTAGTGCCTACAAAAGGCAATGTTGGACACCCCATCAGATAGTACACAAAGAGAGATCACATGAGAAAGGGCGTCCAAAGTGCGTAGGTAGTGTATGGCCAGGGCGAAAATGTTCCTACAGAAGAGAGGTATCCGGAGGACACTGAGCTCTTCACACAGACTTGTGGTCAGACCTGTTATTTCCTGGGAAGAAGGCACTACAGAGAGTTCTAGGTTCTCTTAATCTACACATAGGATTCTGTGTGAGCATGAGAATAGTTACGAGTGTGAATTGTTTGCCTGCAAAAAAAGCCTGAGACTAACAGGTTTTGTGACTATTGCTAAATGCTGTGTTCCTAGCTTCCCAAAATTGCTTCATGGTCATCACCAGGCACTTCTAAGGTTCTTCCTTTCTAACACACCGTGACCTAACAGTTTTTATCTGACCTGTCTCAGTTTCTAAAATGTTATTATTTCATATTGACACAAAATGCAGTCGTACAGGATGTAGTCTTTAGAGATTGGCTTTCTTTATTCAGTGTAATTCCCTGGAGATTCGCGGGGACTGATGTATCCACTCCTTGTACAGTATTATGTGTGCCATGATGAATACGTATCACAGCTGTTCTGATCATGCACTTGTTGAAGCTCATCTGTCACTTGCATGAGGCCTGTGATTCATACGTGGGTTTGCCTTCTAGGGGTTATTTGACTTTTTCTTAATTTTATGTCAAATTCTTTAACTAAAAAGTATTGGTTAATATATGCAAAATGTTATTAGACAAAGGTTTTTTGGTCTAATTTTAATACTGTTTGTTACTGTTGTTTTGGTGAAGTTCCCTGTATTTTTAGAATTTGTTATAAATAGTTGCACATAGCTGTGTGGACCAAGCCCTAAAAACCTCATGATGATGCTGTTCATGATCCTCCTTGGAGACCCTAATCCCTTGTGTTTTAAGAGGATGTGCCGTCTGATGATGCAGAGTACAAAGTAAACTGGCTCAGTGTTGATGAGCAGAGCTGAAACCAGAGAGGAAAGACTGAAATGAGGCACATTCATACAGTTCTCCTCAAGATATGTGGGATGGATAGTTTCAAGCTGTTAGCTTTTTTCTCAGGAATGTCATGTTTTGATAATTAGCACGATTCCAGTCAGAGACTTATAGAGGCCTCTGGATTTTGTGTTGGGGCTGACATGAAAGGACACCTTTTCTCTTGCTGTAGATAACAGATGGTCTAACAAATATGTAACTCAGTACATTTTCCGAGTTCTGGAGCAAACCCAGGGAGGAAACAGTTTTCATAAGATCTTCCTATTGATTTGTTTTCTGTAGGGAAAGGTCAACAAATATTTCTTCAGCAACGGAACAGCACAATTAATACCTGTCCAATAACATTCAGTGATCCGATCGAGCATTTCCTGTATTGACAAGTGAGACTGATGCCTGGGGTGACAGCTGCAGCCAGTAGGGAGACGAGATCACAATGGGCTTTGCTTTGCAGCTCCTCCTACTGTTCCTGGAAGGCAGGCCTTGCTTCTCACTTACTTCTCCGTCGGGAGTGGGATGCAGTTTGATATTTTTTTTTTAAGGTTTGTTTTTAAATGTCATCTTTTAATTATATTTTGGATAATGATGAAGAGATATGCAATTTGGTTATGAGTATAAATCTTAAAAGGCTCAGTGACTCCTTTATCTGATGCTTAGAACAAACTCCCACTAGTAAAGAGTGTCTCATTAATTGTCAATGCCTGGGAATTATGGAATTAGAACAGCTGACATACCTTTCATCATTCATAGACTTAAGTGACAGTGGCATTACTTACTCTAAATTAAGTTCCTTTCCTCAATAAAAAAAAAAAAAATTACAACAATGTCACAAGAAATAGAACACAGTTAACTTTTCTTTTGGAGGGCTATTTTTCTAGTGCAGAGATAAAAACTATCCTTTCCTCTTTGCATAGAGAGATAAGACATCTAATTTAATACTTTAGAAATTGTAGCTGTGGGTTAAAATGTTTAAAATGGGCATTAATATGTTTTCATGTCTTCCACACTCATAAAAACATACAACATTCTTTTTTTAATTTTTATTGGTTATTTCATTTATTTACATTTCAAATGTTAACCCCCTTACCAGTTTCCTTTCCACAAACCCCTTATCTCTCTGCCTCCCCCTGCCTCTATGAGCGTGCTCCCCCACCCACCCACTGCTGCCTCAGCGCCCTAGCATTCCCCTATGCTGGGTCATTGAACCTCCACAGGACCTAGGGACTTCCCTCCCAGTGATACCTGATAAGGCTGCATATCCAGCTGGAGCTATGGGTCCTGTCCTCCCCCCACTCCCTGTGTGTACTCTCTGGTTGTGGTTTAGTCTCTGGGAGCTCTGAAAGGGAGGGTGTTCTGGTTGGTTGATATTGTTCTTTCTGTGGGGTTGCAAACCCCTTGAGCTTGTTCAGTTCTTGCCCAAAATCCTCCACTGGGGTCCAGTACATCTGTATTGGTCAGGCTCTGGCAGAGCCTCTCGGGGGACAGCTATATCAGGCTCCGGTCAGCAAGCTCTTCTTGGTATCAGCAATAGTGTCTGGGTTGGTGTCTAAAGATAGGATGGCTCCCTAGGTGGGTCATACTCTGGGTGGCCTTTCCTTCAGTCTTTTCTCCACTCTTTAGATTTCCCTGCATTTCCTTTGGACAGGAGGAATTTTGGATTAATATTTTTGAGGTGGGTAGATGACCTCATCCCTCACCTGGCGGCTAGGACTTTCTTCTTAATATGTACATGATGTGACTGTGTTACATATATGTGTATATAACATACATGTATGTGGGAATGTGTGCGACTCCCCCAAGTGTGAACTGATGCTTGTGCTAAGTGGCAGCAGAGCAATAAATGGCTTCTGTCTCTAGAAAGACAATGTTTACCTGCTGTCCAAGACAGGGCTCCTCGAATCCAAGGGTCCTCGTCATTTATGCTCAGGGGATTCTTGACCCTCCTTCCACTTCTGCTCTGTGTCTTGAAAGACTTGTTTATAATATGGTGAACGCACTGACCTTTGCTCAGTTTTCTGCCTGTGGCCTTGTTTTGGAAACTGTTGTTAATAAGGGAATCTAGTGATGCATTTGATGTGAGTGGAGGCGTTTCCCAGCGTGGGCAAGTGTGCCCGATGCTTTGGAATGTTTTCTCAAACACCTTTTATGGGTATGACTCACCTTGTTAAAGATTCCATATTTAATGGAAAGTAAGAAGTCATGATCTCCTTAGTTCATGTCAAGTAGTGCTCAGTTTCTTTAGTACTTAATTATCTGCATTTAGTTTAAGCAATTTAAAACAAAACACAATAAGTAATAACATGAAAACTACCTCATGTAGATGTGGTAGTTCATCCCTGTAATTCTAATACTTGGGAGGTTGAGGCAGGATGGTTTCTGGGAATTGGAGAACAGCTTGGGTTACATAGTTTCAGGATAGCCTACACTGTCTCAAAATGATGGTCTAGGGATCTGCCTTAATTTGTACAGTGCTTGGCTAGCATGTCGAGGCTCGGGATTTGGTAGCTAGAACCACATAAAACCAGGCATGGTGGCCATTCCTATAATCCCAGTAAAGGCAAGCTAGAAATAGGTATATCAGAAGTTTTCAAGTCATCCTTGGCTATACAGTTTGAGGCTAGCGTAAACTACATGAGACCATGTCTCAAAACAAAACAAACAAAAGCCAACCTTCACTTCAGCATTCAGTTGGGGAGATAAGAGTTCAGTGTCAACTTGGGCTACTTAGTGAGACCTTTGACATAAACAAACAAATAAGAACAGCAAATAAATCACAATTTCTATATAAAAATGGGAGATACTATTTTCAGTATCAAACTATGTGGTGGTTAAACAGAGCTATTAAAATATGATGAGGCTGACTTTTGCTGTAAGATAACTTGCTGGCAACATGTTACTTTTGAAAACATTTAATTTTCTTTTAAAATCTAGGGTTTTACAATGAAATTGAGGGAAATACACTGAAAATCGAACCTTCTGCACTTGAGGATAGTCTGAGGGGGACATAAGAAGTAGAAATATGAGCTCTTGTTTAGTGACTTGATTATTACTGTGTTTAACCTTTAATTATTTTTAAAAAATAGCAGAGAGAGGTATGGTGTGCGATACTCCCATGAGGTTTAAAGCTCTGAAGTTTCCTGCCCTGTGCTGTGTCCCTTTGGCCAGCTTGGCCCCAGGCCACACTTCTGCCTCCATTTGCCTGCCTTATTTTGCTTCTGGTTGGCAATCTTACCTTCAACACCTGCAGTCATTTAAGAAGATTGCTGAAGTCCGTTTCCAAATAGACTTGTTCAGACTATTTTAAAGTAACTCCCCCTTTGTCTGCAGCCACACAGAACCTCATTTTTAGCACTCACAGAGCTTATGGCTCCTTGTCTCTTTGCTTTGAAAGCATGTATTCCTTGGTGACAGACATGAGCTCTCATGTTTTATGCTCCTTGGTTCACTTTCTAGATCTGGCACATACACACTGTTGGCTGACTGACCCCAGTGCCACCTCTCCTTGGAGACATTTTCCATTTGAACTTAGGGAAACCAGGTTGCCATGTTTCTTTCACCCCTTAAAGCTCAGTGGCCTAGCAACCCAGCTCGAGGGGATGGCTTTTTGGAAGTAGGGTGTATTAGGCAAGCTTTCTTTCTCTCTGCAGCACCACGTAATTAAAGCATTGATCATAGCAGGGTGGGACAAGAAGTTAAAAGGAGCCAAGAATCATTATGGCATTCTTGAGCTGTTTTACCAAACCAGGAAATGGCCACCTTCAGAACCCTTCTTGTAGAAGTCACGTGTCTATGATGTATTTAATTTTCAGTTGGATTTTCTACTTCTTAGGAACAGATCATTGTATAACCATGGGCAAATTAGTTAAACTCTTTAAACTTTGATTTTCTCATTAATAAATAGAGCTGGTAATAGTCACTTTACATAGTGATATGAGATTTAATGAGATCTTATCATACCAAGTAATTGTTTATTCTTTTTTTTTCTTATTTTATTTGACATTTCTAATCAGAAAGCATCTACCATATTGTTTTTTTAATAAAAACAAGTCATAATAAATATCCCCTGAAAGAATAAATGACAATTACCATAAAGCATTTACATATACTTTATATGTTAAGATACTGTAGCTTGTCCTTCTACAGACTTGCTAATGATTAAGTTGATATTCTTTTTCCATTCCTTATATATGGCTTGATCCTATACCTGGCTTTAGTCAATCAGGTCAATAGCAAAAAGGACAGAGTGTTTGCATACCCAACCTTGATGCAAGTAGACCCTTGCAACCATATGTTCATCCACCCAAACTGGTTTACCAGATGATATAAGAAGAATACAGTTCCCCAGCAGTAGGTAGCCTACACCAGTATGTGAGTGAGTCTAGCCTGCATGTGTGCTTAAGTGAACCCAGTAAGGACTAGAAGAACCCAGGATCAACCAATCTGAACTACAAGTTGTGGGAGGGTTTTGTTTTTTGGTTTTTGGTTTTTGGGTTTTTTGTTTGTTTGTTTGTTTGTTTGTTTTTGTTTTTGTTTTTGTTTTTTTTTGCAGAAAACTAAATGCTAGAAATAATAGCCTGGGGTTAGGGTGGGCAGTCTCAGCTTGATGCATGGAGAAGAAGCAGTGTCATTTGTAGGTTTTTGCTGGGTTCCAGAACCTGAATCTAGTCACAGAGGAATACCAGATAATGCCAAGTTCAGCACAATATACAGAACAGCCGACCTTGAGTTTTCATGTCATGTCAGTATCGTGTAAAATGTGGGAAAACTAGGAGTACTTTTAGATGAGCAGAGGCTGTGCATGATATATAAGGACAATGTATAGCCTTCGACTGAATGGAAAAATGCTATGAGATAATGACAGAGACTCAAAAATGAAAGGTAGGTTTCAAAGTAGGTGAGAGTGTTATACAATATGAAATCTTCATCTCTTAATTTATTTTAAAAATAGACAAAAAATATCAAGGGCTAACTGAGCATGCTATATACAGCCACTTTCAGATGATGTAAATAGTTACTATAATATGTAGTGAGTAATTACAGATGTGTCATTATCAATATAAAGTTATATTGTTACTGCTGAATAAGAATCAAATATATCATGTAAATCTACCAATTAAATAGAATATATAAAGTGGTAGCTACTGCCACCCTCTTTGGGCTGAGGGAATTTGATTATATGTCTGTCTTTATAAAGTGTGCTCCCATTTCTGTAGATGGTATACTTTGGTGTGCACCTGTAGAGTGAATGTTGAATGTGAGCTCGGTGAAGCTCTAAGGGTGAGACCAAAACACTGTTTCTCCTTCTCAGACTCTAGGGCCAAGCTTCTGAGCCCCTTTGCAGTTCTTCTCTCCATTGTGGAATGGTTACTATTTATGAAATTAGGGTTCTTTTAACTTCTAATTGATGTGTCTTTGTTGTTGGTCCCATTGGATTTCATGTACATTCCTATTGAACGCACGATAGAGATCTGGGATTATGTGTCCTCTTCCTTATGGAAGTTTGTTAATAGACACCACTGAATGAGATAATAATACCACTTCGTTCCACAGGGAAGAAGTCTGTATATTCCTATGGGGCTGCACTTTTGTGCTGTGTGTTGTATCAAATAAAACCGAGTAAAGCACAAAGTTGTCTTCTTGGAGTGTCCTTGACACCGTGTGATTGAAGTCTCTTCCTGTTAGGACTACCAAATGCTAAATTTTTAGTCTTAATATTTTTGTGATGAATCTCTGTAGTATTCTTTGCTTCCTTTCCTTTCCTTTCCTTTCCTTTCCTTTCCTTTCCTTTCCTTTCCTTTCCTTTCCTTTCCTCCCCCCTTCTTTCTTTCCAAATTCCCTAAATGCTTCCTGATCCACTTTTTTTTGAAATTTACACTTAGTGTTCATAATATTATTACTACTCAAAGCTCCATGTCTTGTGTCATTGTGACCTACACCCTGGCTATGCACATCTCCCAGTAGTGACTAATACTTTATTTGAAAGAAGACAACCTGAAACTCAGATGACAGCTGGCATTTGCTATTTGCTGTCCAAGAGGAAAGTCTTAAGAAAGAAATCTATTCATTGAAACCACCTTTCTCCCCATCAAGCCCTGTCAGTTCAATAGCTTTTGATATTCTTCTCCCTATTGCTCGTCATCTAAGTTTTTATGTCTTTCAACAAGAAACAAAACCATAGCTAATGGTGGAGCAAGTCACATAGATCATCATCATTCATTCAAAGACTGAAAGGATTCAATGTGGAGATTCAAGGCTCTTTTACAAGACTGTGAATTTACCTGCTCTCTTCTTGGTATACTGACTTCCAGCAACCAGCTTGTTGCCTCCTGTATTAGCTTGCCGGTACATTATAGTCATTGCATAGTCTTTGTACTCTCATGTGATAGCAGCTAATGTGGTAATGAAAAGAGGAGTTCCAGAGGATTCTTTATCTGAGATGAAACTCTAGCCTGTGAGTGTCCCAGCAATTCTATCTAGGGCCCATTGTCATGTCCTTTCCTAGAGCAGGTATTTGAAAAGGAAATTCAGCCTATGGGGGTTGGTCCATCGCTTTCCAGTGTATCACTGTCCAGAGCTGGCTGGCTTCTGGGAAGGCTCCCTGTTATGCCTGGGTTATATTCTAAAGGATCAAAAAGATGAAAATTTCTATGTTGCATGTCTCTCATGGAAATTAAGGATGCCTGCCAAGGGGAATGTCTTTGGCAATCACTTTATGTACTGTTGATTGACATGTACTTCAGAAACTCCTGTTCCTTTAAGTGCAGAAAGCCAAATCCTGGACCCAGTAAAGAAAGGGCCTGGGCCCAGGTGAGATCCATGAGATAAAGTAAAGGCATCTATGCACGGTGAGGAGTGCACAGTGCAGAGCATGTTTAGAAAACTCTTTTCATAGCCAGTGGAACCTGGTGCACAGTCTGACCCAGACCACAGGAAACTTAAAAGAAAAGTCTGCCTTTGGATCATGTGAAGGACTTATTGACAGGTGTGGGGCCGAGGATGTATACAACTAGAGACATTTTTCCGGCAGGAGATCGATCTTGACGCTCAACTGGAGAAGTCAATCATCCAGTAGCCTGTCTCACAGGAAAAGTTTAAGAAGTCTAGCTAAAAGTAGGAGACCAGGTACCACATCCTAGGTAGGAAAAGGACAAATCAGAGTTGATGTCACTGCACTGGCCTTTCTAGGCCTGCCTCTGTGTGCACAGTGTCTCTCTGGGCAATGTGCTGCTTGCTGTTTCTGGGATGGTCAGTGTACCTAATGATCCAGGGATGCAAAAGCTTTTATCCAGTGCCTCTGCTTAAGCACTCACCCTGTTAACTCATGGAGGGTGAGTTCTGTGTATATTTAGGTTGTATCCAGCACGAAGACCATTTTTGGAGTAGCCAATACCCAATATAGGATTCTCCTGGTATATCTGAGCTCCTCCTTCTACAAGCCATTTTTCAAGCTTTCACAGATTATGACAAAGTCAATCTGCAAACAGGCACTTGTAAAATAGTAGGCTCACAGGTGGAATGCAGCTCTCTGCTGTCTGGAAAGACCTTAGACAGACCCACATGGGTCTGCGGAACCAGGCAGTGGATATGTACTTGACCTGTCCGTAAGTTTGACTTCCAACATCTGTAAAGCCTTGATACCAATTGGACAGATTCTATGACTTCACTATGAGGCAATAAATCAAGAAAGTATGAATGAAATATCCTGGAATTGATGGCATCCTATGAGATACATGCATACTAATTGGTAAGTTGTTTCAGTGTTTTGTGTACCAGTTATCTTGGGCATGTGTCCCCTTATGTTGAAGAATTTTCAGAATGTACACCCTTTGACATAGAAGGAAATACATACTTAGTATATTATAAAAACTCATTTTAGTAGGTAATATTTTTCTTTAGCCCTTAGCCTTCTAAAAAAAAAAAATAATCAACGAATAGAAAGCAGTAGACAGAATTGTTTAGCTTTCTATAACTCAGTTGCTGGGGAAGAAGGCGAAGCAGAACTAAGATCATAGGCCTTGGTTCTTGCACTCATGCCTGCACCACAGAGCCCACCTCATAAGCCGTGGGAGTGGGAAATGAGGAGAACATCCCCTTCTCATGTTTTATTCTCTGAGTGATGATTCTTTTAGGGTGGCATCTCTGAGCTTATCTGTGCAGCCTCAGCTGCTGAGACTGAGCATCATGGCTGTCTTTCTAGCCAGGCACGGTAACTCACACCTGTAATCACACAAGTCTCTACAGGGACAGGGAGACTATGAGTTTAGAAACATTGCTTGGTTTATAGTTAGTTTGACCAAACCTGGCTGACAAGAGACCATCCCTTTTATAAGAACAAAATGTTAAGTCACTTCTGTTAAAATGTCACCTCAAAGTGTATGTGGTCAATAAAAGCTCTTGCAGGTACAAAACAAAAGGAAATTACTGAAAGCTCCATGTTAACTATGAAATTCTCTGTAGCAAGTAAAGTGAAAGTAAAGTTTTGAGACTTCCTTCTTTCACAGCCTCCTGCTGTCTCTTTGCAAATTTGTACTGAGCATGAGGTATGTGCCAAATGCCCGGACACTCCTGGAGCTGTGTCAGTCATTAAGAGGCTAAGATGTTGTCCAAGGTGTCTCGGAAGTCCGGTGACAAGAACTTGAGTGAGAAGGATGGGGTGAGGTTTGTTTTCTGCAGAAGCAGGTAGTAGCAGGAGTTAGCATATGTGTTGAAGAAGAGTTTTGCCCATATGTCTAAGGTGTCCTTAGGGAGGCACACTGAGAAAGGAACATCCAAACAGAGACATGTCCATATGGGATACCATGTTCCCTCAACAGCATCATGGTTGGCTGTACCTATGTCCTTCCAAGTTCATGGAGACCAGAGATCACAGGAGAGAAGACTTGACAATTTGTGTCTAGTTTTGCTGTTAAATAGTAAATATTATCCATTATGTTATAGTTTGTATTTCATTGAGCATTTATTTAGATCAGCACTTGATTTAAGTCCTTTAAAGTGAGCCATGTCATAGAGCTCAGAGCTGTTAGCAAATATTAAATTATTTTTGATTCAATAATATATAATATTTTATGTTATAAGTTTATAAAGTTTGCCTCGTTAGCCTGTTTGAACTGTACAGTTCACCACTGTTTTCGGCAATTTCATCTCCACTGTTAGCAGCTCTATGCTCATTAAGCAAGACCTCCAGTCATCTCTCCCATCCTGTGACTACTAGTCAGCTTGCTGCCTTCACAAGCTTGTCTTTTCTAGAGACCATACATTTTGTGCCTGGCTTCTTTGTGTAACATTCTCCTTACAAGAGCCGTGCTTGCTATGTAGTGTATCAGGACAGCATAATTTGGGGGCCAAATTGTATTCTATTACATGTAAGTCATGCATCCTGTTCAGCCCTTCAATTATTGAAATCCTTATTATTTATTTCCAGCATTTACCCGGACCAGTACTACCAAACACCAGTATGCAATTGGGCGAGGAGGGGAAGGAAGAGAAGTATAGAGAAGGAAGACAGGTTACTCTGAAATAATGGGAACCTTAACTGTTTCTCATATATTAAAATTGAACCCAGGCATTGTACACATTAAATGAGTACTGTACGTCTAAGCTGTTGCTCTCAAGCCCTAACTCAGTAACTTCTTAGGAGCCACCATATATTCTTTTTGTCTTTATTATCAGTTGTGAGGAATAGTTTCTCACTGTGGTTTTAGTTTGAACTTTCTAATTACTAATGATGTTGAATACCTTCCATGTTGACCACATGTACATGGGAAGGGTGTTCAAATCTTTGCCCCTGTGCAGTAGAGTTGTTTGTGATTGAGTAGTGGGAGTTTCCTTTTTACCTTTAAGGGCCAGCCTTTGTCAGACACATGGCAATCCTTTGTTGCCATTCTGTAGGTTATGATTTCATGTAAAAATAATCTAAATATTGGTGAAACTCAATTTGTTTCTTTGCTTTCCTATACATTTGGAGGTAGGGGACGATTTCTTTCCTGTGTAGTTTTTAAGAAATTTTAACTTTTTAGTATTTAATTTAGATTTCAAATCTCAGCTAGTAAAGGCAGTTGTTGCTAGACTGTAACTACTTTGCTCTTCCTAATGCTCTTGTAAATAAAGGATTTTTTATTCAATTTTTAGATGGTTCATTATTAACATTTGAACATGTAATTGAGTTTTGAAATTTTGGATATGTATTATACAGCTTTCTTGAATTTATAAGTTCATATTTTTTCATGGACTCATTAAAGTTTTCTATACAGAAAATTGTGTCATCTATAAATAGAAATAATTTTAGTTTGTAATTTCTAAATGGGTGTTTTATCTTTCTTGTTCTTCTCTCATTTTTCTATTTAGTCTGTCAGTACTCTGTGACTAGAAGTGGAGGAGTGAACATTCTTGTCAGTTCTTCACCATTGAGTATATTAGCTATGAGTTATTCACACACAATTTTCATGTTGAGGAAATTCTATTGTGTCCTAATTATTAAAAAAATTACTTAATCATGAAAGAACGTTGTGTTTTATCAAATGCTTCTTGCATTAATTAGGATAATGTTGTAATACCCCCGCCCTTTTCTGCCAGCTTGCTATATCACATTGATTGGATCTCATATTTTGAACTACCCTTGCATGTATTCCTTCACAAATCCCATTTGATCATAGTGTATAATCCTTTTAATATGCTGCTGAGTTTGGCTTGCTAGTAATTTGTTGAGGATTTATGCATCTGTGTTTGCATAGAGTATTGGTCTACATTTTTTTTTCCCTAGGATGCCCCTCTGAAATTTTATTTTACTTAAAAACTCTATTATCTTTAGTTTTAATGAATTTTCACTCTCACACTGTAACAACGGAAACAATTATCTTCTGGGAATTTATTTTCTTTTTTATAATAGCCAAGAATACATACTGGAGAAAGAGAAGGACCAATAGAGCTTTGGTAATTATAGGTTTTAGAACATTTGCTCTTATTTGTGTATATGCAGGTGACTATGTGGCTGCTGCATGCATGTGAGTGTAGATGCCCATAGAGGCACAAGAGGGCATTGGATCTCCTGGCGCTGTAGTTTGATGGTGTGAGCTGCTGGGAGTGGCTACTGAGATTCACATTGATATCCTCTGGTAAATCAGCACGTGCCCCACAGAGCCATTTCTTTAGACCTAAATCATGTACCTAATGAATAGTTTATTCTGATCTAGGCTAATGACCCTGTGTTATAGATGGAAGAGGAAAGTACCTCTCTCCTGAGGAGAGAAGGGATCAGTCTCCCATTGTTGAACAGGGATATTGGTCTGTGTGCTCTTTTTAGTCTCCCCTTCCCTGGAATTTTATTTACTTTAAACTTTATCTTTAGTTTTATAATCTTTGTTTTTATCTTTCAATCTCTGGGGAAAAATTAGCTCCTGAAGTAGCATCTTTTAAATGGGCACTAACTGGTATTGTTCTCCCTTGTCCTTGGTAGCTACAGAGATGCGTCCTGTAGAACCTGGCTTCTCATAGGTACATCCATGGGTTAAAATCATCTAACTGTGATCAATTTTGTTTCTCTACTTTCACAGTGATAGTGTCTTCCTCTCCTTTCATAACTCTCTCTTCGATGGACTCTTGCTCATTCTTTCCCTTCCGTGTGTAGTGAGTGACTGGCCTTATCATTAAGATGCTCAGCCAACAATGAAAACATGAACTTTCTCTCATAGGAGTTTCAGTCAGTGCAATGTGGCCATCACTAGAGTGCATGGGTGCCTCTGTCACAAGGGTTCTGTTGGCAAGGATTCCTGTTCACATTCTGCTCACTCTGGCTTCCTGGAGTCTGTGGTTCTAGAATGAGGGGGAGTACTACTGTGAGCTCAGTGTCACCTTGAATATCTGTCATTCATTACAGCCAAGTATGGCAAAACGCTGAAGCTTATTCCCACTTCAACTGAGAGTAGTTTTCAGTTTTGTTTAGTTATGGCTTGCACTTTTCCACAAAGATTTTGAAGCCCTATATATGATACATAGAATAGGGTAAAATGAGTAGTTGAAATAATCAGTGCAAAGTGGAAATCAGGACATTAAAATAAAGCTGTGGTCGGAGTTATATAGATTTAAACCTTGAACATTTTTTCAGTTGCTGAGTGGATGGATGTACATGTTTGTCTCTTAAGTTTCCACAGAGCCAAAATAAAAAGTGAATTATTATGACTAATTATGTAATGTGTTAAAGTTAAAAACAACCCAGTTGTTTTGAACAGGCATTTCCTTAGATCTAAGATCTATTTTTTCTGGTGGCCTCCTGTAGACTATATATGATGGCCAGCATCCGTAGCAGGCATGCATGACATTGTCTTAATAACTTAATGAACCATGATATAGTACTGAGTGTATGCCGAATAAAATGTGAAAAAATTTCAGATAAGTGGCACCAAACCAAAGTATTTTAAAGGTAAAATTTGTTAGAACTTAGCAAGCAAACATTACTCTTTTTGAAAACTTCCATGGTGATTAGTTGTCACAATATAAGCAAGCTTTTATATTTTTTGTGAAAATTGTGTGTGTGTGTGTGTGTGTGTGTGTGTGTGTGTGTGTGTGTATGTCTACAGATAATCTGGCGAAGCTAGTTTTGTCAGATCTTAAAGTTGGAATAATAAGTGTTGTAAGTTGCCTGATGTGGGTGCTGGAAATCAAACTCCAATCCTTTGTGAGATCAGTACAAGCTGTTAACCACTTAGATATCTCTTCAGCCCCTTGCCCAAGCCTTTTTACCAGAATAATGTTGAGATGAGCATGCTGGACTAGCACTGGCATAAAGGTCACCTGGTACTTATGAGCCCACTTCTCAGCACGCTGAGGTACTGGGGGAAGTGTTTCTTAGGGTTCTATGGTTCCCATTTCCTCTTGCAGCTTTCTGAGGCTCCTTAAGACCAAATGGTTGCTTATAGCCAACAAAGTCCATTTTCTCTAGTCTGTGAAAATGGAGTCTAACCTAAAATGGGCTAATGTCTAATCAAAGGAGCAGAATCTCATCCCTTATGGGGCCTCACCATATTTAGGCCGGACTTTCTCTAGGACATGTGCATGATGGTAGGGGTCTTGGACCACCCCGGATTCCCACAGAACCCTGTGCATCGTTGGTGTCCAGTTGGAATGGTGTCCTTTCATGAGCTCTTTATGTAAGCTTTTCTAGCTGTACACATGACTCCCAAGCCTTTCTCAATGCTTTATATCGTTTCTTATCCTGCCTCATATATGTGAAATAAAACCTTAAAGTTCATGTCTGTGTCATAATCTGGACACCACCTTTACCTTTGGAATAAATGCTGCTGAAGACACATTTCTTCCCACATTCTTGAGATAGCTAAAGAAGAATAAAAGTGGCATCTTTAAAAAGGTGAAGGGTTTTGTAATTGAATTTTTTTCATATAACATAACCTGTTTGCACGTTCCCTTCCCTCTACTCCTCCCAGTTCTTGCCCACTTCCCATCTCATGCAAATCTACCTTCTTTATGTCTCATTAGACAGCAAACAGGCTTCTAATGAATAATAAATGTAATATAATAATGATAAAACAAAGACAGACACACCAGAAGAGAACAAAACAAACAAACAAACAAGCACAAGAAAGAGCTCAAGAAAAGGAACAAGACACAGATATAGATGTAGAGACCCACTTGCTCACATACTTAGGAGTGTGTGGAACCACTCCCATAAAAACCCAAACCCAGAAGCCATAATACATATGTCATGAACCTGTAGGGTAACAAAATAGAGAAAGATAGCATTAAAAAGGAAGAAAAAGAAAAAGCCATTTATGACAAGGAACCTCCAAAGATGGCATTGAGTTAATTTTCTGTTGGCATCTACTGCTGGCATGTAATCTGCCCTTCGAGTAGTTCATTTTCCTGGTGAGACTCCTTGGAGAAAACTAGATTTTCATTTGCAAGTGTTTATCAATTGGTGATAGCCTCTGAGTTAGGGATAGGGCCCCTGTTCTTAATAGCCTGATACTGTTCTCTTAATGTCAACCAACTGCTGTGGCACATTTTGAAGATGTATCTCTGTATGACAAGCCACTTCAGGAGAGATCTTATCTTCCTTTCTCTTAAGTGGTTTGCATGTGGGGTACTAATTTTGAATCAAAGCAAACACAGATTATAGAAAATGCTAATTCAGAGGTGGGAGCCAAGCCACGGTTTTGGAGCTGGAGTTTTAACTCAGCAGGTAAAGTGCTTGCTGTGCAAGCATGAGGACCTGAACTTGGAACTGGACCTAATGAAAATCCGGACCAGACAGTGAATGCCTGTAGTTCCAGTGCTGGGAAAGACAAAGACCAACCAGTCTCACTGACTCAGGGAGTTTCAGGTTCATTAAGAAACCCTACCTCAAAAATAAGGTATAGAGGCTAGAAATCATTTTTTCATTCTTGCAGAGGACCCAGGTTTAGTTCCCAGCACCCATCTGGCAGCTCAAGACATCTGGAGCTCCAATTCTAGAAGCTCCAGTGCCATCTTCAGGCTTCTACTGGAACTGCTTGCATATGGTTCACCTATGTACATCCAGGCAAAACACCCTTGGCCTCTGTGAGCACTGCATGTAAGTAGTGCACACCAAAATATGTAAGCAAAACAGCCATACTCATAAAATAAGAATATAAATAAATCTTTAAAAAATAAGGTGCAGAAGGAACTAAGACAGGTACCGGATAGTGACCTCTGGTATCAACACAAACACATGTGTGTCCACATACAGGCGCGTGCGCGTGTGCGCGCGCGCGCGCGCACACACACACACACACACACACACACACACACACACACGGCTGGAGGTATGGAAGAAGGAGGGGTACACAATGAGAGGATGAACAAACCTCCCTTTGGACTTTATTGAGATGTCAATGACATTCCCCAGCTGGTATGATTCCAGCAAACTTCCATGGGGGGTATAAGAATTATAAAACGAAACAAAGGTAAGATTGAACATTATCTTGGATGAGCCCAGAGTAATTTTCATCCCTGCCACTAGGAAGCACCATTCAGCACTGCCAGCCTTCCTCAGAGTGTACCAGGCATCTGTGTGATCTTGATACTTTCCTAAACAGACATTTTTGCTTTGTTTCTGATCATAGCTGGTGCTCAGGATCGAATCGGCTGGGCTTTTGGCCTGGGATTAGAGAGACTGGCTATGGTCCTCTATGATATCCCTGATATCCGCCTTTTTTGGAGTGAGGATGAGCGCTTCCTGAAGCAGTTCCGCCTGTCAGACATCAATCAGAGTGTCAAGTTTCAGGTAGGATGACTTATAAGATATCGTCGATATGAATGGTCATTAAAATCTGGGAGGTTCTCCTACTTGAACATTGTTGAAATTTCAAATAATATTTTAAAATCAGAGTGACAATCTTGACAGTCAGCTTGATGGGATTTAAAGTCACCACAGAAACAAATCTTTGAGCATTTCTTCAAGGAATTATCTGGTTTAGGAAAATCAAGATCAGAAGACCCACCCTAAATGTGGGTATTGCCATTCAAAGTACTGCAGTTGTCTTGCATGAATTAAAAGGAGAAGGGCAACTGTGCACAAGCACCCATACTCTCTTGCTGGTTATGGACAAATTAGGACTAGTTGTCTTCTGCTTCTTCTGCTATTCCTGCCATAGTGGGCTATATCTCTGGATCTTTAAAAATAAACCCTCTCCTTTAAAATAGATTTAATTTATGTCTTTACTAATTCTTTAATAATCTGGTGCATTGCATCTTGGCCATACTCAGCTTCTCTCCCAATTCCTCCCAGGTCCAGTATCTGTTCCATACTCAAGTAAATAAGATAAAACAGTTCAATTAGTGTTGGGGTTGCAGGCATTCTCTGGGGTGTATTTCACCTATCAGGTGCCACACCCTTAAAGAAAGCCACCTCTCCTTCCTTGCTAGGGAATTCATAATCACTTTTCCTCCTTATACTTGGATTTCTGTCTGGCTTGAACTTGCACTGGTCTTGCCACAGTCTCCGAGAGCTCATATGTGCAACTGCTCTGTTGTGTCCCGAGAGCATTGCTTTGTTGTAGTTTTCCACTACTAATGGCTTTTACAATGTTTTCACAAATTTGCAATGATTCCCGTATACTTAGAAGGAAAGAATTTGTTATAGATGTCCCATTTAAGTCTGAGCACTCAGCAATCTAGTATTCTCTTTACCTAGACCAGTTGTAGGTCACTATGAGCTTCTCTCATGAGGTTTGTGAAATACACGAATATGTATGTATAATGGTAAGTCATTGAGTTGTTTTAATATCATGTCCTATTATTAGAGAAACAGCAAGTTGTTCCCTAGGTCCTGTGTTCTGTCTAACCACAGGATTTTAGCCCTTACAATGGTGTAAAATATAGGTTCCACCTTGTAGAGCAGGCTTTAAGTCTAATCAAATATTGGTTGATTGTTCCAATGGCATTCATGCCATAATAGCACCAGTGGGCTTATCTAGACAGTCAGGTTGTTATTGTAGCTCCCAGGGTTCATGTCTGAATAGACTAGTGGTAGTTTGTGTACATAATACTGTCTAGCACTATGAAAGCCAGTCATTAGTGATAACATTTCCAGATATGTACCAGTTTGATAGTTCAGTTGTCTTCAGCAATAGGACTTGAAATGTAACGCAGAGTAACAGAAAACACCAGTAATGTATGAAGGTCTGAGGGACATTTACTGACCAACA